>SJYQ01003611.1:0-60244 GCA_006410935.1 Redunca redunca
AAAGAGCAATATTGCATAGGAACCTGGAATGTCAGGTCCATGAATCAAGGCAAATTGGAAGTGGTCAGATGAGATGGCAAGGGTGAACATCGACATTCTAGGAATCAGCGAACTAAAATGGACTGGAATGGGTGAATTTAACTCAGATGACCATTACATCTACTACTGCGGGCAGGAATCCCTCAGGAGAAATGGAGTAGCCATCATGGTCAACAGAAGAATCCGAAATGCAGTACTTGGATGCAGTCTCAAAAATGACAATGACCTCTGTTCGTCTCCAAGGCAAACCATTCAATATCACAGTTATTCAAGTTTATGCCCCAATCAGTAACGCCGAGGAAACTGAAGTTGAACGGTTTTATGAAGACCTACAAGATCTTTTAGAACTAACACCCAAAAAAGATGTCCTTTTCATTATAGGGGACTGGAATGCAAAAGTAGGAAGTCAAGAAACACCTGGAGTAACAGGCAGATTTGGCCTTGGAATGCGAAATGAAGCAGGGCAAAGACTAATAGAGCTTTGCCAAGAAAAGGCACTGGTCATAGCAAACACCCTCTTGCAACAACACAAGAGAAGACTCTACACATGGATATCATCAGATGGTCAACACTGAAATCAGATTGATTATATTCTTTGCAGCCAAAGATGGAGAAGCTCTATCTGCATGTGAGTAGTACTAAATCTTAGTGGTCAAAAGTGCAGCAGAGTGCAGGCTCTGGAATCAGAGTGTTTGGATTCCAGTTTATTACTGCTTCATGAACTTATTTTGACAAGTTTCTTAACCTCAAGGGACCTCAGTTTATTTGTAATAAAGAAATAATAATAATGGAGATAATAGCACTTTATATAAATGACTCCTGTGAGGATTAAATGAAGATGTATACCTAATACATATGCTGCATTTTACAATGTTTTTTATTACTATTGAAGATTCTTTATTGAAGATCTTAGAAAAATGTTCAGTTAGAGAGTACTCAAGGAATTAAAAGTAGTTTTAATTTTTAAATTTATCATGAATTTTCCATTTGATTGTTTTAATATTTTTATAACTTTATTCTTCAAAGTTTAGATGACTTAGGTGCCTCTTTGTGCACTAGGGAAGACTCTCCATGAGTATTTTTAATCAATACATGTGAAAATGTTACTTTATATTGCTTTTATTTCCTTTGAATTGCTTATATGTCCTAACTCAGACTAGATGAAGTCTGGGGAGGGAGGATAGAAATTCATAAAAAATAAATATTAACTCCCAATAGTCCATGCTGAAAAATTAGCAAATTGTAAATTGTGTCTACATAAGATATAAGACAAAGTCATCATCTTTGATGCATATCTATATATATAGTTATGCCAGTGAGGTGAGGTCCTCATCCCCAGGATGTCACTCAATGTGTTGTTATTTACCACAGAGAACACCCTGTATATTGGTTTTGGAAGAGACATCAATTAGGTACAGGTCTCCTAGAATGCAAGAAAAGAAAAGTGGGATGTCCCGAGTCACTGAAGAATAACCAAATCGTGTTTGGGGTTTGAATGACTGGCAGTTTTTCTTTTTTTGATCTACAGGAATTACCGCCAACATCTTATAAAATGTAGCCCAGTGAGTAACTCATCTTTCTTGGGTTTGGGTTTGTCAGGTGGGAGGCAGAGGATTTCCAGCTTAGCTTGAAGATGCTGGATGTTCTTTGAAAACAATCTCTTGTAGGCACAGCTGTTTTGTAGCACTCCGAATGCCTTGGACCGTGGCCGCAGGAAGAAAGATGCAATATGTGGTTCATCTGCAAATAAGGAAAATGTGAGTGTTTAATGGAATCCTAGGTCCATTAGTAGTTCTATTCCTTTGAGTAGAGCAACTCATCAGTATCCCTATGAGACCTAGAGCTGTCTGTGCTTCAGTATGCTTGACAAGCAAATTGCAACACTAGAGGAAAAAAACATTCTTTATAGTTTGTTTGTTTTTTTCTATTTAAGGTTTCATCCTAGGATGGAAACCTGGCTTCCAGTCTTCCACAGCAGGTCATCATTATTACTCATGTTCAGTTGATTGTAATGTAAAAAATTTAGGACTTAAACAAAAGCACAGGGATAATTTACATAACTTGTTCACATATTCATTGCATGGCTTCACATACGAGTCTAGGTTTCTTCATTTCTTCTTATTTCCCTCTTAGTCTAGCTTCTTAGCCCCTATTCTGAGGAAGTCATTGTCCTTTTTTTTTCTGAGCCTTAGATCATCCTTCAGTTCTAAGTTGAAACTAGCTTTTCCAAAGCTACATAATAGCTAAGATAATTCTCTAACTAATCCCTTCACTAATCCCCTTTTCTAACCATCTTTTTGCTTTTTCTGTTCTCCCATCCTTTCTTCCAGGTCAGTATGTATAAAAGATAGCTGCTGTTCTTCTTTGCTCACATTGCCTAAGTTATACCCATGTTTTTTGGCTGTCCTAATCAGCTTTTTCTTGAATTAATACAGTTCTACTCTCTGTTTATAATCATTATTTTAAAATTTCATCATTCCTTCCCCTGTCAGGCTCCCTTTTCCCTCCCTTCCTTTGGCTTTTGATCATAAAATCAGTACCCTCCAGAGCGATTCTACACACCATACATCAAATCCAAACCATAATTTGTATTTTCAGGATATGTGGTCAACCTTGATTACATGTACTATGTTTTGTGAGGGTTATCCATGGGTTCATCAGATGAAATGTTTTTGGCAGAGTCTACTGACACCTCTTCTTTCAGCCAGTGTAGTTTTTCTTATGCAGGAAAACAGTACTTCAAAGCCCCTGGAGTGGTGGGGTACCCAGGTACCTGAGGTCTCCTCTTTCTATACTGGTGAGTCACTGGACATCATCCTCAACAATCAGCTGAGGTGTTGTGGAGTAGAGGATTGCAGATCTGGATTTAATGGCCCTTTGAATTTTCTAGGCTGACTTGAGTGAGAAAAGGGGTTGGAGAAGTAACCTTTGAACAAGGAAAGAGAGGAGACATGTCCTCTGATCTTTTTATGTTAAATTTTAAGAAGAAGAATAAATTCTTAGGCCTTTTAAAGCATTTCTCCTTTGTTCTTTAAGTGTTTCCCTCTTCTTTCTCATGGCTTGCAGGTGGCTCATTGGGTAAACAATCTGTCTGGAATGCAGGAGATGTGGTTTCAATCTCTAGTTGAGAAGATCCCCTGGAGGAGGGCATGGCAACCCACTCCAGTATTCTTGCCTGTAGAATCCCATGGACAGAAGAGCCTGGCTGGCTATAGTCCATAGGGTTCTCAAGAATCAAACACGACTGAAGCAACTGAGCACGCATGCACCCCTCTTTGTCAATTTTAGAAGTACTGTGTGCCCATGTGAAAACTGTGTAAAAATATAGTAAAATAAAAAAATAGCTCCCTCATAGAGAAAAACCACTATTAAGCTTTACCTCATTGCTTTCAACCTTTTAACCATGTGTATAGTTTTACAAAGTTGAGGTCATATTATATATATAACTTTATACTCTATTATTTTAAATAAATATTAAAACTCTTAATAAACAGTTCTTAATGGATGCTTTTATTCTAATAATTGAACTGTAATTTATATAAGTACTTCCTGATTGTTGGGCACTTATTGGTATATATATTTTGCTTTTACAAATAATGCTATTGTGTAAATTCCTGAGGACAAACTTTGCCTGTTAACAATTTTTTTATTGAGGATTAGTACCAAATATTATAATTACTAGATTAAAGGGTTTAAATACTTTTAAGATTTTTGATACATATTGCCAAATTCCTTTCCAAATAAAGTTCTAAGAATTTACATTTTCATGAGCAATCCATAGCTCATTTGGATAAATGATTTGTTATCACTTTAAAAAATTTGCTAATTAGATGGGTAAAATGTTTTATTTTACGTTAAAAGTAATTAGTAATGATTTCATGTCCCTCAGCTATGCATATTTTCTCTAATGAATGATTGTGTCCTTTGTTCATTTAGCTACTGGAGTTTTAAGTTACACAGGTGCTCACTTGTTATTGTGTTTGTTTGTTTAATTGAAGTATATTTGATTTACAAGGTTGTGTTAGTTTTGGGTATATAACATCACTTGTTTTTAATAAACTATGGACTTGATATACTCCAAAGATTTGGATCCTAATCTCAACACTCTGAGGAAGGAATTTTAATATGCCTCATACTAAGGAGATAAAGTTGAGCATGTTTCAGATTTTTCATATCTAGGAGTAAGGCAAGACTTAGAGCATAGTAAATTGCTAGATAGCTGTTAGTATATGTATGTGTAATTTTTTTAATATATTAAAATATATATAACATTTACCATCTGAACCATTTTTGTGTACAATCCAGTGGCATTATGTTCACAACATTAAGTATGTTCACTCTCCATTTCAGAATTTTTTTATCATTAAAAACGGAAGCTCTCTGCTCACTAAATAATGGTGGTGGTGGTGGTTTAGTCTCTGAATTGTGTCTGACTCTTGTGACCCCCATGGACTGTAGCCCACCAGGCTCCTCTGTCCATGGGATTTCCCAGGCAAGAATACTGGAGTGAGTTGCCATTTCATTCTCTAGGGAATCTTCCTGACCCAGGGATTGAACCTGTGTCTTCTCTGTTGTAGGCAGATTCTTTACTACTGAGCCACAGGGAAGTCACCCGTTAAACAATAACTCCCCCTTTCTCCCTCTGTTAACCTTTAGTCTACTTTCTGTCTCTGTGAATTTGACTACTCTAGGTACTGCTTCATGTAAGTAGAATAATATAATATTTGGCCTTTTCTGTCTGGCTTATCTCACTTAGCATAATATCTTCAAGGTTCATCCATACTGTGGCATGCATTAGAATTTCATTTCTTTTTATGGCTGGATAATATTCCATTATATGGATATACCACATTTTGTTTATGCATTAATCTGTTGATGGACATTTCATTTGTTTCTATCTTTTAGCTATTGTGAATAATGCTGCTATGAACATTAATATAAAAATATCTGTTTAAATCCCTACTTTCAATTCTTTGGAGTATACACCAAAAAATGGAATTGCTGGATCATACATTGTAATTGTATGTTTAATTTTTGGTAGAACCACCATACCATTATCCATAGCAGCTACATCATTTGACATTTCCCGCAACAATGTACATGGTTCCAACTTCTCCATATCCTTGCTGACACTTGTTATTTTCTGTTTTTTTTTGTTTGCTTATAGCTATCCTAATAAGTACAAAGTAGTATCTCTGTGGTTTTAATTTGCATTTCTGTTCAGTTCAGTTCAGTCACTCATTCGTGTCTGACTCTTTGCAACCCCATGAATCGCAGCACGCCAGGCCTCCCTGTCCATCACCAACTCCCCGAGTTCACTCAGACTCATGTCCATTGGGTCTGTGATGCCATCCAGCCATCTCATCCTTGGTCGTCCCCTTCTCCTCCTGACCCCAATCTCTCCCAGCATCAGAGTCTTTTCCAATGAGTCAACTCTTCACATCAGGTGTCCAAAGTACTGGAGTTTCAGCTTCAGCATCATTCCTTCCAAAGAAATCCCAGGATTGATCTCCTTCAGAATGGACTGGTTGGATCTCCTTGCAGTCCAAGGGACTCTCAAGAGTCTTCTCCAACACCACAGTTCAAAAGCATCAATTCTTTGGGGCTTGGCTTTCTTCACATTCCAACTCTCACATCCATACATGACCACAGGAAAAACCGTAGCCTTGACTAGACGGAACTTTGTTGGCAAAGTAATGTCTCTGCTTTTGAATATGCTATCTAGGTTGATCATAACTTTTCTTCCAAGGAGTAAGCGTCTTTTAATATCATGGCTGCAGTCACCGTCTGCAGTGATTTTGGAGCCCCCCAAAATAAAGTCTGACACTGTTTTCCCATCTATTTCCCATGAAGTGATGGGACTGGATGCCATGATCTTTGTTTTCTGAATGTTGAGTTTTAAGTCAACTTTTTCATTCTCCTTTTTCACTTTCATCAAGAGGCTTTTTAGTTCCTCTTCACTTTCTGCCATAACGATGGTGTCATCTGCATATCTGAGGTTATTGATATTTCTCCCGGCATTCGTGATTCCACCTTGTGTTTCTTCCAGTTCAGCGTTTCTCATGATGTATTCTGCATATAAGTTAAGCAGGATGACAATATACAGCCTTGATGTACTCCTTTTCCTATTTGGAACCAGTCTGTTGTTCCATGTCCAGTTCTAACTGTTGCTTCCTGACCTGCATACAGATTTCTCAAGAGGCAGGTCAGGTGGTCTGGTATTGCCATCTCTTTCAGAATTTTCCACAGTTTATTGTGATCCACATAGTCAAAGGCTTTGGCATAGTCAATAAAGCAGAAATAGATGTTTTTCTGGAACTCTCTTACTTTTTCCATGATCCAGTGGATGTTGGCAATTTGATCTCTGGTTCCTCTGCCTTTTCTGAAACCAGCTTGAACATCAGGAAGTTCACATAATGACTAGTTATGTTGTGCATCTTTTCATATGGTAGTTGGTCATTTGTATATCTTCTTTCAATAAATGTCTATTCAAGTCCTATTTGTTTCTCTTGTTATTGTTGCTATTGTTATTGTTGAGTTTTGGAAGTTTTTTATGTATGTTGAATATTAATCTCTTATCAGTTAAGTGATTTGCAAAAGTTTTCTCCTGTAGGTTACCTTTTCAGTTTTTTAATAATCTTTGATGTGCAAAGGTTTTTAATTTTGATGAAGTCCAGTTTATCCTATTTTTCTTTTGTTGCTTGTACTTTTATATAATATTCAAGGAATCATTGCCAAAACCAATGTCATAAAGCTTACCTCATCCTATTTTCTTCTAAGAGTTTTATAGTTTTAGCTCTTAGATTTAGGTCTTTGATTTATTCTGAGTTAATATTTTTATATTGTTATAAGGGAAGAGTCCTAGATAGTTTTCAATATTGTCAATATACTTTGTAGGACAATGGAAACTTGGTGGAAAGTGAAATGAAACATCTGGGAAGTCCCATTACCACAGTTTCAAAATTACATAAAAATCCAGAGCTAGCAGAAGATCTGGCAGAAGAGATATCAGATGAATTGATGGAGTTTTCACTGGAAGATCAAGAAAAGGCCAAGGTAAAATACTCTCTGATGGTATCTTTGTGTTTTTTAAGTTCCTTCATTCTTGAATAAATAAAATTATGTCTCTAATATGTTGCAGCCACTGGACTATGTGGTAGGTCTGAAGAGATCAAGAAGATATGGTCTCTATACTCTAAGGGTTACCTGACTGATAGAGTGTCAGGTCATCATGGGAATATTACCGCTGGTGAGAAGGTTTGTTAGCAGTTTGAGTAAATCACCATCAGTGTAATCTGGTATAAAAGATAGCTCCAGAATAATAGTAATAGATGAAATATGTTTAGGATGATTTTTCAAATATTTTAGAGTATTCCTTTTTGTCTTTTATCCTCTCCATATCACTAAGAGGAATATATGAAGCCTGTGTTATTAGCAATATGTTGATATGTCAAAGATGCATTCTGAGGCATTTAGATTTTCTGAGTCAACTTCCTTTCTTTGAAACAAATATGTGCAGGGGTTTGCTTTTTTTTGGTGGGATCCACCATTCTCCTGTCAATGGTTATTCAGCAATGAGTTGCAATTTTGGAGTTCTTGCAGGAGAAGATGAGCGTACATCCTTTTACTCCGCCATCTTTTCATGTAGGCTGTTAAGAAAGTGCTAGGGCCCACAACAGATTTCCCAACTTGGGGATCTGGCAAAGGGACTGAGAACCCCCAGGAAATTTGACTTTAGAGGCCAGTGGGATTTGATTACAGAACTTCCACAGGACTGGAAACAGACTCTTAGAGGGCACAGACAAAACCTTGTGTATACCAGGACCCAGGAAAAAGGAGCAGTTTCTCCACAAGACAATGTAAGTGTAATGGTTAGGAGTCTATGTTCTCACTGCCAAGGGCAGTGTTAAATACCTGGTAGGGAAAATAAGATCCCAGAATCCTTGTGGCATGGCTGAAAAAAAAAGTTGCAACTGGAAAGAAAAAGAAATCTTAACTACTAGGGACTTAGAAAAATGATTGTTGCTTGTTCAGCAGGCTTGGTAAGCTGAATATACAGAGTTTGATTGAACTAAAGTGTTAAGAAAGATGGTTAAGCAATTATCTAAAGTGATGCTGTTCAGTATAACTTTCAGAGATGATGGAAATATTTAATATTTGATACAATATCCACTAGCTACTAGCCACATGAGGCATTGAGAACTTAAAATGTGAGTAGTGCCACTGAGGAACTGAATTTTCTTTCTTAGTTTTAATTCATTCAAATAGCCATGTATGGTTTGTGTTTCTATAATGAGTAGCACAGATCTAGAACTGTCTATAAAGTATGGTCCCTGGAGCAGGAGCTTAAGTATCAGGTAGGAACTTCTTAGCCATACAAATATATGGGCCCCACCCCAGACCTGCAAATATATGGGCCCCACCCCAGATCCTAAAAGATGATGCTGTGAAAGTGCTGCACTCAATATGCCAGCAAATTTGGAAAACACAGCAGTAGCCATAGGACTGGAAAAGGTCAGTTTTCATTCCAGTCCCAAAGAATGTTCAAACTATTGCATAGTTGCACTCATCTCACACGCTAGGAAAGTAATGCTCAAAATTCTCCAAGCTAGGTTTCAGCAGTACATGAACTGAGAAGTTCCAGATGTTCAAGCTGGGTTTAGAAGAGGCAGATAAACCATAGATCAAATGGCCAACATCCATTGGATCATAGAAAAAGCAAGACAATTCCCGAAAAATAGCTACTTCTACTTCAGTGACTATGATAAAGCCTTATCGGCTGTGTGGATAGCAATAAAACTGGAAAATTCTTCAAGAGATGGGAATACCAGGCCACTGACCACCTTACCCGCCTCCTGAGAAATCTGTATGCAGGTCGAGAAGCAGCAGTTAGAACTGGACATGAAACAACAGACTGCTTCCAAATTGAGAAAGGAGTACGTCAAGGCTGTATATTGTCACCCTGCTTGTTTAACTTATGTGCAGAGTACATTGTGTGAAATAACTAGGCTGGATGAAGCAGAAGCTGGCATCCAGTCCCATCATTTCATGGCAAATAGATGGAGAAACAGTGGAAACAGTGAGAATTTAGTTTCTTGGGCTTCAAAATCACTGCGGATGGTGGCTGCAGCCATGAAAGTAAAAGACACTTGCTCCTTGGAAGAAAAGCTGTGACAAACCTAGATGGCATATTAAAAAGCAGAGACATTACTTTGCTGACAAAGATCCGTCGAGTCAAAGCTATGGTTTTTCCAGTAGTCCTGGATGGATGTGAGAGTTGGATCAGAAAGAAAGCTGAGTGCCGAAGAATTGATGCTTCTGAAGTGTGGTGTTGGAGAAGACTCTTGAGAGTCCTTTGGACTCCGCAGAGATCAGTCCATCCTAAAGGAAATCAGTCCTGAATATTCATTGTAAGGGCTGATGCTGAAGCTGAAGCTCCATTACTTGGCCACCTGATGTAAAGAACTGACTCATTGGAAAAGACCTTGAGCTGGGAAAGATTGAAGGCAGGAGAAGGGGAAGACACAGGATGAGGTGGTTGGATGACATCATTGACTGGATGGACATGAGTTTGAGCAAGCTCTGGGAATTGTTGATTGACAGGGAAGCCTGGCATGCTGTGGTCCATGGGGTTGCAAAGAGCCGGGCATGAGTAAGAAGCTGAACTGAACTGACCCCAGATCTGAATCAGAATCTTTGTGAGTGGGGCCTAGCAATCTAGTTCAGTAGTTCCTCCAGGTGATTTTGATGCACACTTAAGTCTGAGAGCCACTGCACTATAAATTGAAGTTAAAAAATGTATTTTTTATTTTTAAAAAAATTAATTAATTTTAGTTGGAGGATAATTACTTTACAGTATTATGGTTTTTACCTTAGGTCGACATGGATCAGCCATGGATGCACATATGTCCCCCCATCCTGAACCCCGCCCCCCCACTAAATTAAATTCTGTTTTCTTTCAATTTCCTTGGTCTGTGGGAAAACAACAGAACCAAGATAACAATCCAAAAGGGGCAGACTGGGTATTGGGAGAATTGACAGTGACCTTCCTAAAGAAAACATTTTTGAGGACTTGCTGATTATGGAGAGTAGATCTGTG
This sequence comes from Redunca redunca, assembly GCA_006410935.1. NCBI lineage: Eukaryota > Metazoa > Chordata > Mammalia > Artiodactyla > Bovidae > Redunca > Redunca redunca. The sequence goes on from SJYQ01003611.1 coordinate 10,139, forward strand.
GAAAAAGCAAGTTAGGGATAGTTAGCATGGGGAAAATGCTACTAGGCCTTTTGGAAAAAAAACAAAAAAGCCTATTGTGAAATGAACCTTAGTGTTGCTCTTGAAATACATGTTAGTCTTCATATTTGTAAAATGTTGGCATTAATACAGCCAAGTCTCAATGGTTATTAACATAATAAAGTTGAATTTAATGTTGATTAAAAAGAAAATTCTTTTGTTTTCAATTTTATTGTTTTAAATTTTTCTGAAGTGTTTAAATTGCTTTTGTGAAATTATAAGTACAATAACAGTGAACAAAATCGAATCTTTCATTGCTGTCTTAGAAACATTGTTCATTTTGAATTGTATGGTATAAACATTATATGACAGTGAATTTAAAATAGACTCACCCCAGTAAACACTCTGGAATTTTGTTTGTTTACATGGAAGAATAACATGTGGCTGTTAGGTATTTATTTTGTTGGTCTTTAATAAATATTAAATCTCTTTATTGGCTTGTTTTCTTGGATTATGACTCTTATAAAGTAATTTCTTATTGAGAGCCTACTGTTTAAGACTGTGCATTGCAGTAGATTTTAGGTTAGAAAAAGTGTAGGGATTTTCTATTACTGGTTTATCTCTTTGATGCTAAATGGAATGGGATACCTTATAAAGCAAGGACATTGGTATAACCGTTGTGATTTTTGATTCATTTCTTTAAAAAAAAACCCTGTTGACACTTGTTAAGGGTCAGGCACTGTGATACAATAGTGAACAAAACAGACTAGGTTTATGCCCTTTTGGGGTTTATATTCCTGACATAAAGACATGAAAACCCAAAACCAAAAAACATGTTCATCAACTTACTAGATGAACTTAGTTCGAGTTCTTGGTTGCAAATAACAGAAATAGATTCTAGTTACCTCAGGCAGAAAAAAGATTTTTCTGGAAGATATTGAGGAACTTGGAAAATTACCAGGAAGTTTGGAAAATAAGATGAGGCCCAGCCAAAGTGCTACTATAGGAACGTTGTGCTCTGGATGCCACCACTTGCTGGCTAAATGCTCAGTGCCACTATTACTGGCCCCTGCCACAGAACATAACCCATCTTGCTGCTGAACTCTTGATCAGCGACATTGCTGCCACCCACTATATTGTCCATTGTGATGCAGCATAAAAACATCTTAACCAATGTGGTGCTTTTGTATTGTTCCTCAAGGTTCAAAATCCAGTCAAGAATATGAAGTTGACTATAAGAGAACAGAAAAGGGATTATCTGTTCCCTTTTGTCTTCTTATCAGGAGGCAAGGCTTCATTCTGTCTAATTTGAGATTTTACTAAAATAGGATGCTTAGTAGCCAAATTGCAACTGACTGTGATAGAGACAAAATAATTTAACTATTGCAAATTGTCTAAGTGTAATGTAGGAAACAAAATGGGGACCAATATAGCGTCTTGACAGAAGACGCTATTACCTCCTTTAAATGGAGGTAATTAGGAAAGGCCTCCTCAAGCAGGAGGTATTTAGTTGAGAACAGATTCATGAACTGTCCCAGTCTGCCTGAAACTGAGGAGGTTCTCAGGACATGGGACTTTCATTCTAAAAGTGAGAAAGTCCTGGATGGATTAGGATGAGTTGATAAGGAACTATCAACTCCTTCCAATCCCAAAGAGAAGCAATGCCAAAGAATGTTCAAACTACTGCACAATTGTACTCATCTCACACACTAGCAAAGTAATGTTCAAAATTCTCCAAGCTAGGCTTCAACAGTACATGAACCAAGAACTTTAAGATGTTCAAGCTAGATTTAGAAAAAGGAAGAGGAACCAGAGATTGATCCAATGGCCAGTATCCATTGGATCACAGAAAAAGCAAGAAAATTCCAGAAAGACATCTGCTTCAGTGACTATGATAAAGCTTTTGACTGTGTGGATCACAATAAACTGTGGAAAATTCTGAAAGAGACGGGAATACCAAACCACCTGACCTGCCTCCTGAGAAATCTATATTCAGGTCAAGAAGCAATAGTTAGAATTGGACACAGAACAACAGACTGGTTCCAAATAGGAAAAGGAGAACGTCAAGGCTGTATATTGCCATTCTGCTTATTTAACTTATATGCAGAGTACATCATGTGAAATGCTGGACTGGATGAAGCACAAGCTGGAATCAAGATTGGGGAAGAAATATCAATAACCTCAGATATGCAGATGACACCACCCTTATGGCAGAAAGCAAAGAGGAACTAAAGAGCCTCTTGATGAAAGTGAAAGAGGAGAGTGAAAGAGCTGCCTTAAAACTCAACATTCAAAAAATGAAGATCATGGCCTCCAGTCCCATCACTTCATGGTAAATAGATGGGGAAGCAGTGAGAGACTTTATTTTGGGGGGCTCCAAAATCACAGCAGATGATGACTACAGTCATGAAATTAAAAGATGCTTGATCCTTGGAAGAAAAGCTATGACCAACCAAGACAGCATATTAAAAAACAGAGACATTACTTTGCCAATAAAGATCTGTCTAGTCAAAGCTATGGTTTTTCCAATAGTCATGTATGGGTGTGAGAGTTGGACCATAAAGAAAGCTGAGCACTGAAGAATGGATGCTTTTGAACTGTGGTATTGGAGAAGACCCTTGAGGGTCCCTTGGACAGCAAGGAGAGCAAACCAGTCAATCCTAAAGGAAATCAGTCCTGAATATTTATTGGAAGGACTGACGCTGAAGCTCCAGTACTTTGGCCACCTGATGTGAAGAACTGACTCATTGGAAAAGACCTTGATGCTGGGAAAGATTGAAAGCAGGAGGAGAAGGGGATGACAGGGGATGAGATGGTTGGATGGCATCACCAACTCGATGGACATAAGTTTGAGCAAGCTCTGGGAGTTAGTGGTGGACAGGGAAGCCTGGTGTGCTGTAGTTCATGGAGTTGCAAGTTGAGACACGACTGAGTGACTGAACTGAACTGATAAGGAACTGTACATGACAGGAGTTGATAAGGAACCATACATAGCTAGATTGTTCCATGACAAAGAAATATTGTTAAGTGCCAAAGTCCCAAGGTGAAAAGATCCTGGTGTGTTCAAGGAGCTGAGAAACCAGTGTGAGTGAGGGAAAAATTTCCCTAGGTAGGAAAGGAGAAGTAGGTAGGAGACAAATTGTGCAGAGCCTCTAGGCTATGGCAAGTTTTTCAATTTTATTCTAAATAAATGAAGTGGGAAGTTATTGAAGGGTTTTACGCAGGGCACTAGTATAATCTAAGACCACACTTGTTGCTGGAAGAGGAATGGATAAGAGTTGGGGGAGGGGAAAGGAAGGAGTTGGAAGTAGGTAAGAGTAGGAAGCAATTGCAACAATCCCAGGGAGAGTTATTGGTAGCCTGAACTAAGGTGGTGGCTGTGGGACAGAGAGAAGTGGATGAATTCAAAATACACTTTGGATATAGAATCAACAGGACCTGGTGGGTTGGATATAGGCTATGAAGGAAGGATGGGTCAAGGATGACTCTAGATATGTGAAGTTTGAAGTGTCTGGTTTCAAAGAAAACAGAAGCAAGCAGTAGAAAACAACCTTTTCTCGCCAAATATAGCAACCCATCTTCTCTGGTATTCATATGATCTGCCTTTCCTGTTGTTACATGAAACAAAATGTCCTTGCTCAGATCTAAATTCAGCCCTTTCACCCATTTACACTGCACCCTTTGCATTCGTTCATTCAATAATCCTGGGGTTACAGTAGTGAACACAGCACAAGTCCCTGCTCTCATGGAGCTTACATTCTAGTCAAGAGGTAACAGACAAATCCAAAATATATTTATAATTGGCTGATATTAAAAATACTATGGTAAAAAAAAAGTGGGGTAAGAAGAATGGAGAGTGCTTGGATTACAATGTGGTAGAATGGGAGTTTATATATATATATATTTGGCTGCACTGCATGGCATGTGGAACTTTCTTAACTAAGAGTTGAACCTGTGCGCCTTGCAGTGGAAGCGTGGAGTCTTGACCGCTGCACCACCAGGGAAGTCTGGGAGTTGATCTTTTTGGTAGATTGCATAGGTTAGAGAATATCTCTCTAAGAGTGAGCAGACTTCTGAAGCAGCAGTGGGGCCAAGCAGCAGCTATCAGGAGGAATGAGTTCTTCCAGGCAGAAGGAAAAGAAAGTGAGTGCCTCTGAGATGGCAGAATGCCTGGCATATTCATGGAAGAGCAAGAAAGCTGGAGCAGTGAGCACATGCAGAGTGATAGATAAGGGCAGAAGGCAGGTACCTGGACAGATCATATAGGGCCTTATGGTCTATTGTAAAGATTTTGCAAAAACCTCTGAGTCAGATGGAAGCATCTCTTCTTGTTCGCTTCTACAGTACTTCTCTCTCTTCCTTTCTCCTATATTATCTATTTTCCTCTTTCTCTTAGATTGATAGTTATCAAATTTTTTTTTTTGGTATCAGGATTCCTTTACAATCGTAATTATTGAGAACCCCGTACCTGTACCTGATCTTACAGGAAAAGCATCCTGACTTTCTCTATTGAGTATAATGTTAGCTGTAAGTTTCTTGAGATGTCCCTTACCAGGTGAGGAAGTTTCCTTCTTTTCCCTAGTTCACTGAGATATTTTAGCAGGAACAAGTACTAGATTTTGTCATATGCTTCCTCTGTATCTACTGAGATGATTATATGAGTTCTTTTTCTAACCTACTAATACTGTGAATTACATTTACTGATCTTTGTTAAAACAACCTTGCATTCCTTTGATTAGTCAGTCATGATATATTATTTTTTTTATGTATTGTTAGATTTAATTTACTAAAATTTTGTTGAGAATTTTAACATCCATGTTTGTGAGCAATATTGATCTTCATTGTATTGTTTTCCTTATAATGTCTTTAGTATTGGTATCAGTGAAATGTCATCAATTGGAAAGAATTCTCTCTTTTTCAGTTTTTTGTATAGGGTTGGTTTTCATTTTTTAAAATGTTAGGCAGAATTCACCTGTGAAGGTGTCTGGACCTGAGTTTTCCTTTGAGAAGTTTTTTTTTTTTTTTTTTTTAAGTTATTGTATTGTATTTTTTGGCCATGCCATATGGCTTGCAGGATCTTAGTTTCCCAACCAGGGATTGAACCTTCATCCCCTGCATTGGAAAGTGGATTCTTCACCACTGGACCACCAGGAAAGCCCCTCTCTATTGCTTTTCTATTCTCTACTTCATTGAATTTTGCTCTAATCCATTATTTCCTTCCTCCTGCTTGGATTTAGTTATTTCTAGGTCATTGACTTGAATTCTTTCTTCTTTTTTTTACTAGGTACTTAGAGCTATAAATTTCATCTAATCACTGGTTTAGCTGAATTTTTACCCAAGTTTTTGTATGTTATATCTTCATTCTTGTTCATCTCAAAATATTTTCTGATTTCTTTTGTGATCATTGTTGACCCATTGGTTGTTTAGGAGTGTGTTAATTTCTATCTTTGTGAATTTTCCAGATTTTTTTCTGTTATAAATTCCTAATTTTCTATTGTGTTCAAAGAACATACTTTATATCACTTCAATTCTTAAAATTTATTGAGTTTTTTTTTTAAAATATCCTAGTGTATAGTCTGTCCTGGAGACTGTTCCATGTTTATTTGAGTAGAATGTGTATTTGAGAATACTGTTATTGGGTACAGTATTCTATAGTTGTCTATTATATCTAGTTGGTTTATAGTATTACTTCAGTTTTCTTTTTTTTAATATTTATTTTTGGTGGTGCTAAGTCTTCATTGTACTGTGTGGGCTTCTCCTTGTGGTGGCTTGTGTTGTAGAGTACAGGCTCTAGGGTTCTTGGACTTCAGTAGTTGTGGTACATGGACTTAGCTGCTCTATGGCATGTGAAATCTTCCCCAAGATTTTCAGGTTTGTGAGATCAAGCCTGAATCCACTGTACTGGCAGGCAGATTCTGATCCACTGGACAACCAGGGAAGTCTAGTATTGCTTCAGTTTTTTGAGCTTTCTAAAAATGAAAGTGAAGTCGCTCAGTCATGTCCGATTCTTTGCAACACTGTGGACTGTTGCCCACAAGACTCCTCTATCCATTGGATTCTCCAGGCAAGAATACTGGAGTGGGTTGCCATTTCCTTCTCCAGGGGATGTTCCTGACCCAGGGATCAAACCCAGGTCTCCTGCATTGCAGGCATACACTTTAACCTCTGAGCCACCAAGGAAGCCAGAAGCATCCTAAATTCTGCCATCACTGGTTTTGCCATTCTTACCAGAGCATTTGTTGTTCCTGTAGCCTAGAATACTTCCCCTGGGAAAACATGATTTTCTCCCTCATTTCAGTCTCAGATCTCCACATTTGTCAGAAAGCCTTTCCCAACAAGCTTCTAACCCCAGTATTTTTCCTATATTTTATCTTTTATTTTTCACTTATGGCACTTATCAGTATATGAAAGCACAGATTATGTTTATTTGTCTCTTCCACCCTCTTATTCACTGCTATGTCACCTGGTATGTACTTGAAAATTGTCTTACAGGTATGTAAATATGGAAGTCTGGAAGTAAGAACAGAGTTCTTGAGGTAGAAATTTGGGGATCATCATCATAGCGGGAAAATCTAAATTCATGAGTAGGAAAAAATCACCTAGAAAAAAGGCCAGGTCCTAGCTCTGAATCCAACATCTATTAGAGGTTTGGTAGGTGGGGAAACTTGACAAAGAAGACAGGAGTTGGAGAGGTAGAAGAATCAGTTTTTTCAGTAAATGGTTGCCTATACAAGGACTAAACTCAGAAACTAGGTAGTGCCACTGAAGCTAAAGAAGGAGGAAGTAGCAAAGTCAATGGAAGCCACTGTGTGATTCAGGATGATACAGGGCTAAAGAAGTGACTGTCTGATGTTACAAGAAGATTGTTGATAACCTTGATAAGAGCAGTAGAGTGGTACAGACAGAAGCCAAGTCTATGTGTGTTAAAGAGCATATAAGCTATAGGAATGGTGATGCCTCTTCAGTTTATGAAATAATTATCCAGTTTAAAAATCTGTAGATAGAATTGAGCTTTTTTCTTTCTGGTCTTATCAGTGCTTAAAAATTCCCAGATTTGGAAAGTGTTCATTAATTCCTTAAACAATGAAAGCCATTAGTTGGTAGATCTAAGACAGCTGGTCCTGGGATCTGCCCTCACCAGCTTCTGGACACTGGGAAACTCCTGAGTAGCTAGACAAAGCTAAAGTATCATTATCATTGTTCCTCTATGACTTAGCACTTATACTCTTTGCAGTCAGTTGCCATTTGTTTTTATGTAAATGTATTGGAAATAACCTATCAAAGCACTAGTGGCTGTTTCTGTTTGTTGAAATAGTTTTCTGTGAATGTTTATTTCTGGCTTCTTGTCCTTGGACTATATGAAACCCAAAGAGACGTTTATCACCCTCATTATCGCCATCATAATAGCTACCAAAAACCTAAAGCTTCAGTGCAACAGAATAGAGCTTTGAGAAGTAGACCTATGTGTGTATGGTCAGTTGATAATAGATGAAGATACAAAAGCAGTTAAATGCAGAAAGCATAGTCTTTTCAACAAATTGTGCTGGAGCAATGGAAAATCCATGTGAAAAACAAAAACTTCAATTTATACTTCATATCATATATATAACTTTACACAAAATGAATCATGGGCCTAAACATAAGAGTGTAGAACAGCTGAAGAAAAAAACAGGAGAAGAATGCTTGTGACCCTATGTTAGGCAAAGATTTCTTAGATGTAATGCTAATAAATGGATACATTTCACTTAGTAGATAGTTAATTCAGACTCTTTAAAAACTCTTTGCTTAATAATTACAGTGTGTTCTAGAGAGGCTCCTTTGGTTAAAGAAACAAAGATTGACTAAGGCCAGCAAATTTGAAATTCTGATCTAGCTTTCTCCTGGATTCTTCTCAGGGCAAAACTGAAGTAATATGAAGGGAAGTCATTCATGGAGGCTGGGTAGCCTGCTTCTCAGTTCTTTACCACATCTATACCACTATACCTTTGGTTCATCCATCCATTCATCATTGGTGTCATGACCTTGACTGTATCTCTTGGCTCCTTCCTTTTAATAAAACTTTGGCTTCTACTGCTGCCTAATTATTTTGACATTTTGCAAGTTTGACTCCCAGAGAGGGAACCTGATTGACCCAGATTATGTTTACATATTTTTGACCACTAAATAGGAGTGTTCAGTCAGCAATATGGTCCAGTCATCAGTGGCTTGCAGTAGGATTGTGGAGACTATAGGGCGTTGACTGGCAGGGGTCCAAGGGAAAAAGTAGGTATAGAATGTTGGTATATCACATGTGATCTGTACCTTTAACTGGTACCATGAACAATCAAGTTTTCTTTAGACAGGACCATGGGTGTGACAAATAGTGTTGTGTAGATGTAGTTATTGTGTTGTACAGTAAATTACTGATGTTCTTACTTTCTTCTGCCAGAAACCATTGACTATCAATATGTTTTCCAATTTTGACTCTCTTATGGTCTAGCCTGCTTCTAAATCAATCCATGGCAGTTAGTGAGATAAGTATATATAAAGAAGGAAAACAAAGGATAAGAATCTTGGATTAGTTCAAGGTTGCTATCAGAGATCTTTTAATATATCCCCCTGCATCTGGGTATATAACACCCATATCATATCTTTCAAAGAGACAATTAGTCTATACTTCTGTACTTAGTCTATTCCTGGGTGAGCAGCTCCCATGGTATTTAATCCATTTTTTTCTTCCTGATAGTCTTCATAGTATCAATCCTATAATGGTCATCCTGATATTTTTTTTTCAATTTATTTATTTTAATTGGAGGCTAATTACTTTACAGTATTGTAGTGGTTTTGCCATACATTGACATGAATCAGCCATGGGTGTACATATGTTCCCTGTCCTGAACCCTCCTCCGACCTCCCTCCCCATCCCATCCCTCTGAGTCATCCCAGTGCACCAGCCCTGGGCACCCTGTCTCATGCATCGAACCTGGACTGGCGATCTGTTTCACATATGATAATATACATATTTCAATGCTATTCTCTCAAATCATTCCACCCTCGCCTTCTCCCACAGAGTTCAAAAGACTGTTCTTTACATCTGTGTCTCTTTTGCTGTCTCGCATATAGGGTTATCATTACCATCTTTTTAAATTCCATATATATGCATTAGTATACTGTATTGGTGTTCTTCTTTCTGGCTTACTTCACTCTGTATAATAGGCTCCAGTTTCATCCACCTCATTAGAACTGATTCAAATGTATTCTTTTTAATGGTGGAGTAATATTCCATTGTGTATATGTACCACAGCTTTCTTATCCATTCATCTGCTGATGGACATCTAGATTGCTTCCATGTCCTGGCTATTATAAACAGTGCTGTGATGAACATTGGGGTACATGTGTCTCTTTCAATTCTGGTTTCCTCGGTGTGTATGCCCAGTAGTGGGATTGCTGGGTCATATGGCAGTTCTAGTTCCAGTTTTTTAAGGAATCTCCACACTGTTCTCCATAGTGGCTGTACTAGTTGCATTCCCACCAACAGTGTAAGAGGGTTCCCTTTTCTCCACACTCTCTCTAGCATTTATCGTTAGTAGACTTTTGGATAGCAGCCATTCTGACTGGTGTGAAATGGTACCTCATTGTAGTTTTGATTTGCATTTCTCTGATAATGAGTGATGTTGAGTACCTTTTCATGTGTTTGTTAGCCATCTCTATGTCTTCTGTGGAGAAATGTCTGTTTAGTTCTTTGGCCCACTTTTTGATTAGGTCTTATTTTTCTGGAATTGAGCTGCAGGAGTTGCTTGTATATTTTTGAGATTAATTCTTTGTCCGTTGCTTTGTTTGCTATTATTTTCTCCCATTCTGAAAGCTGTCTTTGCACCTTGCTTATAGTTTCCTTCATTGTGCAAAAGCTTTTAAGTTTAATTAGGTCCCATTTGTTTATTTTTGCTTTTATTTCCATTACTCTGGGAGGTGGGTCATAGAGGATCATGTGATTTATGTCAGAGAGTGTTTTGCCTATGTTTTCCTCTAGGCGTTTTATAGTTTCTGGTCTTAGATTTAGATCTTTAATCCATTCTGAGTTTATTTTTTGTATGGTGTTAGAAAGTGTTCTAGTTTCATTCTTTTACAAGTGGTTGACTTTCACAAGTTTTACAAGTTGACTTTTACAAGTTTTCCCACCACCACTTGTTAAAGAGATTATCTTTTCTCCATTGTATATTATTGCCTCTTTTGTCAAAGATAAGGTGTCCATAGGTGTGTGGATTTAGCTCTGGGCTTTCTATTTTGTTCCGTTGATCTATATTTCTGTCTTTGTGCCAGTACCATACTGTCTTGATGACTGTAGCTTTGTAGTACAGTCTGAAGTCAGGCAGGTTGATTCCTCCAGTTCCATTCTTCTTTCTCAAGATTGCTTTGGCTATTTGAGGTTTTTTATATTTCCATATAAATTGTGAAATTGTTTGTTCTAGTTCTGTGAGAAATACCATTGGTGGCTTGATAGGGATTGCATTGAATCTATAGATTGCTTTGGGTGGTATACTCATTTTCACTACATTGATTCTTACAATCCATGAACATGGTATATTTGTCCATCTGTTTGTGTCCTCTTTGATTTCTTTCATCAGTGTTTTATAGTTTTCTATATATAGGTCTTTTGTTTCTTTAGGTAGATATATTCCTAAGTATTTTATTCTTTTCATTGCAATGGTGAATGGAATTGTTTCCTTAATTTCTATTTTCTCATTGTTAGTGTATAGGAATGCAAGGGATTTCTGTGTGTTAATTTTATATCCTTCCACTTTACTATATTCATTGATTAGCTCTAGTAATTTTCTGGTGGAGTCTTTAGGGTTTTCTATGTAGAGGATAATGTCATCTGCAAACAGTGAGAGTTTTACTTCTTTTTTTCCAAACTGGATTCCTTTTATTTCTTCTTCTGCTCTGATTGCTGTGGCCAAAATTTCCAAAACTATATTGAATAGTAGTGGTGAGAGTGGGCACCCTTTTCTTTTTCCTGACTTTAGGGGAAATGCTTTCAATTTTTCACCATTGAGGGTAATGTTTGCTGTGGGTTTGTCACATATAGCTTTTATTATGTTGAGGTATGTTCCTTCTATTCCTGCTTTATGGATAGTTTTTATCATAAATGGATGTTGAATTTTGTCAAAGGCTTTCTCTGCATCTATTGAGATAATCATATGGTTTTTATCTTTCAATTTGTTAATGTGGTGTATTACATTGAATGATTTGCAGATATTGAAGAATCTTTGCATCCCTGGGATAAAGCCCACTTGGTCATGATGAATGATCTTTTTAATATGTTGTTGGATTCTGTTTGCTAGAATTTTGTTAAGGATTTTTACATCTATGTTCATCAGTGATATTGACCTGTAGTTTTCTTTTTTTGTGGCATCTTTGTCAGGTTTTGGTATTAGGGTGATGGTGGCCTCATAGAATGAGCTTGGAAGTTTGCCTTCCTTTGCAATTTTCTGGAAGAGTTTGAGTAGGATAGGTGTTAGCTCTTCTCTAAATTTCTGGTAGAATTCAGCTGTAAAGCCATCTGGTCCTCATCCTGATATTAGATTCTCATATTTCCTTTTCCCTTGCATGCTGCTTATTTTGCTGTTTTTCTCCCCCCATTAACCTCTTTTAAGCCTGAATGATAGTTTTCCTCTTTCACTCCACAGATTGAAAAAAATTTTAAGTTTTCTTTTTTCCCCCTGAAGGAAGTTCCAAAAAGCAAGCTTGAATTTGCCCACACGGGAAACTATTTACATAGCATTTACATTGTATTAGGTATTATAAGCGGGCTTCCCAGGTAGCATAGTGGTAAACCGTCCACCTGCCGATGCAGGAGGTGTGGGTTTGACCCTGGGTCAGGAAGATCCCCTGGAGGAGGGCATGGCAATCCACTCCAGTATTCTTGCCTGGAAAATCCATGGACAGAGGAACCTGTCAGGCTACAGTCCACAGGATTGCAAAGAGTCAGAAACTACTAAAGTGACTTAGCATGCATGCATGAGTGTGCGTGTGCATGCACACACATGCACACACACATATTATAAGCAATCTGGAGATGATTTAAAATATACAAGAGGGAATTCCCTGGGTTAACCACTCTGCAGTTCAGTTGCATGGGGTATAGGTTTGATCCCTGGTCAGGAAACTAAGATTTCAAATGCTATGCAGCATGGTCAATAAATAAATAAATAAAATAAATGTACAGAAGGATGTTCATAGAATATACTACATGATTTTAAATAAAGGACTTGAGCACCCCAAGATTTTGGTATCTGTGGGGGTCCTGGAACCAGCCTCTCACAGATACCTCACAGTTGTCTCAAGGGACAACTATATACTCTTGCTTCTTAGTACTTTTCACCTAGGCTAACTTTTTTGGCTTGTTATCTTCAGCTTTGTTGGGATTCTTAAATCTTGATAGTCAGGGTCTTAGGATCCCATAGAGAAGCTATCATATGACTAGAGGAATTAAGCTTGCATTTGCTTTTTTCTACAAGTATTGGCATATATGATGATCAGGTTGAGAATTTGGCTGGAGTTAAAACATCTTAGAAATGGAACATCATGGAGTCTGAGGAGAAGGTGTTAATGAGGAAGGGAAGACAGGTTCCTTACATGGGGCATTGTTTCTCAAACTTAAGTGTTTCTAGGAATCACCTGGGCATCTTGTTAGAGTGCAAATTTTAATTCATCAGGTTTGGGAAGAAGCCTAACATCTGGGATTCTGCATTTCTAACAATCTCCCAGGGGAGGTTCACAGTGCTGGCCTACAGACACACTTCAGGGAATAAGAACTATGGGGTTTCATGTTTCCAAACAGCCACCTCTGAACTGGAGCTCCCTGTATCGCTCCTCATCATTGCCAGACAACTTGAACAGTCCAAGTCTGAAGCAGGTGGTAAAATTCAAGGACAGCACAGTACCAGATAAAGTAAAAAAGAAGTATTGTTCAAACCACAAAGAGCTCGGAAAGGTAAGACTTTTTTTTCTTTTTTTTTGTCAGAAACTTAAAAAAAAGACAGTCTCTTTAATCTTTATCTCATCTTCTCCACCTTTCTGGGTTGGGGGTTGCTTTCGCATAGCTTTTGGCCTTGTACTTTTACCTTTATCTCCTCTTTCCATTTTCCTTTTCTACATCTGCACCCGTATATAAAGTATTTAATAATAAATATGTTATTATAATTTTGGAAATGATATCATTGTATTGTCTTCCCAACCACCTTTTTTAAGATCTGAGAATACAAGGGAACTCTGATTGAGAAGGACATTTATTGCTGTTTTATAGGCATTTGGACAGAAATAACATCATAGAGCACACTGGTTTGCTGGAAAGCAAATTCTGAAAAACTTAGCCCTCATCCTGTATCTCTCCTTTAAAAAAGAAATCTCAATACATTTGGCTATTTTATAAACTCAGTGTATGACATTATAGAAAAATAGAAAATTCAAATAAGCAAAAAAAAAGCCATTGCAAAATGTGCATAATCACACAGGCCAGAGATAATTACTGTTAAAAATGTATAGCCTTTCAGAGTTTTTTTAATGCAAATATATTTTTTCTTTTATTAAAGAGGCATTACAAAATACATATTTTCTAACCTACTTAATGATGTCTTATTTTCAAGTTAATGAAGTTAATTTATAGCTTACTTTTTATTCCTTCAGTTCAGTTTATTCAGTTCAGTTGCTCAGTTGTGTCCAGCTCTTTGCGACCCCATGAATCGCAGCACGCCAGGCCTCCTTAATAGTAATCAATAATGTGTGGATATGATTTGTTTAACCAAGATCCTGTTACTGATCATTTATTAGTAATTTTTCTCTATTGTTCAGTTCAGTTCAGTCGCTCAGTCATGTCTGAATCTTTGCGACCCCATGAATCGCAGCACGCCAGGCCTCCCTGTCCATCACCAACTCCCGGAGTTCACTCAGACTCACATCCATCGAGTCAGTGATGCCATCCAGCCATCTCATCCTCTGTCGTCCCCTTCTCCTCCTGCCCCCAATCCCTCCCAGCATCAGAGTCTTTTCCATTGAGTCAACCCTTTGCATGAGGTGGCCAAAGTACTGGAGTTTCAGCTTTAGCATCATTCCGTCCAAAGAAATCCCAGGGCTGATCTCCTTCAGAATGGACTGGTTGGATCTCCTTGTAGTCCAAGGGACTCTCAAGAGTCTTCTCCAACACCACACTTCAAAAGCATCAATTCTTCGGGGCTCAGCCTTCTTCACAGTCCAACTCACATCCATACATGACCACAGGAAAAGCCATAGCCTTGAAATAGCCAAATCTTTCTACATATCTTTATTTTCTTAGTAAAACAAGTGGAATTATTAGATCAAAGAGTATGCATATTTTTAATGAATCTCCCAACACTCCTTCCTTCCCTTGGTTTTTAAACCTTTAACATGAGGATTGGGGTGGGGGGAATCTTGTCTTTAGGGCTTAAGTCTAAAGAAAATGGTCTCCCTCTGTGACATCAATATGAGTCAGATGCTGGAGGAAGATTCAAACCAGGGGCCTCTGATTGGTGATTTCTCCAAGGTGAGTTTGGTTGCACCAATCTTATATTTTATTCTGTATTTTGGATCTGAATCTTATCTGCTTCCAGAGGACACTAAGTTTAATTAATATGCATCTTTATCAAGTACTCACTGATAACCTGAAGGTGCTGTAGTGGTAGATCTAGGCCCTAAGCCTTTCACGAGAAAGTGTCCCTTATTCACTCTGGAAATGTCTACAGAAGTGGGAAAAGTATGAGGCTTTTTTTTTTTCCTGTTTTTTTGGTGGTGCCCTATGGCATGTGGAACCTTAGTTCCCTAACCAGGGGTCGAACCTGTGTCCCCTGCAGTGGAAGCACAGAGTCTTAATCACTGGATTGCCAGGGAAGTCCCAAGTATGAAGCGTTCTACTTTTTAAAAAAACATATTTAAAAATTATATAAATCATATTTGGTGACTACAGAAAAGACAGAAAATGGAATCTACCTCAGATCTTATCAGAGTGTTATTATTTTTGTTTACTATTTTTTTGGTGTATATTCCTGGTGTATATTTTGGTGTATATCTCTGTATGTATTTTCACAAAGACACATGCGTGTACACAAATACACTTTTTGTTTTTCCATGTTTGTTTTTAGGTTTTTATTCCATCTCCTTTTATTCCATCTTCCTATATCAGGAACATCTTTTCCTGTCAATAAATAGTTCTTCATCATTTCATCACTTTTAATAGCAGCACACTATTTTTTTTTTTTTGGCTGCCCGTAATTTCTTGATAAATCCTTTCTTGTTATTTACTGCTACAATTTTTCCTTATGAACTGTACCAAGATGGACATATTTGCAGCTAAATCTAAGAATTTTTAAACATTTGTAATTAGCTCCTTAGGTTCAGTTCTTAGAAATATGATCGTTGCATGTGCACATTGAGGCCATTGATTTCTGAAGGCATCTGGGGTTTTAAATGTCATTTGGATAGGACAATATACGGGTCATGATTTCAAATTTGGGTAGAGAGAACTTGCTGTTTTTTTAGCTCTTGGGTATTTCTAGGTATGTGCACTGCCAACCGTGTCAGGGAAACACCAAGATCTGAAGTACGTCAACCCAGAAACAGTAAGCAGATTTCTGGAGATGGTAACTGGTTACATAAGCTGCCATCTGGTCTGTTCTGTCTCTAAAATCCCCACTTCCATTTGTATTTCTTTCACTTTGTTCACCCATGTGGGCTCTGTATTCAGCTGAAGCTATGTTAAAAGACTCTCTTGTATGTCACCTTTGTTTGTAATTAAGCAAATGATATATAATTGTTACCTAAGAAAGGAAGGAGGAAGGGGAAGGGAGAAAATAAAAATCACCCAATTAAGCTGGCCTTATATCCTGGTTTACATGTTGCAATTCCATTTATGCCTATTACTGCATATTATGCTCTCTGTCACTCTCAAAAGTATTCTAGTTTGTGCAATAATTATTTTGTCACTTTACCCATAGGTCTCACCATCAGAGATAAGCACTAATAAGACTTTCCTTATGGCCTTACAGATTTTATTCTGGTATAATAAGTTTTATAAAAATAGTATCATAATCATGTAATTTTATAGTTAGCTTAGTAAGTCATTATAAACATCTTTCTATATCATTTTTTAAAANAATATTCTGTTATACTGATAATATGTAACTTTTAAAACTAAACCTCTTTTATTGAGTATTTAAGTTATTTATAATATTTTGATAATCTAAAGCAATGGTGAGATCAACATTATTGTGCCCTATCTTTATGTACTTCTGTTTACTTAAGATGCTAGAAAAGAACTTGCTGAAAATGTAATTACATTTATTTTTTTAATAAGTATTTACAAAGTTTCCTCTGGAAAGTTTGAACCAATTTATATAACCACATGTAGCTTAAGTTTCCTCCTCTGGATATCAGCCCTTTCCTTCCATATCCCTTTTGAGAAACTTGCTTTCTAATCTTACAGTGGAGGGTGGGGAATCATTTCTCATTTCTTCTTATAAAACTGAGACCTCTAGCTGCTACCTGTGCCCTTACAGAAATCCTTGGGTGTCTTCTCAGAGATTGATTGCAGCCGTGTCTTCCTCCAAATAAGTAGCTTGAATCTTCTCCCTTGTGTCCGGCAATACCGACTGTTTTGGTTCTCCAAAAGGCCATTGCCTGTTTTATTCTCTTACTTGCAGAGGGTTGGTAGGGGGCGGTTGCATCATTCCCATGTTTTCAAATATAGGGGGACTTTGGAGGCTGGGCATACAGTGGGATCCTGAGTGACTAAAAGGAGTACACATCAGGAACTGGGTGACTGGCTCTTCTCTTCCTCCAAAGAGGCAGGGTATTCAGTCATAGTTTCTGTACAGGTGGCTGCCTTACTATCAGGAGAGTTCCAGGGTCTGATTGAGAAGTTTTATATCATCGATTGCCGCTATCCATATGAGTACCTGGGAGGACACATTCAGGTAAGGTTATATTGAGGACTTAGCAGGGGAGGGGCTGGAGATACCACTTATTAAGAAGTCTAGGCAAAGGGTCTTGCAACCTCTAGAACCAGGGAAGACATTATACATTTGGAATACATCAAGGTTGTCAGCCCTCATTCCTGTTGTAATTCTGTGAACCTTGAGCAATTTACTTTCCCTTTCCCTCCTAGACCAATCTGCCTCTTTCCCATAGGAGCCAAAAGCTCCTACCTGGAAATAAAAACATTAATTCAGGGACTGAGCAGCACTTTGCAAACACTTAATGCTTACAGACATTTCTCACAATAATCCCTACACTTCAGGCAGTTCCATTTTATAAATGTTTATTGAATGCCTAGTATATAACCAAGCTCTATGCCAGGTCCTGGGCGTTGATACAGGTAGATTTCCACTCTGAAAGTACTTAATAGTCTAGTCTTCCTGAACTAAATATTTCAAGATGGTATTCCAGTTATTTCTAAGTGTTGGCCCCATTCTCTCACCATTAAGGAGATATTAATAAAATTATTTTACAGGGAGCATTAAATTTGTATAGTCAAGAAGAACTGTATAACTTCTTTCTGAAGAAACCCATTGTCCCTTTGGATAACCAGAAAAGAATAGTCATCGTGTTCCATTGTGAATTCTCCTCTGAGAGGGGTCCCCGAATGTGAGTGTCTACACGAGGAGGGGGCATGGAGAGGGTGATGGATCTTGAGTTGGGACTTACAGCCAGGGAACCTTCCCAGCCCAGTTCAGACAGAGACTAAATGAATGAATGATTTCTACTGTAGTTTAAAGAATGTTAAGGAGGTGGAAGGAAGAAGTTTCTACAATTCAAAGGTTTGAAGTAGTAAAGGAAAAGGGATTTGGAATTAGGTACCAACGGAGGAAAGGAGAAAGAGTGGTGCTACTTGCACCTTGTTTTGCAAAAATAAGATCTGGAGCTCCTTTTGAGTGTTAGGAAAAGTCTATTCTTCCTCCCCTTCCCCAGTGAGTGACCCATGGAATCCTGAACTTGCTTTTTCCCATCTCACCCATCTCTGGATTTTCTCTAAAGGTGCCATTCTCTGAGAGAAGAGGACAGGGCTCTGAACCAGTATCCTGCACTGTACTACCCAGAACTGTACATCCTCAAAGGGGGCTACAGAGACTTCTTTCCAGAATATATGGTAAATCTTGAATGGCACGTGGGGAAATGGGGGAGCCCAGACTTGGGGAGCCAACTTTAACATGCAGCTCCCAGGGCCTGCAAAGCCCTCTGAGAAGAAAGTGCTGTTCCTTCTAACCCACTCCCTGTAGCATCTCTATTATACCTCGTGGGCAGACTGTAGGCATCAAGAGGATTCCTTACTCTGTCCCTTGCCTTTCAGGAGCTGTGTGAACCACAGAGCTATTGCCCGATGCATCACCAGGACCATAAGGCTGAGCTGTTGAGGTGTCGAAACCAGAGCAAAGCATGGGAAGGAGAGCGGCAGCTGCAGGCACAGATTGCCTTACTGGTGAAGGATGTGAGCCCATGATATCAGGTCATCTACTGGCTGCCTGGGACTCACCAAAAGGCACTGTAGAAACCCTGAGCAGAAAGAGGCCATCTTCTATGCAGCCTCTTTTCATTCTAAGATGTTAAAAGATGTCAGCAAACCAACAGGCTGCCAAACTAATGAAATCCCAGGCATGGGGATTTGATTGGTTACGTTTTAGTAGAGCTGCTGGCTAGTGAGGAAGTCCTCGAGCTAGTTCTCTAAGGTTGGAGCCTTGGGTTGCATGGAGATTTATGTTGCTTCAGGGGGCTGTTGCACTCCTCTTCCTAACTATTTGCGTCTTCTCAGAGGTCAGCCAGATCTTTCTCCTGGGCTCTGGCTATGCAAGAGAGAGTTGAGAGAATTGTCCATCTTCTTTCTCTATATTTTCCTTCTTTGTCTCCCTCTCTCTCCTTTTTTTAAAAATGGAAATATAAACATTGATGCATGAGAAAAAATCCTAGAAGATGTATGTGAGAAAGTAATCAACACATTTAAACTCCTTCAGACAAAGATGTAGCCATCTCTATTCATAGCTGAGGCCAAAGTGCTTTTCTCTAGACCATGGTTCTCAAAGTTTGGGCCCTGGTCCATCAGCATTATCTGAACTTTGCTCGAATTGCAGGTTTTCACAGCCCACTCCAGATCTGCTAAATCAGAATGTCTGAGGTTAGGGCACAGAAATCTGGGTTTTAAAAATCTCCTTTTCAGTGATTGTGATGCATGTCAAGGCTTGAGAACTACAGCTCTGGAATTAAAGAAAACCTTTTAAATGGAATTCTTCAGCAGTGTTCCAGAGTTTCCTTTCCTATACCATTCCATGGTATCAACTGGCTAAAAGTGTGCCCCAGACTCAATTCTTTATGGTATGAAGACTCAAAAAACCAAAATAATTGCCATTCTGTAAGACCAAGTGATAGGTCTGAGTTGCATTCCAAAGGTTCCTTATCTACAGCCTCAATAGAATTTTTAAAACTATTTATTTATTTATTTTTGGCTGCACTGGACCTTTGCTGCTGCTCAGGCTTTCTTCTAGTTGCAGAGACTGGGAGCAGTGTGTATGGGGGCTACTCTATAGTTGTAGTGCTTCTCATTGCAGTGGCTTCTCGTTGGAGAGTACAGGGTCAGTATTTGTGGCGCACAGGCCCAGTTGCCCTGCAGCATGTGGAGTCTCCCAGACCAGGAATTGAACCTGTGTCCCCTGCACTGGCAGGCAGATTCTCAACCACTGGACCATCAGGAAAGTCTGCCTCAGTGGAGTTTTGACTTTTCCCATTTTCCAAAGTTTTTTTTCCACTCCACTTCATGTTTCACAGAGACAGATTTAGGATGGTTGGAAGTAGACATCTGTGCCATATGAAGATAAGAATGAAAGAAAAGAAAAGTACCAAGCAAGATCAGTTAGACTTCAGAAAGATATTTAATTTAATTAATCAATTAAAAAAAATATGGCCATGCCATCTGGCATGTGATATCTTAGTTCCCCAACCAGGGATTGAACTTGCATCCACAGAAAGATATTTTTAAGTTACACTCTTCAGCATTACCCCAGGCTTTCCTTTTTTAGAGCTCTTTAAGGTGAGTAGGTTTTTGTCTGTGTAGTCAGGTACAACCCTACTTGGCCTGGACAGCAGTGGAATTGCATATTGTCATTCTGTGGCATTAACCTGGTAAGTAGTGATAGCTCAAGACTAGAAATGGACAAAAGGCTGTGAAGCTTAGCCTGAGATAGAATGGAGACAAAAATGACACCTTCCCAGTTCTGGAGTAGGGAGACTATTTTAAAAATGATTGGGAGGGAAGAGTGTGCCCGAGTGACTGAATTGATTTTTGCAAGGTTCAAGAACGCTCTTCTCCCAGAGTGCTGCATGCTTGCCTCACAGCAGAGGGCACTACTGTATTCTCTAAGGCAGCCACTGCAGCCTGCAGTCTCCACTCCTAGCTTGAACCTGCCTGTCCTGAGCTCTTGAGCTCAGAGCTCAGAAGTGCCGGGGGGGNGGGGGGGGGGGGGGGGTATGGAGAGAAAACCTGCTGCTTCAATAGGTGGAGACAGCTGAGGGAAAGATGCTGGTCTTTTGTCGCATTCCACACACTTCCTCACAACAGGCAGGAGCTTAGTCACCTGAGCAGGAAACTGCTTGAAGCACCTCCACTTCCAAGTGTGAGGAGGGGTCCCTGACTCACTGCCTACCCTAATGAGTCATTTCTTGTAATTCTTCCCAGAAAGGGAGAAGCAAGCCCC
Source organism: Redunca redunca (assembly GCA_006410935.1). Classification (NCBI taxonomy): domain Eukaryota; kingdom Metazoa; phylum Chordata; class Mammalia; order Artiodactyla; family Bovidae; genus Redunca; species Redunca redunca. The sequence goes on from SJYQ01003611.1 coordinate 30,865, forward strand.
TACCTGGGAAGAGACTGGTGCACAAGTATTCACATTTCAGTGATCTTAAATGGAAGTTCTGAGTTGTAAAGCATAAAACTAGGGCTTAATCAGCTATCTACTTTGTGGAAAATTATATTTGCCTGAAAGGCTACATTTTCCCATATAGTTTCTTGTAATATCTTCCCACTGTATAGGTACCATGTCACGTGATTCATGTTATTTTCAGAAATAATAATAATAGCTAACCTTTTAGTTGTTTACTGCTTGCAAGTAAACATTTACTCATTTTATATAAATAAACTAATTTTCACAACAATCCTGTGAGGCAAATAAGTAGTCACTATTATACATGTTTTTCCAATAAAGAAATTGAGGAACAGAGAGACTGAGTAACTTGTTTTTAGTCCCACAGCTAAGGAATGGCAGAGTTGGGATATGAACCCAGGCAGTATGGCTCCAGAGTCTATAATGCTAATGGATTTTGCTGTTACCAAATCCTCATCGATGGAACGATGTGTCTTTCTAAATTGGCATTGTATTAGGTGTTAAATGTGTAAGTGCCTCAGCTATAGGTTCTTGAGAAATCAGGGCCATAGGGTTGCTTCAGCTTGGAAACTGAAGCTAAGGGCAGATACTAAGACCCCAGTCTAGAAACTTTTGCATGAGGCTATGAAGGGGTTAGCTCTGTGCTGTTGTCCTTGTACTGACTGGTATTCATTCAGCATGAAGTCAAGTGATAAAGAATGGAAACCTTTTGGTCTGAAAACACTTCTGGTTGCAATCTCAGCCCCAGTACCTGGCTGACCTTTGCTACAGAGAGGGAAGCACTTCCCTTTCCTTTCCAGCCATATATAAAGTGAGAGGCATGGAGGATCTTCTTCCCCATTCCGTTCAGAAAAATGTGAGAGACTCACTAGTTTCTTTCTAAGGATGTCAATTCTAAGTACCACAAGCATTCAAATATGTCACAGTTCCTGCCCTTAAGGTAGAAATGACTCTCTTTGTTCCCATCCCTACAAGCACTCTGGCCCACTAACATATTCAGCAAAAGGAAGAAGATCTAGCCTCCAACTCCAAATCTGTAGGTTGACTGGTAAGCGCTGGCTGAGTTCATAGAATAATTAACTCCTGCAGTGATATCATTCTGTGTATGCTATGTGCCTGGCACTAAGCTAAACCCTTTACTCACTATATACTTGTTTAATCCTCAAAACTGTTATACAAAGTAAATACTGCTATTAATTTTTCAGATGAAGAAACTGAAGCACAGAAAAATTAAGTGACATGCCCAAGGTCACCCAGCATGTGTTGATAATGTCAATTGAAACCAGGTAGTCTGTAAAACTTGTTCCCTTAACTGTTTTTCACTGAACTGCTAACACCCTGGATTAGCTAAGGATAGCAGCAGGGCAGGAATTAAAGCCCAACAGTGAGAGAGGGCTTGATAGAAGGCAGAAAACCAAGATTACAAATTAAAGTGGAGTAAGATACAGAGCTTTGAGCCCCAATCAGTTTGTGTCTTAATCATTTTTGCACCTGGCACAAAGCTGGGCTCATAATCAGCCTCAAAAGACATTATTGAATTGAATGATGGTTGAGTAACATCTTTGTAGAAAGGATTGGCTCATTTGTCATTATCCACAAGGTTCCCAACAGCAGTGCTGCTTATCTAGCAGGTGTTGGCAGCCACAAAGGACATGGTTGGTGGGGAAAGAGTGTGCTGGAGGAGCTGTCAATATTAGTCTTGGAGTCATATTTATTTGCAAAGGCTTCCTCAACCCTCCACTAGCCTTGGTTACCGATCCTCATTAAAGGCCCGATGATGTCAAGCTCAGTGCCCAGACAGAATTATGCTCCAAGCATCTCATTTACTCTCAAACAGAGGCTGGTCTTTTATGGGTGGCTTTGGATATTGCTTTCAGCCCATCAAGTTGACCTTGTTCCTTTTGCTTTCCTGGTTCCTTTTGTGGGGAGAGCATTGCATAGACCCACTGAGTAGGTACCCTGAGCAAATGCATTTTCTAAGCCTACCGTCCTATCCCAAACTGATTTGCCTTGGTTGCTGAAGGAGAGAGCAGAGGTGACACCCCTTGATCACCTCCCACATCTTTGTTGATTCATAGCACCCTTATCCCAATCACCTGATATTGTTACATTTTTCCTTGTAAACCCCATTTTGGAACTATTGCCAGAGTGAAGCAGAGAGTGGGGTCTATCAGCTCCCCAGCCAGAAGCTTCCTAATCTTACTGGAGGGAAGGACTTGGGAAAGGTACCCAGAGGTAGGATGGGACTGGTGGGGGTTGGGAGGAATAGGCCCTGTATAAAAGCTGAGTAGCCAGATGTTCACTTTCACAGCTCTCCTGTAAGACTGGCAGGGAAGATATAGATTAAAATGAAGCACAAACTCCATTTAAAGTGCATTATAGCCCAGGAATCAGCTCCCCCTGGGCAGGAGAAGGGAGGAAAGGGCACAGGAGGCCACATAAGTCTCTTTCCTTATCTAGCACCGCATGTCTCTCTCCTAGCTTTGTGAAGGGTGATTTACACCCTGGCTGGAATGACTCTCTTTCTGAGCTGATTACATTGGCAAATGCCCCCCAGAGGCCACAGCAGGATGGCCATATTCAGAAGCAGCAGCCAATAAATCTCAGAGGTCTATATTGCACTTCTCAGTACCCTCCCTCCTGGCCCTCTGCCAGGTGGGCTGTGGAAGTAGGAGAGGGCTTGGTTGGAGGAATTGGGGGAGGACACCCTTCAATACCTTTCATTACCATCTTCCCTAAGTACTGTTTAGTTCTCATTCTTACAAGCCATTCTGCCTCTGTCTTTATCAAGGGAGCAGGTGGGAACCAGCCCAGTAAATTGATCTAATAAATAACTCTTATCTTTATGGGTAGAAGTCCTGGGTTTCTTCTAGGTATTTGTTCTTGGTAGAGTAGCTTGCTCTCCTAACCCTCCTCTGAAAATGATCTCTCCAACCACCTTTCTCAGTGATCTTTCGTCCAGGGAAATCTCTGCAGTTTAGTCTGAGGGAGGTTTGAGCCTTCCATCCTTCCTCATGACACTGAAGGGGCTGAATTTTGGAGGAGTCTAGTCTGGCAAAGGTCCTGGGATCTGGCCCCAAGTCTCCCCAGCAAGGTCATTTCACCTGTCTGCAGAATCTTGGGGTTAATAATACAACGGAATCTCACCCCTGAAGATACTGATGCGGGGAAATGACATCAGAGATGTGCAAATTCTAAGGGGGAAAAAACCCCAAAACTTGAAATGCAAGTGCCCTCATGCGTTTGTTACAAGATCTCATTTGGGGTAGTTGTTTCTTGGTGGTAGAGCGGATTCCGGAAAGTGAGATAGGATGCTTTTTTTAAAAAAAACAAATATTTGGACCCTCGAGATGGCGAGTTACCAGTGCCACCTCCTACAATGACTTGGTTGCTCCGGGGCCCGTACCCTGCCTGGCTCGCCCCCACCCCCGCAGCCCTCTAGATCTAGTAGGAGAGGCTTCGTGGTGCGTCTGTTGGTTTTGGAGTTGGAGGGCGGCGCCCGGGACCCTGGTGGGAGAGTGTAGGCGCCGCCCTCCCTGCGAGGAGGGGCGGGAGAAGTGGTGGGAGGTGCCGGTGGAGGAGCCCCGCTCACAGAGCTCCTGTGCTAGGAGAGAGGGTAACGCCGAGTCGTGTGCAGGCAGAGCACCCGACGCCGACAGCCAGCGCGCGCACCCCACCATGGCGCGCCTGCGGAACCCTCGACCTTTGCCGCCTGCGCTCCTGCTCCTGCTGCCGCTGCTGCTCCGAGCTGGTGAGTGTCGTTGGAGCCGCCCCGGCTGGGGAGCGAGGGGATGAGGCTGGTGGTTACAGTGTAAGTAGGGTACTGGCACCAGAGCCCAGAGGTCTCAGACCCCACACTGCTGCCTGGTGCCGGGCGTCCGTCTGTCCGAGCCTGGAGAACTGGAGGAGGAAGCCTAGGGTGTCCGGAAGGGCTGGGTTCTACGCCTAGTCCAAGCGTCTGAACTTGTAGATTGAGTGTCAACCGTGGCCAGGGCACCCAGGCATCTCCTCGCTGCCGGTTCCCCCTCTTCCCTCTTTTGAGGTGTTCCTATACAGTCACAGAACAAGCTGCAGCCAGGCCACTACCAAGACAGCATTTCTAGGAGGCGGGGAGAATCAGAAGCCGGACCCCTTTTGCTCCACATGGGCTTTACCACTTCCACCCTGTGTAAAGACTGGGAAAGTGGCCACTAGGTACAGATGACAATATTGAAGTTTTTATTAGAACTAACTTGTCACTGGGAACTCCCTGGTGGTCCAGTGGTTAGGACTCTGAACTTTCACCCCCAAAAAAGAAAGAACTGACTTGTCACAAATTAGGGTTGAAAAATGCTGCCCAGAATTTGCCAACACCATTACTGAGTGGTTGAGAATATTGCTCACCATCAACAAACCCCCTCTTCAGGATGTACTTTATTATTTTAATTGGAGCAGAAAACTCCCTATTGGGTAAGATGGCCTTTCTGTATAGGCTGCCCAGCACAGTGCCTTGCCCTGTTATAGATCCACAATAAGTGTTCGTGTAGTACATGGTGCAAGACCTGATTTTAGAACTATGCCATTCCCCTAAGGAATCTCACTGTGGGGCTCCCGTCCAGAGGCTGGCTGGAGGGACTCATGAGGCAGAGACCAGGTACTTATCTGCAATGACCTCCTCCACAAAGTAGGACTGCAGAAGTGCAATCTTGGCTGAGAGACAGATAAGGAAGGAAGGAGGGAAAGTACTGACCTGTTCAGACTGACTTCGTCAGTAAATCAGAACAAAAGACATCACTGATCTGATTGAGCTGCCCAGGAAATTTCACTACCCTAACAGTATGGCTGTATGTCAGGATCCGGGTAAATTTTCAACATCTTCATCATGACCGATTTAGTGGAACAAGTTACCCTCTGTTAGTGATGAAATTTAACATGACCCCCACCTTCTTTTGTGGAGCTGCAATGCCCCCAGATCTACTACTGCTCAGACCTGGTAAACTGTATCAGCTAAGAAATTAGAGAGGTTTACTTTTGAAAATTGTTATGACTCAATATTTAATATTTAGTCTAGTTAAAGCAATGAGACTTGAACCTGCTACATTTCTTTCAGCAAGCACTTTCTGGGTACCTACTAGAAGTAACATCTTAAACATTCAGCATTTCTCAAACTGTTTAAATCCATGTCCCTTTTTTGATAAAGATAAAAATCTTATGTCTTCCTTAAATTTTGAAATTTCAAAAGTCCTTTTGTTCATCTTTCACATATAAAATTGTTATATATGCTTTTTTGTTTTTGTTTGTTATCGTTGTTGTTTTGGCCATGCCATGATCCTAGTTCATGTTTTGGCCATGCAAGATCCTAGTTCCTTGATTAGGGATTGAACCTGGACCATCAGCAGTAAAGGCACAAAGTTTTAACCACTGAACTACAAGGAATTCCTGTCAAACATGACTTTTTCAACCACAGGTTCCCTTTGGAAATTCTGATATGTCCCTAAAAGGGTCCCATCCTCTCTCTTTCTTATCCCCTGCATTGAGAAATTCTGGTTTAGTCCAATCCCCTTTTTAAAAATCAAAATTATGGACTTCCGTGGTGGTCCAGTGGCTGAGACTCCATGCTACAAATGGAGGGGGACCGGGTTTGATCCCTGGTTAGGGAACTAGATCCCACATGCTGCAGCTATAATCCTGCATGCTGCAGCAAACATTGAAGAATCCATGAGCTGCAACTAAGACCCAGTACAGCCAAATAAATAAAGAAATTTTTTTAAAAAGTCAAAATTAAGGACTTCTCTGGTGGTGCAGTGAATGAGAATCTGCGTGCCAATGCATGTGACACAGGTTTGATCCTTTGGGAAGATTCCACATGCCACAGAGCAACTAAACCTGTGAGCTACAACTACTGAAGCCTGCACACTCTAGGGCCCTCAAGCCACAACTAATAAACGCCTGTGCCACAACTACTGAAGCCCACATGCCCTAGAACCAACAAGTCACAACTACTGTGCCTGCATGCTGCAACTACTGAAGCCTGTGCGTCTAGAGCCTGTGCTCTGCAACAAGAGAAGCCACCACAATGAGAAGCCAAAATACTGCAACAAGAGAGTAACCCCCATCTCTGCAACTAGAGAAAGCCCGCATGCAAAAATGAAGACCCAGCACAGCCAAAAATAAACAAATAAATAATGACTAAATAAATATAGCAGTGTGTACATGTCAAAATGTAAAAATGAATGCCAAAAAATCCACAATGAACAAAATACCAAAATTTTAAAGCAAAAGTAACTGCCGTGTTGAGGCATATTAGAGCCTGAAGCAAAAGGAAAAACCAGTACTACTCACCCTGCCCTTTTTTGCACACTGGATATGGCATCAATTGTCAAACTTTAAGGGGCATCATTCTCTCTAGTGAATTTGCTAAAATTCAGATTCCCAGACATTATCACCAGAGATTCTCGTTTGGTAGTTTGGAGCTAGGGCTCAGAAATGTGCATTTTAATAAGTAATCTAATTGATTATTATATGATTGGAAGAGAATGTTGCACTAACTAAACTTGGAGACCCCTCCTAATTTTGGGACTCTTTGATTATAAGTAGAAGGTGCTCAGAGAAGTTATTAGGGTGGCTCATAAAATATCTGTTATCTGGTTATTTTAAAAATATTAGTGGGAGCTTACAAAGAAAAAGCACTGTTCTAAACACTGGTAACAGAGTGGTGATAAGATAGACATGGAAATCCAGCTGGGAAGAAAATTTAAAAATGGAGTAAAAATATATCAAATGGTGATAAGTACTATGCAGAGAATTGGAATAACAGTATGTCAGAGTAGCTGGGGGTCTATTTTTCTTTGGTTGGTTGGGGATAGCCTTTGTGAGATGCCACTGAATGACCAGAAGTGTCCAGTCATGTGAAGATCAGGTGGAAGAGCATTCCAAACAGAAAGGTTAGGTGGACACAAGCTTGTCTTGTTTAATGGCAACCAGAAAGAAGGCCGGTGCAGATGCAGGGAAGTGGGAGAGGAAGAAAGAGCTAGGAGGGAAGGTTAGAGAGTTGGGCAGGGCCAGATCTCTACAAGGCTTTGTAAACCAGAGTTCATAAACTAGATCTTAACCTAAGTGCAGTGGAAGCTGATGGAAGGATTTAAGCAGAGAAATGAGATGATCTGATACACAGTTTTTAAGTTGATCAGTTCAATCACTCAGTTGTGTCTGACTCTTGCGACCTCATGGACTACATGCCAGACTTCCCTGTCCATCACCAACTCCTGGAGTTTTCTCAAACTCATGTCCATCCAGTCGATGATGTCATCCAACTATCTCATCCTCTCTCATCCCCTTCTCCTGCCTTCAATCTTGTCCAGCATCAGGGTCTTTTCCAATGTTGGTTTTTCACATCAGGTGGCCAAGGTATTGGAGTTTCAGCTTCAGCATCAGTCCTTCCAATGAATATTCAGGACTGATTTCCTTTATGATTGGCTGGTTTGATCTGCTTGCAGTACTAGGGACTCCCAAGAGTCTTCTCCAACACCACAGTTCAAAAGCATCCATTCTTTGGCATTTAACTTTCTTTATACTCCAACTCTCACATCCATACATGACTACAGGAAAAACCATAGCTTTGGCTAATCGGACCTTTGATGGCAATGTAATGTCTGCTTTTTAATATGCTGTCTGGGTTGGTCATAGCTTTTCTTCCAAGGATCAAGCATCTTTTAACTTTCATGGCTACAGTCACCATCTGCAGTGAATTTGGAGCCCAAGAAAAAAAGTCTGTCACTATTTCCATTGTTTCCCCATCTATTTGCCATGAAGTGATGGGACTGGATGTCATGATCTTTGTTTTTTGAACGTTGAGTTTTAAGCCAGCTTTTTCACTCTCCTTTTTCACTTTCATCAAGAGGCTGTTTAGTTCCTCTTTGCTTTCTGTCATAAGGGTGGTGTTATCTGCATATCTGAGGTTATTGATATTTCTCCCGGCAATCTTGATTCCAGCTGTGCTTCATCCAGTTCAGTATTTCGCATGATGTACTCTGCATATAAGTTAAATAAGCAGGGTGACAATATACAGCCTTGACATACTCCTTTCCCAATTCGGAACCAGTCTGTTGTTCCATGTCTGGTTCTAACTGTTGCTTCTTGACCTGCATACAGATTTCTCAGGAGGCAGGTAAGGTGGTTTGGTATTCCCTCTCTTGAATAATTTTCCAGTTTGTTGTGATCCACACAAAGACTTTATCATAGTCAATAAAGCAGAAGTAGATGTTTTTCTGGAACTCTCTTGCTTTTTCTATGTTCCAACAGATGTTGGCCATTTGATCTCTATTTCCTCTGCCTTTTCTAAATCCAGTATGAACATCCGAAGTTCTCAGTTCACATACTGTTGAAGCCTAGCTTGCAGAATTTTGAGCATTACTTTGCTAGTATGTGAGATGCATGCAACTGTCTGGTAGTTTGAACATTCTTTGGCACTGCCTTTCTTTGGGATTGGAATGAAAACTGACCTTTTCCGTTCCTGTGGCCACTGCTGACTTTTCCAAATTTGCTGGCATTTGAGTGCAGCACTTTCACAGCATCATCTTTTAGGATGTGAAGTAGCTCAACTGGAATTTCATCATCTCCACTAGCTTTGTTCATAGTGATGCTTCCTAAGGCCCACTTTACTTCACATTCCAGGATGTTTTGCCAAGAGAACAGTTAAGAGATGATCCCATATAATGCTGCTGCTGCTGCTAAGTCTGTGTGACCCCAGAGATGGCAGCCCACCTGGCTCCCCCATCCCTGGGATTCTCCAGGCAAGAACACTGGAGTGGGTTGCCATTTCCTTCTCCAATGCATGAAAGTGAAAAGTGAAAGTGAAGTCCCTCAGTTGTGTCTGACTCTTAGCAACCCCATGGACTGCAGCCTACCAGGCTCCTCCATCCTTGGGATTTTCCAGACAAGAGTACTGGAGTGGGGTGCCATTGCCTTCTCCCATATAATGCTAGTCAGCATTAAAATTTTGTTATAGTCACACAATTGAATGCTATACAGCAATGAAAATAAGCTATTTGCAACTATACTTAACAGTGTGAGTGAATTTCAGAAACTTAATATTAAACAAAGGAGCCAAGACACCAAAAACACATGTATGATTGAAAAACAGGCAAAACAAATTACTAATTTTAGAAATCAAGATGTTGTGTTTGCTTTGTTAGGAAGATGGTGACTAGCAGATGGCTTCTGGCATGCTAGTAATGTTCTGATTATCTGGGGATCTGGTTACACAGGTATATGTAATTAGAAATTCATTAAGCTATACATTTTTGATTCATGTATATTTCTATGTTATACTTTATTAGCAAACATGATATACAAATGACTAACAAGAACATGAAAATATGCTCAATATCATTAGTTATTAGGGAAATGCAAGTGAAAACCACAATGAGATACTAGCTTACACCCATAAGGATGGCTGTAAAAACAACAAAAAACAGAAAACATGAGTTAATAAGTATGTAGAGAAATTGGAACCACCCTCATGCACTGCTAGTAGGAATGTAAAATGATACCAGCTCCTGTGGAAAACAATCTAGTGGCTCATCAGAAAGTTAAACATAGAATTATCATGTGACCCAGCAATTCCACTTCTAGAGAAATATCCAAGAAAAATGAATACAGGTGTTAAGCAAATACTTGTGCATAAATGCTTACATAGCACTATTCACAGCAACCCAAAGATGGAAACTACCCAAATGTCCATCAGCTAATGTTTATATAAGCAAAACAAATTATGGTATCCATGCAATAAAATACTATTCATAAGAAAGAGTGAAACACTGATATATACCACAATGTGGGTGAATGTCAAAAAAAGTATGTTAGATGAAAGAAGCTAGATACAAAAGTACATATTTTATGGTTCCATTTACATGAAACATGTAGGATAGGTAAGTGTGTAGAGACAGCTGACTACCAGGGGGAAGTAAGAATGGAGAGTGACTGTTTAATGGGTATGAGCTTCCTGTTGGGGTGATGAAAATGAATTGGATTTATGAATTGGAAATGAAGTGATGGTTGTACAACACTGTGAATATACTAAATGCCATTTACTTGTGCCCTTTAAGATGATTGATTTTATGTTGCATGATTCTTCTCTCTCTCTCTCTTTTTTTTAAATAGTTTGCATCTTTTGACTACCTACATCCAGTTCTTCCTTCCCACCCTCTGCCGCTGGTAGCTGCAAATCTGATTTCTTTTCCTATGAGATTGTTTGTTTTTGAAGTATAATTGACCTAAAATGCTATGTTCCTGGTGAACAATATAGTGATTTGCTATTTCTATACATCTCAGAATGATCACCAGACATGAATTTTACTTCAATAAAAATGCTTCACAACCTAAAACAGTTTATTAAAAAAGATGGATGCAACAACAGAAAATGGTAATTATGTGAAGTGAAAGATTTGTTAACCAATTGTGGTAACATTTTACAGTATATACATGTATCAAATGATCATGTTGTACATCTAAAACTTAAAAAATATTGTATGTCAATCGTATTTCAATAAAGCTGGAAAACAAAAAAGATGGCTGAGTGGTAAGGAAGAATGAATTTCGAAGATGGAATCATGGAGACCAATAAGGACTCTCAACTAGTTCAGATAGGAATTGATGGTGGACGCTTACTCCTTGTAAGGAAAGTTATGACCAACCTAGATAGCATATTCAAAAGCAGAGACATTACTTTGCCAACAAAGGTCCATCTAGTCAAGGCTATGGTTTTTCTAGTAGTCATGTATGGATGTGAGAGTTGGACTGTGAAGAAAGCTGAGCCCCGAAGAATTGATGCTTTTGAACTGTGGTGTTGGAGAAGACTCTTGAGAGTCCCTTGGACTGCAAGGAAATCCAACCTATCCATTCTGAAGGAGATCAGCCCTGGGATTTCTTTGGAAGGAATGATGCTGAAGCTGAAACTCCAGTACTTTGGCCACCTCATTCGAAGAGTTGACTCACTGGAAAAGACTCTGATGCTGGGAGGTACTGGGGGCATGAGGAGAAGGGGCCGACAGAGGATGAGATGGCTGGATGGCATCACTGACTCGATGGATGTGAGTCTGAGTGAACTCCGGGAGCTGGTGATGGACAGGGAGTCCTGGTGTGCTGCAATTCATGGGTTTGCAAAGATTCGGACACGACTGAGCGACTGAACTGAACTAAGGAGTGATAGATATGGAGAGAAATGGAGAGGTTCCAGATATGTAGTGGAATTGACAGGATTTGCTGGATTGAACATAGGATGTGAAGGAAAGAAAAGAATTCAGAATGACTCCTAGATGTCCTGCCTTGAAAAACTGGGGGATGATGGTGTGTTGTTACCACTAGATAGGGACCCTAAGGCCTAGAGTGCAGGGACTTTCTCCAGGGCTGACCTATAACCAACCGTGATATTCTTGAGTAAGTAACAGAATCAGTAAAAGCGCCCTACCCCAATCCCAGCAAGTTCCCACTATAAGGGTTTTTATTATATATATATTTTAAGTTTTTAATTTTGTTTACACTATGTTATTTTTAAGTGACTTTTTTTTTTTTTTTTTTTGGCTGTGCTGCGAGGTTTGCAGGATCTTAGTTCCCTGACCAGGGATTAGACCTGGGCCCCAGCAATGAAAACACCGAGTCCTAACCACTGAACCTCCAGGGAATTCCCTTAAGTGACTTTTAATGGAAACTGAGAGTTGTTGCTAACTGTCATTTAGCACTCCTGTGCACATTCTCAACTCTCTGGTTATGATGCTAGCCCTGTTCATGGCATAACTCTGCTCAGGGCCCTCTTCCCAGTACCTGGCAGGGTCATCAGGCTCAGCTTCAAACAGTTGTTCCCCTTCCCTTCCCAGGAGGCTAAACAGCCTTTCTTTATGAAACCTCTACCATTTCTTGAGCCTGATCTCTTCTGTCCAGATTGTGACCACGGCAGACCCTCCCACTGGACTTCTTGTTCCCCACTAAAGGCCTCTGTGCTACCCCAAGACTTTCCTGATAAAGATTTCATCCAGAATCCCCCCATCCTGCCTTATGACGTGGTTTTCTCAGACAGCTGGTCTGACCTTATGTGAGTCTCTCTTGACCTCTCTGCCTCCATAGGGGATCACCTCCCCACAGAAGGCCGACTCACAAACAGCTGTATCCAGGCCAGGAGGAAGTGCCAGGCCGATCCCATTTGCAATGCTACCTACCACTACCTGAATTCCTGTGCCTCAAGTATAAGCACCTCATCACCTGCAGAGGAGCCTTTGGTCCCTGAGGACTGCATAGAGGCAGCACAGCAACTCAGGAATAGCTCTCTGATGAGCTGTACATGCCATCGGCGCATGAAGAACCAAGCTACCTGCCTGAATATCTACTGGACCATTCATCCTGCCCGCAGCCTTGGTGAGGCTCCCATCCTAGAGTGGGCTAAGCTAGGGAAGATGGCTCTTGGGAGTTGATTTTTAATCCTGTTGGATATGGGCCACATGGTAGATTCTGACAGGGATGATAATGAAGCTCTGCATTTGACATCGGTAAGAAATGCAAGGAGCAATTAGCTGTATCCTTTTGGGTCCCAGAATACTGCCCTCCCTTCCCACTACTTCCCCCTTTCTTTTACCTAGCAACATGTGGCTGCCTCTTGGAAGATCTCTGAACCAGGCTAAGGCCCAACATGGGAACTCCTGAAACAGATGGATATGGAGAGGAAGTGGAGGGAAATGGTCTTAACCCATAAATATAACATACAAATACAAGATAATCCATAGGTTCAGAGAGGCTGGGAGGCTGTGTCCTGGTGCAGCCTTTAACAGAGAGGATACTCATTAACCAGACAAGAGATGGTAAGGGGGCTCTAAAAATCTCATGGCAATAAATGAGGATGTGTAGTCTTACAGGAAGGGTAAAAATAAGTAGAAACAGTAGTGGAATCTACTGTAGTTCATCACTTGGTCAAAATATTCATTTCCCTCCCTTCCACAAGCAAAATATAACTACTCACTATCTAAGGAAGGTGCCTAAGTATTCTATTTAAGCAGAACATCAGACTCCAAGATCCCCGACTTGGATATTACCTTGTGACAATTTCTATATAATGTCTGAATGTGTGGTTCCTCTTAATCTAGAAACCTATATACTAAAAAGTCATCTGCTTCCCATATATACACAATATGTAGAAAACAGGGACAGGAGAAGCACAACAAACTCAGAAAGAGGAATAATGGGAAGCACACAGCAGACGTTGATTCATAGCAATTCTGAAGTCCTGCCATACAACTGATGCAAGGGCTGTCTTCCCTGGGAGTAGGAATTGCTCTTTAATAAGGCCCTGCTTTTGCTCATTGGGGAGCAAAAGCCCAGGAGTTTCTCAGCCCTCTGGGACGTCCTTTCTTTTCCATTATTTTCTTGGGCTACATCTGAAAAGGGCATTGGAGACTATGACCTCCTTTGGGACTGAATAGCATTCTCTGCTTGCTTCTTAGTTGAGGAATATTGGAGCATCTTAAGTCTCAAATAGAGTCTCTTTTAATCCAGGCTTGTGGCTCTTAGCAGTACAACTCTCTCAATACATAATTGTGTTTTATATCTTTGATTTCTGTCACCTCGTGTGCCAGTAGCTGTTCCTATAATCCTTTTCAAGACATACATCTCTTTCCAGACCTAATTAGAGGTACCTTGCCCTTATCAAACTTCTGTGCCTGAGCCACTATCTCAGTCTTTTTTCCCTGAGCATATTTGTCCAACTGGCAGGATTTATTGGATACTGTCTTAATCGATGTGATCTCCACAAAGGGCATGATAGCCATGAACTTGAATTTGTCTTTGCCTCAAGGCTGAGTTGTAATTGAGCTTATTACTCAAAGCGTTTTTCAGTTTTATCTTTTACCATTAGAATATGAGAAGCAGTTGCATTTCTTAATCCTGCAAGTCCTAGAATTTCCATATTCTTTATTCTCTGTTTGCTCCTTATTGGTAAACTGGTCAGTTCTCTAAGCTTTTATCTTTCTTGTGGTACCCTGCCAAATCAGTCATGAGCATTCACGACATACTAGTAATCTTCCTTTTCTTAGCTTCTTCCTCTCAATGCACAAGCTCACTGGTACATCATCTTCCTTCCAAGTTATTGCAGGCAACAATTTTACCAAACATTGTGCCACTGCATAATGAGAGCTGCCAGCCCCCAATAACAGCTTATTCACTGCCCAGTCCCAAAGCTAATACTGTTTATTTTAGATTTTGTTACTTCAGCACTGCACTTCTAGATACCAATTACATGTTTAATAAGAGTTTGCTAAATTATTCAGCCAACCGCAAAATCCTTGGCTTTCACCAACAAAAATGTAACTTTTGTTCATGTTACACACATCTGCCATGGGCTTCCATGAGTTGGCTTTGTTTTTGCTCTACCTGTCTTCTTCTTTGAGGATCCAGGATGGTAGGTGGAAAAGAACCACAGCAGGACCACGTGATAGTTCTTAAAAATTCTTCTCAGAGGTGATTAAGTCTCTGAAGCTCACAATCCACAGACCAAGGCATGTCACATGGCCAAACCTTACAGTAGGGTGGGAAAGTACAGTACTCTCCTAGGGGGCCTAGAACATGGCAACAGGTAAGGATATATAATCATCTTCCAGCAAGCAACTGGAAACAGTAATACAGTATACCACTCTTCTTGTTCCCTGACTTCCTCTCCTCATCCTAATCACCTCACTTCTAGAGCTTCACCTGAACCCTCTCCCTAAATCCTTTTGCCTTCCCCCTCTTTTCCCTTGGGAGCTCCCAGGTCTCCCCAGGCATTCAAATCATCCTTTCCAATTTGCTTGATATTATCCATATCCCTTCTCTACTGAAGACATACTCACAGAATGTCCCTGCAAGCTCACCTTTGTCTTTAAACAATAGTTTTTAACCAACATTTATTAAGCACCTTGTGTATGAGCTATGCAGTGATTTTTTTTAAATTGAGGTATGATTGGTTAACAACGTTGTGTATGCAGTGATTTTATAAGATCCTGTACATCTCTTTCAGGAGCCCACAGCCCCATGAGGGCATCTGAAAGAGATGTGTTTGCTTTGAAATCATTGTCTCTCCCTTCTCTGCTTTTCTCAAGTCAGGTTCATTCTGGGCCTGGTCACATTTCCATCACCTCAGCATGTGATAAATCTCCATAGCTAAGTGGTCGGTCCTGGAACAGAGTTCACCATGGCCCCTTCCCCAATTGCAAGAGCAAACAAGACAGAATCCCTTTACTTGTTTACATACCCACAGGCGATATGTGTAGTAGTTAAGAGTGGGGACTGAATCAGATAATCCAGATTTCAAATCCTGGCTCCATTTATTAGTTTATGTGAGCCTGAGCAAGTGAATTAAACCTCTCTTATCCTCAGTTTCCTTTTACCTATCCAAAGACTTCTATGAAGACTAAGTGAAATTGTATATATATAAATATATAGCATGTTTATATATATAATACCATAGTACCCAGTATACAGTGTGCACAACAAACAGTAGCTTTATTATTACCATTAAACCCAGTTTATTCATCAAGCCTAGCCTGTACCTTTATGGCCCTGTTTTTTTCCCTCTCCTCCGCCCAGGATGCAGCTAGTTGGGTTGAGACTGTGCCTTTGCCTTTTCCCCAGGAGCTTTAGCCCCTCCTAATCTCATCCCAGCCCAGTCCTCAGGATTCTGATGCATCCTACCTTGTCTCTAGGTGACTATGAGCTGGATGTCTCTCCCTATGAAGACACAGTGACCAGAAAACCCTGGAAAATGAATCTCAGCAAACTGAACATGCTCATACCAGGTGTGCAGGGCCACCTGGGGCTGGGGTATGGGAGGGCCTGGACCCTGCGGGAAGGGTGGCTGGTGGAGAACACAGCTGGGTAATAAGAGGGGACAGTTCTAGACTGCCAGGTGACTAAAGAAGCCCTGTCATGGTGAGAGTCTGAGCTATGGGGCATAATCACAAAAAGCAATAGTTATTAAGGAGATAATCGAAGAGAGCCTGTTAAGAGCTTCTAGCTTCCAAAGGGTAGATCTCTACAAAGGGTTAGAAGGGAGTGGCAGCAGTCCCAGGGAACAAAATGTGCTGAAATGGAGTATTTACCCTAATTCGAGGCAGCCAGGAAAGTAGCTTGTGGTCCCTGAAGACCAGGAAATTGCTTGTTTTCAACCATTCTAATGGGATGGGCGAGGTGTTGGGCAGGGAATGGTGAGAGAGAGTGTGACTCCTCAGGAGTGATTCAGGGTGGGGAGCCATCTGTCTGGCAAGGACTATGATGCATGTTTTTCAAGAAAGTGAGGCTGTTGTGTTAATTGTAGAGGAAGACACACATGTACTCTCTTTTTGAAAGAGATGTGAGATTTGTTGTACAGTCAGTTCTTCATATTAGAATTTTGAGAGAAAAGTATAGAAATTTATATATTAGAAACTCTAGGTTACAAGGAATCTGGGAATAACCTATTCCAGTTACTTCATTGTTCTGACTGCTGAAATATTTTGTTAATAGAAATATCACCATGATTTCCCAAGACTCAGAGTATAGGTTTTTTTATGTGTGCATCAGTCAAACAAAGATGGACAGAATAGAGATGCAGAACCAAAATCCTAAGTAGAATTCAGTTGCATCTGTTGTGGACAGTTCAGAAAGTATACTTTTCCACACCAGGAGGATTGTGGGATCCTAGTTCCCCCACCAAGGATGGAACCCCTCAGAAGTGAAAGACTGGCGTCCTAACTGCTAGACTTCCAGGGAATTTCCCAGAAAGTACTTTAGAATGTTGTAGGGCCTCTTGGTTACAGTTTCCACCATGGGATCTCACTCATTGCATAGGATTGTAAAAAGGATTTGGTTGGATGTCTGGAGAAGGAAATGGCAATCCACTCCAGTACTATTGCCTGGAAAATCCCATGGACAGAGGAGCCTGGTAGGCTACAGTCCATGGGGTGGCAAAAGAGTCAGACACGACTGAGCGACTTCACTTCACTTCATGTGGCTTAAAAGCAAACAAAACAAAAAAAACCTAGGCAAGCAGAGGAGCAGGATGGGGGAGGCTCATGAATACCAGTGTTATTTGAGGCTAGAGGGCAAGGCCTTTTTCAGGGCAGTCCTCCCTGACGGTCATGCCCTTCCACTACCGCCCTTGATAAATCAGAGGCTGCGCTGCAGGTCTGAGAAGAGGACCGCTGACTTGCTTCCCCTCTCCCCACAGACTCGGACCTTTGCCTCAAGTTCGCCATGCTGTGCACTCTTAATGACAAGTGTGACCGGCTGCGCAAGGCGTACGGGGAGGCGTGCTCTGGGTCCCGCTGCCAGCGCCACACTTGCCAAAGGCAGCTGCGCGCCTTCTTCGAGAAGGCCTCGGAGCCTCACTCACAGGGCCTGCTGCTGTGCCCGTGCGCGCCCTCTGATCAGGGCTGCGGGCAGCGCCGGCGCAACACCATCGCCCCCAGCTGCGTGCTGCCCTCGGAGGCCCCCAACTGCCTGGAGCTTCGGCAAGTCTGCTTATCCGACCCCCTGTGCAGGTGCGGGTGCTATATGCTGGGCGCTGGTGAACCGGGTGGGTACCACTCCTTCCCGGCTTCTTCCTGAGCAAGGTTGAATCTAACCTAGCCCAGGGATCCTGGACTGACTTCACCACGTAGCTACTCTCGATACCTTTTGAAACTCTTTTCTAGGGGTAAATGTGAGTGTGTGTGTACACACACACACACACACACACACACGGTGTAAAAACCTTAGAAAATATAAAAATGTCTTAAAATATCACCCCAAACCCATCACCTGGAGTTAATTTAACATACTTTGGAGAGCATTTCCTTCCCATCTTTTTTCTCTACAGATAAACAAAATCAGACATTTTGAGAGTATATTTATCTTGCTTTTCTTCCACTTATGGTACATACCTGGTGAGCATTTTGCGATGGAAGCAGTATGGAATAGAGATGAAGACAAGCTCCGAAGTCAGACATATGTGAATTTAAATCCTTTTCTGTGTGACCTTGCATCTATCACTTAACTTAAAATTCTGTCACTTAACCCAAGGTTCCACTTGCTGCTAAGTCGCTTCAGTCGTGTCCGACTCTGTGCGACTCCATAGATGGCAGCCTACCAGGCTCCTTCGTCCATGGGATTTTCCAGGCAAGAGTACTGAAGTGGGTTGCCATTGCCTTCTCCGAGGTTCCACTTACTCCTCTGTAAAAACTGGGATAATAATGCAGACCTCTTGGGATTCTGGTGAGAGTTAAATTATGTAATTTATATAGAGAGTTAGCTTACTGGTGCAGTTAAGTAAGCACTCAGTAAATGATGGTGCTTATTTTGTCATTTACTGTTCTTTAACAACTTACTTTTTAACTGTGTACATTGTATTTCACTTTATAGATTCCCCATATTTTATTTAATAATTTCTCTATTTATAGATATTTAGGTTGCTTTCTTTGTTGCTATAAATAATGCTGCAATAAATATTACTGTTATTCATTAATCTTTGTGCACAAATCTAATTATTGCTTAGGTTGTGTTGCTACAAATGTCATTACCAAATCAAAGAACATGAAGAATTATAAGGTGTGTGATCAAAATATAAGCAAAATTTTAATCTGGCTTACTTGACCTTCTCACGCAAACATTCATCAGATTGAAGTTATCATCCTTTCAAGTGATATTTGTTGACAGTGAGAGTCACACCAACTTTGTGTTGCAGCTTGGTTCTACCACTTAGTTCTCTGTAACCTTGGGCAAGTCACCTCTCTTGAGTCCCACTTCCTCTTCTGTAAGATATTACATAATAAAAGCTCTTAGTTAACATAATGTTAACACTTAGTAATTACTATGGGCTAAGTACCATTTTAAGTACTTTAACATCTAGTAACTCTTCCAAAATTCACAAGAACTCTGTAAGATTGTTGTTGCTCTTTTTTTAATCATCCTAAGTTTACAGATGAAGAAACCACAGCAGAGAAAGGATAAATAGCTTACTCAGATTCACCCCTAGATAGTAAGTCAGGTTTGTTAATGAAGTTTAGAATGAAAGAAGTCTGGCCTAGAGTCTGCTCCTAAAGGCTCTGCTATGCTGCCTGTTGTTATGCTGGTAGCTGTTACTATTACTATCACAATCACATAACAAGTGCTGGGCTAGATGACTAAGATATTGTCCCTCCCTTCAAGGAGTTTGCAGTTGAATGGGGATGACACAGAAGTAAACCACTGATCTAACACAAGGCAAAATGTAAGGAAAACTGCACAAATATATATAGAAAAATATATTCATAATTCCATTGCCTAAAGATAACCAGCTTTACGTATTGTAGGATGAGTGTTAAGATAATAATATCTAACATTTACTGAATACTCACTGTATACCAGGACCTAATAAATGCTGTACATTTAATGCTCTTACTTCATTCTCACAAAAATCCACAAGGTAGTGCTTGTTTTTGTCTCTATTTACTTTCAAGGAAACTGAGGTTAAAGAAACTGCCTGAGGTCTCATAATTAGGGATTTTGGAGCCCAAGTTAAAAGTGATATGCTGTGGAGACTGGGGTGATAGTATATTTGACTGTGACAGGAGCAGGTCTCACTCAGGAGGAGGCCATGGCTCAGGCTCTGGAAGGCAGAGGAGGATTTGGCATGAAGATAGGCATGTCAGCTAAAGGGGCAGCAGGTTGATGGCTGCAGGCCAGACCGTCAACAGGGACTCTTGAAATTTCCTTTTTTCCAGATCACGTCTGGCAGATTTTCAGACCCACTGCCATCCCATGGACATCCTAGGGACCTGTGCAACAGAGCAGTCCAGATGTCTGCGAGCATACATGGGGCTGATTGGTGAGGCTGTGGGACGTGGGTAGGGAGCCAACAGGTTGGCCAGCCTGGCGAGTGAAAATGCTCTCAAGACTGAACCCAGACGGAGTGGTCCTGAAACAGATGGGAGACGGATGGGAGCTGAAGGCGGGGTTGGCTTAGTCACTGATAATCTTCTCTTCACCCCATAGGGACTGCTTTGACTCCCAATTTTGTCAGCAATATCAATGCCAGTGTTGCCTTAAGCTGCACCTGCCGAGGCAGTGGCAATCTGCAAGAGGAGTGTGAGCGGCTGGAAGAGTCCTTCTCCAACAATCCCTGCCTTAGTGAGTGCTTGCCATCTGCTCCCAGTCCCTGTGGCTGGTTCAGCTCAACCCCGGGAGAGGGAAGGGGTCAGCTCTGTGGTCCACAGTGGTTCTATCCATCTCCTGCAGATGGAGCAACCCCCTTCTCAGCCCTTAGCATAGGCTTACATCTCCCCAGCTTGGGCCTTTCTGCCTTCTCCTATTCCCTAAATGACCACCCTCCTGCCCCTGCCAAGCTGCCTCTTCACCTGTCTGAGCCCCAGGGACACTCTTCAGCTCAAGGAATAGAAAGCAGAATGAGATAATATCCCATTCCCACCTGCCACACACCCACCCTCATATATGCCAGGGTCCCTGAGACATTTCCTTTCCTTCTTTTGGAGCCTAAGAAATCTCCAACATCTGCCTGCTCTCAGTCTTCCTTCTCTCCTCAGTGGAGGCCATTTCAGCTAAGATGCATTTCCACAGCCAACTCTTCTCCCAGGACTGGGCAGCCGCTACCTTTTCGGTGATGGAACGCCAGGTACGGGCTCCTCTGTTACACCCCCTCCTGCCTTTTCTGGACCATCGGGGGAAACCCAGACAAGGGGAACAAGAGACTGGGGGTGGCGTGAGTTCCTTTTGGTCATGAGGACTATAGGCCTCTAATGGACACCTCAGGGGAGGGGAACAGGCCTTGATGGAAGCTGAGGTGGTGCAAAGGGTGGAGCTGACTCCATTTCATTTTTTCCACAGAACAAAAACCCTGCTCTGAGGCCACAGCCTTGGGTGCCCACTCTTTTCTCCTGTACTCTTACCTTGATTCTGCTCTCGAGCCTCTGGTAGCTGGACTTCCTCAGGGGCCCTCTTCCCTTCTACCACACCAGCTGACCTGCTGCCTGCAATGGGTGAGGAAGGGACAACATCGGGAAGGAGGTTCAGTCTACCACGTGGCAACCCTGACCTATGTCCAGTCAACTCCAGATGAGGTCATGGTAGAAGCTGACTAGCCGAGTTCTCATGCCCTTCACTTCTTTTTTTATTTTCTTGTTGTTGTTTGGCTGTACCACACGGCTTGTTGGATTCCCCAACCAGGGATTGAACCTAGACCCTCCCAGTGAGCACTCAGAGTCCTAACCACTGGACTGCCAGGGTCATTCCCTTCACTTCTTCTCGGGCTGCCCCTTCTTAGGACTTCAGACTATCATCTGGTGGTATTCAGCTCTCCCAGGTTCTCTCCTTATTTCTTTCTCCTGCCCACCCAGGGTCACTCAGGCTCTAAAAAAACCAGTCACACTCTGCTGCATTCTCCAGGTAGGCAGAATTGGGTGTTCTGAAGTGACCTGGAAAGACATTCCTCATGGTGAGGAAAGCTGGAGGAAGACTCCTATCTATCCCTTGTTTTCTCCTCTGAGTGGGGGATGGGAACCTACTGCCAATCCTGCCCCAGGATCCTACACAACACTTGAGCATCGGGAGCTGGAGCATTTGGGCCTTGCTTTCTTCCTGCTACTGTCCTAGAGTCCTCTTAGCCTCTTGGATTATGATTAAACATTTTGACTTAAAACTTTTGTTTTCCCATTGTCTCACATTGTGAATTTATGTAGAATGAGAATGTTACAGACACAAGAGCACAGGCCAGGTTATCTAAGAGACACAGTGACCCTGCCACCAGGTTGTGTGTGACCCCTGGGCAAGTTTCTCAGCCTCCCTGTGCACTTGACATGGAGTTGGAAGAAAAGTAATGTATGTGAGGCTGTGGACCAGGTACTAGTCCCAGCTGCTGCCTAGGATCTGCTACTCCCTGTACATCTGTGCACATGAGAACCTATAGGTATGTATAATATTTTGTAAGTAAGATCAGGCACTGCCTGTCAAAGTGTAAGTCACAGACCCCTTTCAACATCCATGAGAAGAGCTTGAAATACATCATTGTTTTCATCAGCTGCGTGACATGGACTTGTATGAATGCATATTCCTACATACATAGTTTATTTAACTGGTTCTGTATTGATGGATATTTGCTTGTCTTCACATTTTTCTCTGAGCCAAGTTTTAAGGCAGCGAGGAGGTGACTGGGGGTAGTATGTGCAGAAGAGCTGCCAGAGCAATGGGTGGCATAGGGAAGCCACTCTCTAAACACTCTTGTATCCTCATACCCCTGCCCCAGGAAATGCCCAGCCAAGCTGCCATCCTGTACACTTCAGTGGGGTACCTGGTAGACCTTCCTTTCTCCCCTCCCAGGAAGATCTCTGAAGCATCAGGGCCTCCCCATTTGCTTTGGCTCCATTATCATGGGGCTGGGGAGTTGAATGGTACAGTCATTCCTTGCTAAGTGCTTGAATTAGACTAATAGGTCATCTGTACCTTTCTCTGAAGAAGGTCCAAATTCCTGGTAAACAACCAGACCACTCTCCCAGCCTAGGGCCCAGAGCCAAGACCCAGTGTGGGGGTGCACAGTGGCTGGACTGAAGCTTTTAATGGTATCCTGGCTGGCCAGGGTGGTTAATGCCATTAGACTAGTTTCTGGGTAATGAGGTGGGAAGGTCTGCTGGGAACAGTGGTGAGCAGAGAATGCTGAATTACAGGTCTCTGCATGGCTGGGGTGGAGCAGACTGTCTTTTAAACAGCTATCTTGAAATTGACCCATTCAATCTTGTATTCATTCAGCAAATCTTATCAAGTGCTTGGTCTGTTCCAGGCTGTATTTTTCAAGATCTATCCCTTACTATTCATGAGCTAGCATTTTGGTAAAGGGGCAGCCTACCCTAGGACTTTGGCAACTGGACCTCAGCTTTAGGCACTTGGGACTTTTCAGTTATCCTGGCTGATTGTAACACTCAGCTGTTTGACCTTGTGAAATACTCTTTATCCCTCTGAACCACTATTTCCTCATCTCCAGTAGGGATGCCAATAAGAGTACTTAAAGGGTTGCAGTTTTGCTTTTGCTTTTGTTTTGAATAAATACATTAGCAATTTAATTTCAGTTAAAAAAAATAGCAACATCAACTAATGTTTATATCAATTTAAATGGTTTTGGTTGGCAACATTTTTGGCTTCTTATTTCTATAAAAGCTTATAAGCATGAAAATTTTATGCTCATTTTGATCTCTATGTATATTTGTTAGATAATAGTAAAAATATTTAGAACTAACAGGGTTGTTTGAAGACTAGAAATAATTGTAACATTTAACATAGTGCCTGATACAGGATGAAGGGTCAATAAATGGCAGCTGTTACTATTATTACTTCTGGGAGGGGATCTGTGGATACTATGTATTCCACTCCCAGCCCTGGAACCATGGCTGGCTCTGCCATGGTGATGATGCTGGCTCTGCCTCCAACTGGGGGCTAAATTCTGGGTGGGGCTGCTTCTGGGAGATTGGCTACTCAAGCTCTGAACTCCAGGATGGAAACCAGAGCTCTGTGTTTGTAGCTCAGGCCCTGAGGGACCTTGGACCAGTTGTGGAGTCAAAGACAGTGTCTCAGTCAAGGATCTTATGGCTGCAAGTAACGGAAGATCCCCTGGAGGAGGAAATGGAAACCCACTCCAGTATTCTTGCCTGAAAAATCCCATGGACAGAGGAGCCTGGCAGGCTATAGTCCATGGGGTCACAGAGTCCAACAGGACTTAGCAACTGAGCATGCACGCACACAACAGAAACATTAGAATTACTTAGTAAAAAGGGAATGTCATGCAGTGTAACTCCAGGAAGGTCAGCTGGACCTTGGCGAGACTGAAGCTAAAAAGTCAGGAGCCAGTCTTCAGCTCCAACTGTTGAAGACCTAGACATCATGGGCCAGCGACTTCATTCTCTGTACAGACCTACTTCCTTTGCATGACCTTCCAGGGCCAGCATCTTCAACCAAATGTCCTCCCATCCCAGTTCCAAATTCATGAAAAATCTGACTGTGCACAGGTTTTAGATTGGCTTTTCTGGATTGAGGGTCCATCCCAGGCCTATCAGCTGGGTAAAAGAAACACGTGCAACTAAAGTAATTACAGGGTCCCAGGCCTCTTAGCCAAAAGCAGTTCTCAGAGAAGCAGTGTGTCTCAGCAAGACCCCAAGAGCATAGACACTTGGCAGGGACTTGAGGTAGATTTTAATCACCCAAGGTCCATCTTTACTTTTTTTGTGGCTTCCTTCCTGGTGTAGGAGTGTCTTCTTTGAGTTTCCTTCTTGGATGCCCTGAAGGATGGGAGTTAGGGACAGAGGCCCAATGTTGTGGCTCCTTTGGGTCTGAGAACTATCCTGAGAGCTAGATGGAGGTTCTTTATGGCTGCAGAAGGAGGATTTGCTACTGTGGAGCTTGCTAGCTTTCTGGTCCTGACAGTTGAAGAGTGAAGCAAAATGAAGGGGATCAGAATATGCCACTTTAAAATATGCCATTTTGGCATAAGGATTATTTTGATCTGAAGGCAATTAAGAACCAACAACAAGGTCTCTGTCTTCCCCTTACCTGCCTGAAAGGGTGTAAATGAAGATGAGGAGTCAACACCAAGATAAGCTTGCACAAACAGACCTTACAGAAATAGCCGTTACTTCCAATTAGTTTCCCCCATATATTTCTTAGTCTCTTCTGCACAATTTATTGTTCCTTGGGGTCCAAACTCTCTATCCTTTGTTAAGAGGGTACATAAGGCCCCTAGTCTAATCTCAAGTCTTATACAAGTTTCACTTCTTTTCTGTAAACTCCCATGTAGGTAAATATTAATAAAAACTGTACCTTATCTCTTGTTAATATGTCTTTTGTTAGCTTAATTCAAAAGCCTCCAATTACTGACCGTAAGAGAACAGAAGAAAAGGGTTTTCCTCCCCAACAGAAGCATTGCTACTTTGGCTGATAACCCTCCATTTGTGCTTCTATATCCCATCTTATTTCCTATTTGGAACCAGTCTGTTGTTCCATGTCCAGTTCTAACTGTTGCTTTCTGACCTGCATATAGGTTTCTCAAGAGGCAGGTCAGGTGGTCTGGTATTCCCATCTCTTTCAGAATTTTCCACAGTTTATTGTGATCCACACAGTCAAAGGCTTTGGCAAGGTCAATAAAACAGAAATAGATGTTTTTCTGGAACTCTCTTGCTTTTTCCATGATTCAGCAGATGTTGGCAATTTGATCTCTGGTTCCTCTGCCTTTTCTAAGACCAGCTTGAACATCAGGAAGTTCACTGTTCACCTATTGCTGAAGCCTGGTTTGGAGAATTTTGAGCATTCTAGCGTTTGTTCAGTTCAGTCACTCAGTCATGTCCAACTCTTTGCGACCTCATGAATTGCTGCACACCAGGCCTCCCTGTCTGTTAGGTAAAAGATCAGGACACCAAAACAGTGTCTAACAGGCTTTTTAATGGCGAAGCGCTCCCGGGCGGGGTTCCCGGACCTGAATTAGGCAGGTTGAGGAAGTCCGCGCCGGACCGTGTTGGGGGTGGTTTTTATACGTTAGTTGCCAGGGATGGTCAGGCTAGATGGACCGGGGTTTGAATAGGTCGCCAGGCAGAGGTGTTGCGGGCTGACAGGCCCTTGTACGTGGCTGGGAGTGGGGCGGCTTTAGCTGGCGAAGTGTGCTGTCATTGGTCCTCGGGATCTGGGAGGCTCCTTCCGTTAGAGACCTCCCCCTCCGGAGGGGGAGAGAAAGGGGCGGCCCATCATGGCCCCCGGGTCTGACCTGACACTGTCCATCACCAACTCCTGGAGTTCACCCAAACTCATGTCCATTGAGTAGGTAATGCCATCCAGCCATCTCGTCCTCTGTCGTGTGAGATGAGTGCAATTGTGTGGTAGTCTGAGCATTCTTTGGCATTGCCTTTCTTTGGGATTGGAATGAAAACTGACCTTTTCCAGTCCTGTAGCCACTGCTGACTTTTCCAAATTTGCTGGCATATTGAGTACAGCACTTTCACAGCATCATCTTTCAGGATTTGAAAGAGCTCAACTCGAATTCCATCACCTCCACTAGCTTTGTTCTTAGTGATGCTTTCTAAGGCCCATTTGACTTCACATTCGAGGATGTCTGGCTCTAGGTGAGTGATCATACTATTGTGATTATCTTGGTCGTGAAGATCTTTTTTGTACAGTTCTTCTGTGTATTCTTGCCACTTCTTCTTAATACCTTTTGCTTCTGTTAGATCCACACCATTTCTGTCCTTTATTGAGTCCATCTTTGCATGAAATGTTCCCTTGGTATCTCTAATTTTCTTGAAGAGATCTCTAGTCTTTCCCATTCAATTGTTTTCCTCTGTTTCTTTGCATTGATCGCTGAGGAAGGGTTTCTTTTTTTTTTTTTTAATATGTACATTATTTATTCTTAATATTCTTTTCCATTATGGTTTATCCCAGGAGATTGGGTACAGTTTCCTGTGCTATTATACAGTAAGATCTTGTTGTTTATCCATTCTAGATGTAATAGTTTGCATCTGCTAACTGCAAAGTCCCAGTCCATCCATCTCCCTTGCCCCCCTACCCCTTGGCAACCACAAGTCTGATGTCTATATCTGTGAGTCTGTTACTGTCTTGCAGATTGGTTCATTTGTACCATATTTTATAGATTTGAGGAAGGCTTTCTTATCTCTCCTTGCTATTCTTTGGAACTCTGCATTCAGATGCTTATATCTTTCCTTCTCTCCTTTGCTTTTTGCTTCTCTTCTTTTTACAGCTATTTGTAAGGCCTCCCCAGACAGCCATTTTTCTTTTTTGCATTTCTTTTCCATGGGGATGGTCTTGATCCCTGGCTCCTGTGCAATGTCACGAACCTCTGTCCATAGTTCACCAGGCACTCTATCTATCAGATCTAGTCACTTAAATCCATTTCTCACTTCCACTGTATAATCATAAGGGATTTGATTTAGGTCATACCTGAATGGTCTAGTGGTTTTCCCTACTTTCTTCAATTTAAGTCTGAATTTGGCAATAAGGAGTTCATGATCTGAGCCACAGTCAGCTCCTGGTCTTGTTTTTGTTGACTGTATAGAGCTTCTCCATCTTTGGGTGCAAAGAATATAATCAGTCTGATTTCAGTTTTGGTCAGCTGGTGATGTCCATGTGTAGAGTCTTCTCTTGTGTTGTTGGAAGAGGGTGTTTGCTATGACCGGTGCGTTCTCTTGGCAAAACTCTATTAGCCTTTGCCCTGCTTCATTCCATATTCCAAGGCCAAATTTGCCTGTTACCCCAGGTGTTTCTTGACTTCCTACTTTGGCATCCCAGTCCCCTATAATGAAAAGCACATCTTTTTTGGGTTTTAGTTCTAAAAGGTCTTGTAGGTCTTCATAGAACCATTCAACTTCAGCTTCTTCAGCATCTTATTGACGGTCAAGCCTCTCACTCTCATTCCTCTCATGGAATCTCGGATTCTCAAAAATTCCCGACTCTTTTCAGCACCTCTGCTTCTCTCAGGAGGAAGCCTATTCACATGGGAGACTTGGTCCAGTAAAGTTCCATCCTCAGAGCTGAGCTGGTCAAGGCCTTATCTGACATACTGTGGGAGTTGTGGGGGTGGAGGAGAGACAAAGACAATAATAATAACTAACATTTATTAAGAGTTTAATGTGTGCAAAGCACCAGGCTAATGGCCTAAAGAGCATTATCTCATTTACTTTTCAGAAGTATCCTCTTTTATTTTCCTTGTTTTACAAGGGCATTGTAGCAAAGCCAAGCAACTTGTCCAAGGTTACAGGGCTAACATGTGTCTGATCCAGGATTCAAACCTCAATCTCCCTCACCCCCAGGTGCAATCTTTGATCCAATGATCACATTTGTTGGGGTGAGATCCCACTACCTAAATTTCAACAGAGGCCATGATGAGCAGCATGGGGTCAGAGGGCTCTTTTAGGCTATAAACATGACTTCTTCAAAGAGAAGGTATTTGGACTCGATCTTGAATGAATAGGGTTTATCAGGTAGAAGTTGGGAAAAGGGCACCCCCAAAATCAGAGTAGGCAAATGCAGGCTGGAAAGGGAGGATGACAAGATGTCAACTGTGACTGGAATTATTTGAGGGGAGGTGCTCTCAGGTCTTCCTGTCCCTCAACTCCATATCCCACTGTCCTGGGGAGGGTTCTCCTCTGGGGACATCCCCAACTGCAGAGCTGCTGTTGTGAAAGCCAGGCCCTATGAAGCAGGCAGGAGTCTTGGGGAACTGGTGTGCAGAGTTCTGGCTTGGCATGCTTGGCATCTCTGGTCATAGGGAGCCCCATGGCTTCTTGACCCCTCGGTGACATCCAAGGGCACAGAAGTCATCACTGTATAGGTGAACAGATAAAGTGAGACTGTGTCTGGCCTGGAACAGTAAAAAGCAGGAAGGGATAGCCCATCCCCTACAGAGGGATACCAGCAAATAACCACTCCCCACCCTTCCCACCACCCCCCCTCCCACCCATGATCTTCCAGTTGCTGTAGTCAACTGCAGTGTCAGGGCACTCATTTCAAGAGTCTGGTCTTCCCAGACTTTGGTTGGCTTTGGGGTTCCCATGGAGGTTTCTTCCTGCTGTACCTACTGTGGACTAGGTATGGCAGGCAGTAGGCACGTGTAGAAATGAAGACAAATTTTGTGATGGAGATAAACAACAGAGACATCATTATTTGAGCACTTGATATGTGTTGAACATTGCACTGAGAGTTTTGCATGTGTATCTTTTTAAAGCTAAGTTGCCTGATGGGCTTGTCTCCACATGGTATCATCTGGTATCCATAATATCTGAAAAAATTTAAATAATTATTGTACAGTCTTTTGAAAAAAAAATACACAACAAAACCAAAATCCTTTCCCCCTATCTGTCTCTCTCTATTGTATACACAAAGCAGCAGCCATCTCCACAGAATCTCTTCTCTCTTCATGAAGCTCAGAGGAGAGATTTACAGTATGAATATATGTAGTTAATATTTTGTCTTTGTCTCACATGTGTAATACAGTTTAAATTTCCTCATGTCTCTCTAAGGGCAGACACTATTATCCCCATTTTACAGATGGAGAAACAGATGTCCAGAAATGAATTATTGCCCAACGTCACATAGCTAATCACTGGCAAGTATCTTTTAAGCAGAATTTGTGCTTGCTGTGAAAGTACATGTGATCTAGGGTCTGTGAGGCTCTTGAGGAAGAGGGAGTTCATTCATTGTGGGGGGCTTCATGGGGTGGCAACATTTGAGTAGAACCTCAAAGGATAAAGAGAAGCTCAACAGATAGAAAATGGCAGTAGAAGTGTTCTTTAGGAAGGCAGGAAAACCTGAGAGATGAACATAACAAATTATGGGATGTCAGAAGAGAGGCAATCTCATTTCTCCC
>SJYQ01003611.1:61013-83703 GCA_006410935.1 Redunca redunca
TGGTAACAGCCTCGGGTTCTCTCCTGAGCGGGCTCCGCGGGGGCGGGAGGGAGTTGGGGTGGGAAGCCGCAGGCGGCGTGCAGAAGAGGCGCTCCGCCTAATGCAGTTGGCAGTTAATTAGAGGGAAAGGTTATGTCATTAACGGTGGGATCGATGCAAAGGGAATTAAGAGGCTCTGGCAGTGCTGCAGCCGCGCTCTGTGCGCGGGCCACAGGCCGAATTCAAGCAAAACTCAATACGCATTAGCGCACTATCTGTGGCTGCCCCGGGCGCCGGGCGGCAAGCGCGGGAGTTGCAACATCCAAGTTGGGCGACCCCGAGCGGGACGCGGGGCCTTGCTGGGAAGCGTCAGTGCTCCAGCCTGGGATGCCCGGAGCCCCTGTGAGGGGTGGGATGCGAGATGTCCTCCCCTGGGGAGGCTGGGGGCAAGGCGGCTGCCTCCTCACCAGGGGCCGTCCCATGACTTTAATCACAAGGAAGCCAAGTTGACTTTCCCAGACTAGGCCAGGCCACCGGTGTAACCCACCCTCCCAGTGCTGACTTCTTCGTGGCCGTTATCATAGCGTCATTACATGGTGCTCTGTACAACATTTTTATCAATGTGTTTTCCCCAACCAGACTGTCAGCTCCAGGAGGGCAGGGACTGTGAGGGTATGCCTTGTTTAACTGCACTCACAGAGCGTGGCACATGGCAAGTGCTTAGTGAATACTTGCAAATGGAGTGGATCTCTAAAGCAACCCAGTGAGCTGTAGAGTGAGAAAACTGGGCCTGTCACTTCATTTCCGTGTGCCTCAGTTTCCTCACAGTATCAGCTCATTGGGTTCCCTGCACAGACTCTTTCCTTGAGCAAATGACCTCCTCTGCCTGAATCTTATTTTCCTGTCTAGGAAAAATTAGTTGCTGCTACCTCCAAAGTATGTGCCAGGGACTGTGTTAACACTTAGATTTGCTCCTTTAATTCTCACAACACTGTAAAATAGAGATCATTTTATAAACATGGAATTTGATCATTTTATAAACATGGAGGTAGGCCCATCCTTTGCCTGTTCACACTCAAATCCATTGCTCCCCTGCTGATAGTCCATGTCACAAATGGGTTTCCCTGCCAGCAGGCTTCATTACCCAGGCTTCCTTGTCAACTGAATTTTGTTTGGGAGCCACTGACTCCGGATTAGGGGACTGAGGACAGGAGGAACCAGTACGCCATCAGCCTTGGCAGCTTCTGGGCTCCGTCCCCCTTCCTTTGACCTCCAGACCAGGGATGGTAGTGGTTTTCTGTTCTTGCTAATCTCTGGGTCACCTCACTTTCCTGTTTGGCTTCTCAGTTCTTCTATTATGTGAGTGGTCATAGTATTAAATTGTCTGTATTAAATTCCCTCTGTATGAAATACTTAAGAGTGAATTCATTTTCCTGATTACTCTGAGTTATGATTGGAATCCAGATCTGTCTGACCACAGAAGTGCACTTAAAGTTTTTGTTTCTTTTTTTTAATGGAAGATGATAGTGGGGCAGGGCACTAAAAGTGATAACCATTTAACGACCTGCCCAGAGAGCTCTTTCCAGGTCCCTTTTGTGAGAGAAATTAGTTTTAGAGATGGTTATCCACTCATAAAGCCTATTTATAATTTATTGTGTTTAAGAAATTCTAAAAAAAAAAAAAAAAGGAAATCCTACTTTCCATAGCTAAAATATTGTTTATACCCATAAACAAAGATTACTTACCAGAGTTGTTCTGAAGATTAAATGAACTAATGTATGCCAAACACCTGGTACGTGGTGGATGTTCAGTGATAGCTTTAAAACCTGGATAATTTTTAGTACCTTCAGTTTTCTCAACTTGGTGATCCTGGAGTGTAGAGGACAGCAACTCTGTCTTTCGTTCTCTCACATTCTCATTGCACAGTAGATTAACCTTGCCCATTGGAACAGTGAGTGAGAAGTAGTAGTCAGATGGCTGGCCTGGCAGCTACAATACACAGAAGATGTGTGCAATGAATGTTAGATCTGAGAGAATGCTTCTAAATCAATTGGACCACCCTAGAGACTTGGCTGGCAATGAATGAGGGTGTGAGGTGCTTTTGACACATGCATCCAACGTCTGATTTGAGCAAAGATGTCTGCTCAGTGGTCCCGAGGGCAATTTTCTCCTGATTGATTTGGAACTTTCAATCTTAATGGAAGAAAAGCCAAGTATAAAGGAGGTAGTTTTCTCCATGGATCAGAAATCTTACTGTGCTTTTCTTTTTTTTTTTTTACTTTTAAAATTTTTATTTTAACTTTA
The DNA here is from genome assembly GCA_006410935.1 of Redunca redunca. Classification (NCBI taxonomy): domain Eukaryota; kingdom Metazoa; phylum Chordata; class Mammalia; order Artiodactyla; family Bovidae; genus Redunca; species Redunca redunca. The sequence goes on from SJYQ01003611.1 coordinate 63,297, forward strand.
GTTTACTTTACATTACTGTATTGGCTTTGCCAAACATTGACACGAATTCACCATGAGTCTTACTGTGCTTTTCTTTCTAAACTTGGAGGCTGGCAGTGGGTACCATCTCCTGTTAGCTGCAAAGGGGCTACAGAGGCTGAAGTTTACTAAGGAAGGGTGTTTAAAGGTGGGGGTTGGAGTTGGGGGGGAAAGGAGCTTTTTAATCCATACAACTCCCAATGACTAGAGAGAACCAGGAGACCAGAAACTGCCCTTGATGCATCCTGGTTGTAGACAGTAGTTCAGGTCTTCTGCTAACATAGCCTAGAGCCTGGGGCTGGGAATCCCACCTGTGCCCTTGGCCAAGGCACTTCATTTGAGCCTGCCTTGATCACTGCATAGGTTGCTGGGGCCTCATATGAGTCACTGATGTAAATGCAATTTAAAGAATTTTATTGACCTTACAAATATATTTAAGGTTATGGTTTTAAGCTAGATAAGTAGCTGAAAAACTGCTTTTTACCATAATAGCATAAGCCTCCTACTCCTAGAAGTTAAGAGCACAGGATTTGGAGTCAAATAGACCCAGGTTCCAATCCTAGCTCACCGTGACGTGACTACTTCCCAGTTACCCTTTCTGTGCCTCAGGTTCATCTATAAGACAAGAATGATAATACCTCTCAGGAAGGGTTGTGAAAATAAAATAAGATACTAAGGTGAGAGCTTAAGAAATGTTAGCCATGTTGGAATTGTTCACAAATTTATCCACCAACTAACATTTTAGGACAGAATAGGGAATCTGGACCATTATAGCCTTCAGGATTTTCTAATATACATGCTTTGGTTTGTCATCTATGGTCCACTTCTCTAGTAACTGTTTCCAGTCATTGTTGTTCAGTTGCTAAGTCATGTCCGACTCTTCGAGACCCCATGGACTGTGGCATACCAGGCTCTTCTGTCCTCCACTATCCCCTGCAGTTTGCTCACATTCATATCCATTGAGTCGGTGATACTACTAACCATCTTATCCTCTGCTGCCCCTTTCTCCTTCTGCCTTCGATCTTTTCCAGAATCAGGGTCTTTTCCGATGAGTTGACTCTTTGCTTCAGGTGATCAAAGTACTGGAGCTTCAGCTTCAGCAATAGTCCTTCCAATGAATATTCAGGACTGATTTCCTTTAGAATTGACTGGTTTGATCTTGCAGTCCAAGGGACTCTGAAGTCGTCTCCAGCACCACAGTTCAAAAGCATCAATTTTTCGGTATTCAACTTTCTTTATAGTCCCAACTGTCACTTCCATACATGACTACTGGAAAAACCATAGCTTTAACTATAAGGACCTTTGTCAACAAAGTAATGTGTCTGCTTTTTAATATGCTATCTAGGTTCGTCCTAGTTTTTCTTCTAAGCATTAAGCGTCTTTTAATTTCATGGCTACAGTCACTCTCCATGGTGATTTTGGAGGCCAAGAAAATAAAATTTGTCACTGCTTCCACTTTCCCCCCTTTTACTTACCAGGAAGTGATGGGACTGGATGCCACAATCTTAGTTTTTTTTTGAATGGTGAGTTTCAAGCCAACTTTTTCACTCTCATTTCACCCTCATCAAGAAGCTCTTTAGTTCCTCTACACTTTCTGTCATTAGAGTAGTATAATCTGCATATCTGACCTTGCACTTTGTTTAGTCACTCAGTTGTGTCCAACTCTGCAACCCCAGGGACTGTAGCTCACCAGGCTTCTCTGTCCATGGGATTTCCCAGGCAAGAATACTGGAGTAGGTTGCCATTTCCTCTCCAAGGGATCTTCCTGATGCAGGGATCAAACCCATGTCTCCTGCATTGCAGGTGGATTCTTTACCACTGAGCCGCCAGGAAGCCCATAATCTGTGTATCTGAGGTTGTTTATATTTCTCCCAGAAATCTTGATTCCAGTTTGTGATTCAACCAGCCCAGCATTTCACATGATGTACTCTGCATAGAAGTTAAATAAAAGGGTGACAACGTACAGCCTTGTCATACACCTTGCCCAATTTTGAACCAGTCAGTTATTTCATGTCTGGTTCTAACTGTTGCTTCTTGACCCTCATACAGGTCTCTCAGCAGACAGGTCTGGTATACCCATCTCTTTAGGAATTTTCTACAGTTTATTGTGATCACCACAGTCAAAACTTTAGCATAGTCAATGAAGCAGAAGTAGAATTTTTTTCTGGAACTCCCTTGCTTTTTCCATGATCCAATGAATGTTGGCAATTTGATCTCTGGTTCCTCTGCCTTTCCTAAACCCAGCTTGTACATCTGGGAGTTCTCAGTTCACTTACTGCTGAAGCCTAACTTGAAGGATTTTGAGCATAACCTTACTAACATGTGAAATGAGCACATGAAATGTCCCCTTGCTATCTCCAATTTTCTTGAAGAGATCTCTAGTTTCCCATTCTATTGCTTTCCTCTACTTCTTTGCATTCATTAAGAAGGCCTTCTTATCTCTCCTTATAGTTCTCTGGAACTCTGCATTCAGTTGGGTGTATCTTTCCCTCACCTTTCCTTGCTTCTCTTCTTTCCTTAGTTATTTGTAAAGCCTCTTCAGACACCACTTTGCCTTCTTGCATTTCTTTTTCTTTGCGATAGTTTTGGTCACTGCCTTCTGTACAATGTTATGCACCTCCATCTATAGATCTTCAGGCACTCTATCAGATCTAATCCCTTGACTCTATTTATCACCTCCACTGTATAATCATAAGGGATTTGATTTGACTTAGGTCATATCTGAATTGCCTAGTGATTTTCCCTGCTTTCTTCAATTTAAATCTTAATTTTGCAATAAGGAGTTCATGATCTGAGACACAGTTAGCTCCAGCTCTTGCTTTTACTGACTAAGCTTCTCCATCTTTGGTGCAAAGAACATAATCAATCTGATTTCGGTATTGATCATCTCATCTGATGATGTCCCTATATAGAGACCTCTCTTGAACTGTTGGAAAAGGGTGTTTGCTATGACCAGCATGTTCTTTTGAAAAAACTGTTAGCCTTTGCACTGGTTCATTTTGTTCTCTAAGGCCAAACTTGTGTGTTATTCTGGGTACCTCCTGACTTCCTGCTTTTGCATTCCAATCCCCTGTGATGAAAAAGACATTTTTTGGTGTTAGTTCTAGAAGGTCTTGTAGGTCTTCATAGAACCAGTCAACTTCAGTTTCTCTGGTATGAGTGGTTGGAGCATAGACTTGGATTACTGTTATGTTGGATGGTTTGCCTTTGGAAACAAACTGAGATAATTCTGTCGTTTTTGAGATTGTACCCAAAAACTTCATTTTGAACTCTTCTGTTGACTATGAGGGCTACACCATTTCTTCTAAGGGATTCTTGCCTACAGTAGTACATATAATGGTCATCTGAATTAAATTTGCCCATTTTCATCCATTTTATTTCACTGATTCCTAAGATGTTGATTTTCAATCTTGCTATCTCCTGCTTGACCATGTCCAGTTTACCCTGATTCATGGACCTAACATTCCAGGTTCCAATGAAATATTGTTCTTTATAATCATCAGACTTCACTTCCACCACTAGGTACATCCACAACTGAGTGTTGTTCCCAGCATTGCTCCTGGCTGTTGGCTCAGCCACTTCTTTCTTTCCGGAGCTATTAGTAATTGTCCTCTGCTCTTCCTCAGTAGCATACTGGACACCTTCCAACCTTGGGACCTCATCTTCCAGTGTCATATATTTGTGCCTTTACGTACTGTCCATGAGTTTCTCCAGACAAGAATGTTGGAGTGGTTGCCATTTCCTTTTCCATTGGACCACATCAGAACTCTTCACTATGACCTGACCATCTTGGGTAGTCCTGCCTGGCATGGCTTATAACTTCATTGAGTTACAAAATCCCCTTTGTCAGGACAAAGCTGTGATCCATGAAAGGGGTTCCCACTCATAGTTCTTCCCAAATAGCTAGACCTGGGCAGCCATGTTTGTGCCACATGACCCTGTCCTCTTGGCCATTTTTGGTTGGACCTCAAGTGAACACTTAAGCTGGACAAATCAGATTCCTCTCCCAGGAAGTGGGGAGTCATGTAGGATCCAGAACTAGAACAGCTGATGGAGGAGCTGAGGAAACTGATGTGGAGAAGTACAGAAAGATGTACCAAGAAAAGGCAATTTAGCTTGTAAAAATGATGGAAATGGCCTTGATGATCCTGATGATTTTTCAGTTCCATAGGCCTTGCTATGCTAATTTCCTGTGCTTGGAGTCTATGCATTCTGCACACCCAACTGCTAGTGTCCACCTTTTCTTATACTGGCACAAGTACACCTGTTTTCCTTGCAACCCAAAGAGACTACTCTAGGATAAAGGTGTTGTCCCTTTATAAGAGAAAACATATTTCTTTAAAAACCTGAATGGTTTTCTTAGAAATGATCTTATACACTCAAAACATACCTATACCTCAGTTAACTATATGCCATGTGCTAAGTTGCTTCAGTCGTGTCTGACTTTTTGTGACCCTATGGACTGTAGCCCACCAGGCTCCTCTGTCCATGGGATTCTCCAGGCAAGAATATTGGAGTGGGTTGTCATGTCCTTCTCCAGGGGACCTTCCTGACCTGGGGATCGAACCTGCATCTGACATGTCTCGTGCATTGGCAGGCGAGTTCTTTACCACTAGCACCACCTGGGAAGCCCCTCAGGGGCTTCAGTTAACTAGTAAGCACAAATCAGTAAGAGCAGTTATAAAGCAGAGTATCAACCACAAATTAGTTTAGAAACCTCTTTTCCCCCCATATTTTCTTGAATATCTTGTCATTATACTGAAAGTCTCAAAATGTTTGATTTGCAGCAGCACCTGGATAGTCTTAAAAAATTCCATTATATGATCAGGTACTTTCTAAAGGGATGTTGAGGACCTAAGGGTGGTTGGGATTATAGGACTGAGCTAAACCAAAGAAGCAGGGAAGGGAATCTCCTGGCAATCCAGTGGTTAGGACTCCATACTTTCACAGTTGAGGGCCCAAGTTCAGTCCCTGGACAGGGAACTAAGCTGTATGGTATGGCCAAAAAAAAAAAAAAGGGAAAAGAAACAAACAGGGAAAAGGAGAGAAAAGCTATCTATCTATCTATCTGTAATAAATGTCTATTAACCCTATCATAAAGTGGGGATAATAATGGACTCACTTTGTGTCATTGATCCAAGTATTAAACAGTGCATACAAAATTCTTTGCTGCCTGGCATATAGACTAAAACCCATAAATATTTTTAGCTATAACGATTATGAAAATGTGACAAAACTTGGTGCTGGAACCAGGTTTTAAAGGAAAATGCTCTAAAATCAAATTAAAATTAAAGTAAACGCTCTGACACTCAGTAGCTTTGTGTGGGTAGGTACTGGGTCTTGGTTGCTGTGGTTTTCTTAGAGCTTAGTGCCTATTCCATAAATAATTTTTTAAGCAACCACTGAGCCCTCAAGAGGACATCACAGGGCTAAATAGCAGTTTGAAAGCATTGGAAAGTAAAATGGTGATTTTGAAGAGGATTCTAAATCTGGACTAGAAGTATTGAAAAGTAGGTAGATGAGAAGAATGGAGAGGAGGAGTTCACGGACTTAGAAGGCCAACACGAAGACACACACATTCTTAAATTTTCCAGAGTCTGAGGTCATGAGCTTAGTCAAGAAATAATAACATGATATGGGTTGTATTGCACCCCTCAATTGAAGTCCTAACTCCCCAGTACCTCAGAATGTGACTTTATTTGAGCACAGGGCCATTTCAGATATGGTTAGGATGAGGTCTGCAATAGCCAAGACAAGGAAGCAGCCTAACTGTCCATCAACAGGTGAAAGGATAAGTAACATGTTTTATATACATATATATGTATATACAGTATATACAGTGGAATACTGCTTAGCCACAGAAGAGAATGGGGCTTCCCTGGTGGCTCGGTGGTGAAAGAATCCGCCTGCCAAGCAGGAGACCTAGGTTCACTCCCTGGGTAAGGAAGATCCTCTGGAGGAGGAAATGACAACCCACTCTAGTATTCTTCCCTGGGAAATCCCATGGACAGAGAAACCAGGCGGGCTACAGTCTATGGGGTCACAAAAAGTCAGACATGACTTAGTGACAGACTTTGACTTTCATAGGAGAGAATGAAAGAATGCTATTTATTATTTTTTAAATTTATTTATATTTATGCTTGTGCACACAGGCTTTCTGTGGTTGTGGAAATTGGGGGCTACTTTCTAATTGCAGTGTGGAGGCTTCTCACTGCAGTGGCTTCTCTTGTTGTGGAGCACCAGTTCTAGAGCGTGAGGTTCAGTAGTTGTGGTGCAAGGGCTTAGTTGCTCCACAGCATGTGGAATCTTCCCAGACCAAGGATTGAATCCATGTCCTTTGCATTGGCAGCTGAATTTTTATCAACTGTACCACCAGAGAAGTCTGAAATAATGCTGTTTGCAACAACACGGATGGGCCTGGAGATTATCATACTAAGTGAAGTAAGTCAGACAAATATGATATCACTTATATATGTGATATAAAAAATGATACAAATTGGCTTATTTTCTAAACTGAAATAGACTCATGGACACAGAAAACAACATTATGATTACCAAAGGTGAAGAGGGGGCAAGGACAAATTAGGAATTTGAGATTAATAGATATACACTACTATATATAAAATAGATCTACAAGGACCTATTGTATAGCACAGGGACCCATATTCAGTATCTTATAATAACTTATAATGGAATCACTTTGCTATACATCAGAAACACTGTACATTAATTAAACTTCAATTAAAAAAATATGAAGTAAAACTGGAGACGGGTGGGCTTCTAATCCAAAAGCTCTATGTCTTTAAATAAAGACAAAAACTGGACATAGACAAGCACCCAGGGAGAATATCAGGTTAAGGTGAAGTTAGAGATCAAGGTGGTGATCCTAAAAGCCACGAACACTGAAGATGGCTAGCAAATGGCCAGCTAGTAGAAAAGCCTGCAACCCATCCTCTCACAGCCCTCAGAGGGAACCAACTCTGCTCATACCTTGATTTTGGACTTCCAGCCTCCAGAACTCTAATACAATGAATTCCTGTTGGTTAAACCACCCAATTTGTCGTACTTCATCACCACATTTGCTAGGCAGCCCTAGCAAACTAACATTAATATGTGAAACAAACAAATCCAGAAATGCTGCCCCTCTGGCTTTCCCAGTGGTAATTCCTGCCCAAGCCCAGATAAGTAGATCTATATGAGCTTGCCCCAAACCACTTCTGTTAGAACAACTCTTGCCAGGTAGGCTTCCAAGCAACAGGCAGAATGATGTGGAAAGCTGTTGACCTATTAGTCCCAAGGAACACAGTAGTTTTAAGTCTGATCAACTGCAACCATGCAATTAACAACAACAACAAAAAATCCTGCCTAGGTCTGAAGAGCTTAAAAAATGTTTGCAATTTAGCTATTTTATCCTAATAGTATTTTAATAACTGCTATACATTCATTAGTTATTATTATGGGTTAGGGAGTTTGCTAAATACTTTATACCCATCATTTCTTTAAAGCTCTCAACAACCTTAGGAAATAAGAATTATTATTATTTACATTTTATCAAGGAAGAAACTGAGACTCAGAGGATTAGCTTGTCTGTAAATGCATAGCTAGTCAGTAATGGAGCTGACCTCAGACCCAGAGTCTGATTTTTCTTACCACACTCCTCTGTCTCCTGAGAGGGTACTGGGCCTCCATGCAGAGAAAGCATATGGAACATTAGATCCCTCCCCTGTCTCCTTGTAATTGGCATAAAAGCTACTGCTTGTTTTGCCTGCATTTTCAAGCTCAAAATGAAAGAAAAGTGACTGGCACATAGTAAGTGCTCAGTAAGTGTTAGCTATTATTACGATTAATATTGCATTGTACATATTCTTCTCTGGCAAGGGAGGTGAATCCCTAGTCTATTGCTAACAATGAGTACTTAGAAGTTTTCCTGAATGAACAAGACAAGTGGAATGGGGGCCTGGAAAGTTAAGTTGATCTAGGAAGAAAATGAGAAATGAGGGTAGGGAGCTTAGGGCTGGGGGTGGGGGGTGGCGAGGGACAGAGAAAGTAGTTGGCAGAAAGCCAGACACCACTTTGCCTTTGGTGTGGCTACCCCTGGGGTTTCAGAGGTGGGGGGTTGTAAAGCCTTTCTACTCCTGATTGGTCAGTTCACCTTGCTTTATCCTGTATTTTCTCCCTTTTGGGGTATTGAGAAGGCTGCAGCTTGAGGTTATGTAAAGCTTCCTGGAAGAATTCCAGGAAGAGGAGACATGCATGGGGTGCTGACAAAGGTTCCGGGAGTGAAGGACTGTGTAAATAAGAGTGATTGTGCACTGTCCATCTGCACCATGGCAAGGCCATAGGCCAGTGGAATCGGGCAGATTTAGGTGGAAATTCTAGCTCTCCCATTTTAGCAACTGTGTGACTTACCTTCTTGAGTGTGATTTCCACTTCTATAATAAGGATGATAATGGTACCTATTGCATAAGCACTTAAAAGCCTAGTAGAATGCCTCATAAATAATAGCAGCTACTACTGTTATTGTTATTAAGGGTTAGAGTTTAATATCCTCTCTGTCTCCAGCCTTCTCCTCTCCCTCCTGTTCCCTCAGTCCTGAAAATTTGAGTCAAATACCTCCAAGTGCTCCTTGATACCTCTGCTTTCCTCTGGTCTTTCCGGTAGAGCCAGGCCTTCAGGCACACTTGGGCAGCCCCAGGATAATGGAAAGCATCCCTTCATGACTCTGGGATGGTCCTTTCTCCCTCACAGCCTAGGGAAGATTGATAAAAGTCTTATCTGGGTCACATTCCATTACAGGATTAAATCAGACTTGCTCTGGGGCCTTCTGTCTGCTACCCTAGGCTGCGTGCTGGCAGCTCCTCTTTACTGCCTTTAGCCCAATCTGAGGTCATCACACTTCTTTGGGCCCAAGGGACCCTTGGAGGCAGAGGCTGAGGAGAGGCTCTGGCCGCCATTTGGGATCCATTTCAAATAGCAAGGACCAACTAAGCATGGAGTTCAACAGCCCCGCACATACTAGGCACTTTGGTTTGCAGACTACGAGGAAGGATGCTCACCTAGTCAGCTCCAACCTGAGGAGAGAAATGACAGGCTCCACGAGGGCAGTCGACAGGGATGAAGGAGATCAGCAAACAAGAGGTAATGGGACAAAGGAATAATTGTGTGACTGCAGGCAAGTTGCTAAATTTCTCTGAGACTTAGTTTCTTCAACTCTGAGCTCGTAATATTAGCATTTATTGCAAGAAGTTAATTTAGATGGACACACGTGTTAAAACAACCAGGTTTTAGAGATAAACCTGAGTATGGATTCTGGCTTGGCCACCTTGTGCCATAGCTATTAACTTCTCAGAACATCAGTTTTCTCATGGGTAGAAAGGAGGAAATAACACTTCCCTCCCAGGGTTGTACAGGTTAGAGAAATTTATACATAGCAGTTAGTGCTTACTGGGGCAAATGCATACCCTATCCACTGTACTAGAACTGCTCAATGAATGAGCACTCATGATTCTTCTTAGGCAATGTAGGTGGGAGTGGGTTTAGCCTTCTAGTCTACCTTCTCAAATTAGAGAGGCAGCAGAGAAGATCCATTTCTCTTGCCCAGGTCTCAAGTGTGTGTTTATGGGGGATGATGGGGTTTGCGGGAGAAGGTTGAGGATGGGATGCATGTCTGTGTGTGTCCCCTGGCAGAAAGAGCCTGGACTGAGCCAGATGCCACCTCAGTGTGGGGTCAACACCATGATATGTATACTGGACTTGGGACCAATCTCAGCTTGGAGGGCACAGCAGGAAGAGAGAAAGTGGGATTTCATTAGCCTCCAACACCCAGGTGGGCCTTAGAATGAGTGTGTACTCAGTCATGTCCCATTCTTTACAAACCCATGGACTGTTGCCCTCAGGATCCTCTGTTCATGGAATTTTCCAGGCAAGAATAGTGGAACAGGTTGCCATTTCCTCCTCCAGGGAATCTTCCTGGATTAAACTCGCGTCTCCTACATTAGCAGGTGGATTCTTTACTACTGTACCACCTTGGAAGCCCAGGGCCTTGGAGTGGACAGATGAAAGCTGGAATCTGTCTGTGAGACTATCCAACAACAGGGAAGGCCTGAATGCTCAGCACCCAGCTGTCCCAGCAAGGGACATTCCCGAGTCTGAGGTGCCACCTCAGGAGCTCCCAGCTAGTACTTCAGTCTCTCTTCGTTCAGATCTTTCATCTTTCTGGCTCCCTTTTCTTTCTTACTTCTTATCTTTATTTGCCACTACTCCATAATTTTATTGTGATTCTTTCCTGACCTAGGCCTAGTGGGTATCTGGCAAATGTGAAGGGACATCATACCCTATGCCTGTTGGAAACACAACAATCTTTGTGTAATGACTGTCTGCATGGCATGATCTCATCTCATTCTCAGAGTAACCCTATGAGCGAACTTCTATTAATACCCTCCTTGTAGTTGAGGAAACTCTCATTCTATGAGACAAAGCAACTTTCTCGTGGTTATTTGGTTACAAAGTGGTTGAAGCAAGACTTGTTCAAAGATGGGGTGACTTTTCCATTCCAACTCCAAGTAAAGAGCATTCTCAGGTCTAAGCTGCGCTTTCTACACTCATGGATCCTGGGGAAGTGTGAGAGCTGAGCTGTTTTCTCAGGGGGACGCCACAACCTCCGTGGAGTGGGCACTGTGCCTCCAGAAACAGTGGGCTGGAGGGTCCTCTGATGTCTTCCTTAGTGGGCACTGAGCTCCCAGGAGTGGGTATGCTGAAAGTGTAGATGTCTTCATCCAAGTTTTAAAAGGGAGCCCAGAGGTTCCTGGGGAACAGAAGAAAAATAAAGCAAAAATGGTGGAGACAGTCGGTTACTTTGAAGTGAAGCCAGTGGATGCCCCCTGCTGTGGTAGTGATTGGGCTTCCCTAGTGGCTCAGACAATGAGCATTCCATGAACAGAGGAGCCTGGAAGGCCACAGTCCGTGGGGTCCCAAAGAGTTAGACAGGACTGAACGACTAACATACACGTGACAGTGGTTAGGCACATAAGCCTTGGAGCCTAACATTTGGATTCACGTGTCACATTGGCACCTGCTTCTGTGGGTGATCTTTTTACAAGGCATTTAGATTCTCAAAGCCTCAGTTACTCCATCTGTAAAATGGAGATGATCGTGGTACTTTGTTGTTAAGATCAAATGATATCATGTTCCATAAAGTTCTTAGCCTAATGCCTCACCTCAATTTATTTAAAAAGGTATTACTATTAATAAAATTAGACTAAGAGTAAATACCTGTCAGAAGTGTTCTTTATCTTGATCTGGGTGACGTTTATATGAGTGTGTGTCTGTAAAAACAAACCACCTTGAATTGTACAGGTAAGATCAAATTACTTTTCATGTGTGAAAATTAGTACATTCTATATTTTACTGTACGTATCTTATACCTTACCAAAAAAAAAAAAAGAACAAGAAAAACAAAAGGAAGCTCTTGCAAGCTAGGGTTAATAGAATGAAATGGTTCAAATAAAAAAATATTGCAGGCTAAAATGTAGAAAAAATGTATTGTGGAAGTATGTCAGGAAGTTAATAAAAACATTTTCTTCCCCTCAGATTTTGTAATGGTTATGGGATTTATCAGGGTTTTTTTGTGTGTTTTTGACCACACTGTACAGCCTGTGGGATCTTAGTCCGTCCCCTGCTCCCAAGGATTGGACCTGTGTCTCCTGCAGTGGAATCAGGAAGTCCTAACTACTGGACCTCTAGGGAAGTCCCGGTCAGTTTTTGGGTTTGTGTTTTTTTTTTTAATGTGTAATTTCGTGTGTTTTCTTTTATTATCCTAAGTAAATATTCACTTTTGTAGTGAAAAAAAAATGTGAGTGAGCCCATCTTTGGTAGTGCTATGCATGGGGCCCTCTTGGGAAAGGAGAGACAGCAGAAGTTGCCAGGTTGGATAAAGACAGAGTCACACCCAGCCTGCCCTTATCCCTCAACTGGTTGGAGCCAATAAATGGCCTGGATGGGGCATCCCGTGGTTGTCCTGGGGGAAGCCTGCCTGATGGGGAGCCTGCTGTGATCAAGCTCAGCTTTTTGCCCCTACAGAAGGAGCTCCCACTGTATCATCTTCCCCACTGGGAACAGCATGAACAACACCGTGATGTCAGCCCAATCAATTCTCCCTCCTAATAGCTCTCAGCAGCGACCTGGGAGGTGAGGCATCCTTAGGGGGACTTTATTGAGTAATAGGAATTAAGAACACTGAGAAGAGGGGTCACCCAGGCTCTGGGCCCCTGATTAACAGGGCTGGTAGCAAGGCCTCCCATTACATCCTGGAGCTATTACCTTGGGGAAATGGAACTGGACAAGCCTGCCTTCCCATTATGCAAAGAAAGGGCTTTTCAAGTAAATTTCCATTTAAGTATGAGCTTAGATCAGTGAAGATGGGGCCATAATAGCTGAGATGGTCATCACGGCTATTAAAAATACATTTTTTAACCATGTGCTCAGGCTGCCTTGTCATCTTCATATCATTTATCCCCAGAAGACTGTGACTCAACCTTTCCCAAGTTTCTCAGAGGCAGGTTAACATCTGTCTGTATTTTCAACTTTGTAATTCTTTGACATACATCCTGAGTGAAATTTACATCCTTGACACAGCCTACGGATATATTCAGAATGTGATAAAAAAAAATTGGTCCTGGATTGAGATGGAGATGGGTGGTGGGGAGTAAGTAAGGCACTCTACTCATTGGTCATCGCCTGTGGTGCTGGGCTTACCTCTCCATTTAGACCTTCTTGTTCTGCTGTTCCCTACACAGGACCTCAGACATACATAGTTCATTTTTAGTTCAATGCCTTCAGATGGTTGTCTCTGCTGCCCTGGATACTGTTCCTCCATGCTCTAACAGGCTGGCTCCCACTTATTCTCCAGGTCTCAGCTTGAACCTGTGTCTTCAAGGATGCCCTCTGACTCACTCCCCACTCCCAGACATGGTTAGGACTTTCAGCTGGTTTTCTATCTTTGAGTAACAAACTGCCCTTAACCATTTGCTCATGATTCTGCAGTTTGATTGGCTCAATCTTGCCTGGATAACCTCTGTAGCTGCAGTCAGTTATTGAATTGACTGACAGCTAGCTATTCCTGGGTAACTTTGCTCATATGTAGGGAGCCTCAGTCAAAGTGGTGTAAGCAGCTGGGACAGCTGGAATGTATGGGAAGCTAGGATGCTAATCTGGGGCTTCCTTACATGATGGCTTCAGGGTAGCAAGAGAGTACAAGTAGAAGCTGCCAGATTCCTTAATGCTGAAGTTCAGAAGTCACATAATGTCACTTCTACTGCATTCTGTTACTTGAAGAAAGTCCTAGGGCCAGCACAAATTCAAAGGCAGAGAAATACACTCATTTCTTGATGCAGAGTCACCTTGCAAAAGGGCAGGTATCCAGGGATGGAGGGCTTACTTTGTCCATCATTTACCACAGACTTAGTTCCCTAAGCGTTTCCTTCAATGCTCTTATAACTGGTGTTGACTAATGTCTTGTATGATTGTTTACTTGTCATTTTTATTTCCTACTAGACAATAAGGTCTATGAATGTAGGGATTGACTATCTTGTTCATCACTCTATTCCCAGAGCCTGGAACATAGGGCTTAGTTGCTCAGTTGTGTCCGACTCTGTGACCCCACGCACTGTAACCAGTCAGGCTCCTCTGTCCATGGGGATTCTCCAGGCAAGTAAACTGGTGTGGGTCGCCATGCCCTCCTCCAGGGGAATCTTCCCAACCCAGGGACTGAACCCAGGTCTCCCACACTGCAGACAGATTCTTTACTGTCTGAGCCACCAGGTAAGCCTGGGAGGAAACTAAGTAGTTGTTAAATGAACAGATGGATGAATGAATGAATAAATAAAGTTCCAGGTGTCCCAAAGTTGCAGCTAAGGCTTTGGAGATAGTCTTGGGTTTAAATCCTTGTTTTATCACTTCCTAGATGTTTGACCTTAGACAAGTTAACTTGATCTCTGAGCCTTAGTTGCTTTATATTTACAGATTAAAATAAACTGCACCTCAGAGTCCAGTCCTAACCAGAGGGTTTCAATTCCATGCTTGCTTTCTTTCCTCTTGTGACCCTCTTAGCTTTCGTACTTAATAGGTGAGGTTTCAACAGGTGCTAGTTTCCTTTCCCCAACTCCCAAGCATTGGAAACTGGGCTTTCAGGGCAAGTGGCCCTCAGAATACATCCTTAGAAGGTCCCCAGGAGTCTTTTTTTTTTTTTTTTTNTTGCATCTGAGCAAGCGTCTTTTAATTTTATGACTGCAGTCACCATCTGCAGTGATTCTGGAGCCCAAGAAAAGAAAGTCTCTCACTGTTTCCATTGTTTCCCCATCTATTTGCCATGAAGTGATGGGACTGGATGCCATGATCTTAGTTTTCTGAATGTTGAGTTTTAAGCCAACTTTTTCACTCTCCTTTTTCACTTATATCACGAGGCTCTTTAGTTCCTCTTCACTTTTTGCCATAAGGGTGGTGTCATCTGTATATCTGAGGTTATTGATATTCAACCTTCACCGTGTTACATACCCCTAGGGTTCCTGAAGAATGTTAGTTGGGACAGCACACAACTGGACGAAGTTGTTACTAAAGATGTCGTGTGTTACAAGCTTGGGGTTAGAATCTAGAGTTGAATTCAGCAACTTCTTGTTCTTTCTTCTTTTTAAGAAATTGTTTTAAAAGTTATCCCAGGGGTCCAGACCCAGGAATGGACATGATCCTAGAACTTCATTTTCTCAAAGGGAGTTAGTGTCCTAGGTTTAGCAGCACTTCAGCCAGGAAGGTGCTCATAGCTTCCTAGTGGGTGCTTGGTACACAGTTGCTGAACTGAATCCAGAATTTAGGAGAAACTGCACCAGCATGCAGCTGCTTTTAATAGCCCTGTTGGGAAGAACATTTACTCAACCAGAGAAAGAAGAAGAGAAGGATAGAGGGAGGGAAAGGTGTTAAATGATGCCTGGGTACTATATGTGTCATTTCATCTGACCTCGCAACTACTTTGTATGGTCAATTACTGACCATCACTATCATCACCCCCATTTTATGTAACAGATGGAGAGGTTTAGTGACTTGCATTAAGCCACTGCTAGTATATAATGGAACCACAGTTTGAATCCAGGTCCTTCTGGGCCAAAGAGACTAAAGTCCTATTTCCATTATACCACAAAGTTCTTCCATAACAGAAGTGGTTTTTTGTTTTTGTTTTTGTTTTTGACCATGCTATGTGGCAAGCATGAATCTTAGTTTCCCAACCAGGAATAGACCCATGCCCCCTGTACTGGAAGTGGGGAATCTCAACCAGTGGACCACCAGGGAAGTCCACCAGGGAAATAATAATAAAAATGTAAACAACTACTATTTATTGACTTCCAACCATATGCCAAGGTCTGTGCTAACATTTCACACAGATTATCTCATTTAAACCCTCTTATTAAATTTCACCATGAGCCTGTAAGTTAGGTATTGTTCCTATTATTCCCATTTTATAGATCAGGATACCGCTGAAGTTCATAAGAATTCAGTGTCTTGCTCTAGGTTTCATAGCTGTGAAATAGCAGAGTGCAGCAGGAAAAAAGGGAATTTTTTTCAAAGGATCAGAATGGAAGAAAGAATGTAAAGAAGAAGGAAAGGAAAAGAGAAAAAGCAAAGGGAAAGGAGGGGAGGTGGAAAGAGAGTGTCACTGGAGGGGCTTCTCAAGAACTGGTCACCCCTTTGGTCTTGGCCAGAAGAGAAGTGAAGAAAGTGACATCAACACTGGGAAATCATCACAGTAAGGTGCACACACTGCTGCCTCCCACCTTCAGAAGTTGACCTGCGGCAAATGTGGCGACCTGGTCAAGTGGAAGAGAAAATGCAATGGAATGCCAAGTCTAAAAGACGAAATACCGCCTCGGCCAGTGAGTGAGGCACCTGAAAATCGTATGATGCAGATTCAGGCATGAATTCCATGAAGGAACACTACCTAAACCTAAAGACGGCACCTTTGCAGCATCTTTGAAGCAACTTTCGCATTTCAACAATTAGTCATGAATTGAGTGTTCTGATTTTAAATTTAAAAAAAAATAAATAAAAGTGAAGACTTCATAATGTTCTATTTATTAACCTGAATAGTGGTTCATGGGTGCTGTTTTTATATTATTCTTTAAACTGTTGCTATATACTATGTGTTATGTATAAGCATATTTGTATACTATATCTGATATAATTGTATCATATCCATAAAATAGGGAAAATAATATCTGCTTTGCAGGGTTGTCATGCAACAGATGGGCTTCCCAGGTAGCTCAGTGGTAAAAAATCTGCCTGCCAACGCAGGAGCCACAGGAGATACAAATCTGATCCCTGGGGTGGGAAGATCACTTGGAGGAGGAAATGGCAACCCACTCCAGGATTCTTGCCTGAAAAAAGTCCAAGGACAGAGGAACCTGGTGGGCCACAGTCCATGGGGTTGCAAACAGTCAAACATGACTGAGCAACTGAGGAGATACACGTGCAAACAAGTGATCTGATATGTAAAGATGCCAGCAGAGAGTAAGCGTTCAGAATAGCTTACATGTATCCAGTGTTCATTGTGTTAACAATTGTTCTGAATATATTACATGGATTATCTCATCCAGTTCTTACCCCAAATGAATAGCATGAATTATTGTTAAGATCCTCATTATACAAACAAATGACCTAAAGGACATAGATTAAATGATACTCCCAAGATCTTGGGAATGGTGGAATTAGGGTTTGAACCTAGTAATATGGCTCAGGGCCTGAATTATATAGCTCTCCACTCAACTTGGAGAAGAAAATTATATAGCTCTCCATTCAACTTGGAGAAGGAAATGGCACCCCACTCCAGGACTATTGCCTGGAAAATCCCATGGACGGAGGAGCCTAGTAGGCTACAGTCCATGGGGTCGAAAAGAGTCGGACACGACTGAGCGACTTCACTTTCACTTTCCACTCAACTATCTTCCAGTAAAGAACTCACTATTACCACCATCTTTCCTCCTGAGAGAGAAGAAGGTAAAAGGAAGCCTAATGTCAATTTGGAAATAAAATACCTTTCAACTGGGCTGAGACTGGTGATGCTGGAAGTACAAGGAGATAGAGATCAGGAGTTCACAAGGGTGTTGGGAGGGGTCCACATTACTAAAGCTGATGATCATAATTTTCATTTTTTAAAAAATATTTAACAAATAAGATAATTATTTAAATTTTTTCTCTTGATAAAAGGGAACAGTTTGAGTCTTGAGTGAATGAAAGAATGAATGTGGGGTGGTTCCTGGTGATCAGAGGAACATGGAACAGTTTACAGCTGACCCTTGAATAATATGGGGGTTAGGGGTGTCAACCCACTAGTCAAAAATCTCAGTATAACTTTTGACTCCTCCCAAACTTAACTGGTAATAACCTACTCTTAACTGGAAGCTTTATCTGTAACATAAGCAGTTGATTAACCTATTTTGTATCTTATAGGTATTATATAGTGTATTCTTAGAATAATGTAAGTTAGAGAAATAAAATGTTTTTAAGAAGGGAAGTGAAACACATTTTATAGTACATATATGTATTTATTGAAAAACATCTAAAAAACAAAAGATTTGCATGTAAGCGGACCTGCACAGTTCTAACCTATGTTATTAAAAGGTTGGCTGTATTACTCAACTGAACACTGGAAGCCTCCATGGTGGTTTTTACTGTTGAGATACCCCACGCCTAAGGTAAGAGAAACCCAAGTAAGATGGTAGGTATTGCAAGAGGGCATCAGAGGGCAGACACACTGAAACCATACTCACAGAAAACTAGTCAATCTAATCACACTAGGACCACAGCCTTGTCTAACTCAATGAAACTAAACCATGCCCACGGGGCAACCCAGCGCAGGCTGGTCATGGTGGAGAGGTCTGACAGAATGTGGTTCACTGGAGAAGGGAATGGCAAACCACTTCAGTATTCTTGCCTTGAGAACCCCATGAACAGTATGAAAAGGCAAAATGATAGGATACTGAAAGAGGAACTCCCCAGGTCAGTAGGTGCCCAATATGCTACCGGAGATCAGTGGAGAAATAACTCTAGAAAGAATGAAGGGATGGAGCCAAAGCAAAAACAATACCCAGCTGTGGATGTGACTGGTGATAGAAGCAAGGACCGAAGCTGTAAAGAGCAATATTGCTTAGGAACCTGGAATGTCAGGTCCATGAATCAAGGCAAATTGGAAGTGGTCAAACAGGAGACGGCAAAAGTGAAAGTCGACATTCTAGGAATCAGCAAACTAAAATGGACTGGAATGGGTGAATTTAACTCAGATGACCATTATATCTACTACTGCGGGCAGGAATCCTTCAGAATAAATGGAGTAGCCATCATGATCAACAAAAGAGTCTGAAATGCAGTCTCAAAAATGACAGAATGATCTCTATTCGTTTCCAAGGTAAATCATTCAATATCATGGAAATCCAGGTCTATGTCCCAACCAGTAATGCTGAAGAAGCTGAAGTTGAATGGTTCTATGAAGACCTACAAGACCTTTTTAGAACTAACACCTAAAAAAGATGTGCTTTTCATTATAGGGGACTGGAATGGAAAAGTAGGAAGTCAAGAAACACCTGGAGTAACAGGCAAATTTGGCCTTGGATTGCTGAATGAAGCAGGGCAAAGACTAATAGATTTTTGCCAAGAAAATGCACTTGTCATAGCAAACACCCACTTCCAACAACACAAGAGAAGACTCTACACATGGACATCACAAGATGGTCAACACTGAAATCTGACTGATTATATTCTTTGCACCCAAAGATGGAGAAGCTCTATACAGTCAACAAAAACAAGACCAGGAGCTGACTGTGGCTCAGATCATGAACTCCTTATTACCAAATTCAGACTTAAATTGAAGAAAGTAGGGAAAACCGCTAGACCATTCAGGTATGACCTAATCAACTCCCTTATGATTATACAGTGGAAGTGAGAAATAGATTTAAGGGCCTAGATCTGATAGATAGAGTGCCTGATGAAGGTTCGTGACATTGTACAGGAGACAGGGATCAAGACCATCCCCATGGAAAAGAAATGCAAGAAAGCAAAATGGCTGTCTGGGGAGGCCTTACAGATAGCTGTGAAAAGAAGAGAAGCAAAAAGCAAAGGAGAAAAGTAAAGATATAAGCATCTGAATGCAGAGTTCCAAAGAATAGCAAGAAGAGATAAGAAAGCCTTCTTCAGCGATCAATGCAAAGAAATAGAGGAAAAGAACAGAATGGGAAAGACTAGAGAGCTCTTCTAGAAAATTAGAGATACCAAGGGAACATTTCATGCGAAGATGGGCTCAATAAAGGACAGAAATGGTATGGACCTAACAGAAGCAGAAGATATTAAGAAGAAGTGGCAAGAATACACAGAAGAACTGTACAAAAAAGATCTTCGTGACTCAGATAATCACGATGGTGTGATCACTCACCTAGAGCCAGACATCCTGGAATGTGAAGTGAAGTGGGCCTTAGAAAGCATCACTACGAACAAAGCTAGTGGAGGTGATGGAATTCCAGTTGAGCTGTTTCAAATACTGAAGGATGATGCTGTGAAAGTGCTGCCCTCAATATGTCAGCAAATTTGGAAAACTCAGCAGTGGTCACAGGACTGGAAAAGGTGAGTTTTCATTCCAATTCCAAAGAAAGGCAATGCCAAAGAATGCTCAAACCACCACACAATTGCACTCATCTCACATGCTAGTAAAGTAATGCTCAAAAGTCTCCAAGCCAGGCTTCAGCAATACGTGAACCGTGAACTTCCTGATGTTCAAGCTGGTCTTAGAAAAGGCAGAGGAATCAGAGATCAAATTACCAGCGTCCGCTGGATCATGGAAAAAGCAAGAGAGTTCCAGAAAAATATCTATTTCTGCTTTCCTGACTATGCCAAAGCCTTTGACTGTGTGGATCACAATAAACTGTGAAAAATTCTGAGAGAGATGGGAATACCAGATCACCTGACCTGCCTCTTGAGAAATCTGTATGCAGGTCAGGAAGCAACAGTTAGAACTGGACATGGAACAACAGACTGGTTCCAAATAGGAAGAGGAGTACGTCAAGGCTGTATATTGTCACCCTGCTTATTTAACTTCTATGCAGAGTACATCATGAGAAACACTGGACTGGAAGAAACACAAGGTGGAATCAAGATTGCCGGGAGAAATATCAATAACCTCAGATATGCAGATGACACCACCCTTATGGCAGAAAGTGAAGAGGAGCTAAAGGGCTTCTTGATGAAAGTGAAAGAGGAAAGCGAAAAAGCTGGCTTGAAGCTCAACATTCAGAAAATAAAGATCATGGCATCGGGTCCCATCACTTCATGGGAAATAGATGGGGAAACGGTAGAAACAGTG
>SJYQ01003611.1:86674-115669 GCA_006410935.1 Redunca redunca
TTTGAAACAAGAAAAAAATATAATTTTGACCTCATATACTATATAGTATGGTGGGAAAAAGTTGACTTTAGAATAGTCTTTAATAATACAAGTTAATCTAAACGTGCTTTACATAATTTCACTTATATATAACACACAAAGAATGGGTTCAAGACATTCCCAAGGGAGTTCAAAAAACCATATACTACTATGAAAGGGTTAAAGATAAAACAAGGATGAAAATGTTCATGTAATACTTAGCAATGTTCATTTAATATTTAAGGGTTTTGGAATCAGAGCAGGGTTATAATCTAAACATTCTCCTTGGAAGACTGATTGAAATTTTGAACTTTCGTCTTGTTTTATCTGTAAAATTGGGATGGTACAAATCATGCTGCTGCTGCTGTTTAGCCGCTAAGTCGTGTCCAGCACTTTGTGACCCCATGGACTATAGCCTTTCAGGTTCCTCTGTCCATGAGATTCTTCATGCAAGAATACTGGAGTGGGTTGCCATTTCCTTCTCCAGGGGATCTTCCCGACACAGGGATCGAACCTGGGGCTTCTGTATTGGCAGCCAGGTTCTTTACTGCTAGCGCTAGCTAGGGAGCCGTCAACAAATGTTAGTTATCTTCTCCCCTCCCCCGGGGTAAGAAAGAGGTTGGATAAAAATAAAAATTCAGACAAACTGAAGAAAGTAGGGAAAACCACTACACCATTCAGGTATGACCTAAATCAAATCCCTTATGATTATACAGTGCAAGTGGGAAATAGATTCAAGAGATTAGATCTGAAAGACAGAGTGCCTGAAGAACTATGGATGGAGATTTGTGACACTGTACAGGAGACAGGGATCAAGACCATCCCCAAGAAAGAGAAATGCAAAAAGGAAAAATGGTTGTCTGAGGAGGCCTTACAAATAGCTGAGAAAATAAGAGAAGTTAAAGGAAAAATATATCCATCTGAATGCAGAGCTCTAAGAATAGCAAGGAGAGATAAGAAAGTCTTCCTCAGTGATCAGTGCAAAGAAATAGAGGAAAACAATAGAAAGGAAAAGACTAGAGATCTCCTCAAGAAAATCAGAGATACCAAGGGAACATTTCATGCAAAGATGGGCACAATAAAGGACAGAAACCATATGGACCTAACAGAGCAGAAGATATTAAGAAGAGGTGGCAAGAATACACAGAAGAACTATACAAAAAAGATCATCATGACCCAGATAACCATGATGGCGTGATCACTCACCTAGAGTCAGACATCCTGAAATGCGAGGTCAAGTGGGTCTTAGGAAGTATCACTACAAATAAAACTAGTGGAGTTGATGGAATTCCAGTTGAGCTATTTCACATCCTAAAACAAAATGTTGTGCAAGTGCTGCACTCAGTATGCCAGCAAATTTGGAAAACTCAGCAGTGGCCGACTTCCTTCCTGGGCGGCTCAGACGGTAAAGTGTCTGCCTACAAAGAGGGAAACCCAGGTTCAATCCCTGGGTCAGGAAGATCTCCTGGAGAAGAAAATGGCAACCCACTCCAGTATTCTTGCCTGGAAAATCCCATGGATGGAGGAGCCTAGTAGGCCACAGTCCATGGGGTCGTAAAGAGTCACACACAACTGAGCAACTTCAGTCACTCACTCACACCAGTGGCCACAGGACTGATAACGTCAATTTTCATTCCAGTCTCAAAGAAAGGCAATGCCAAAGTTCAAACTACCACACAGTTGCACTCATCTCACATGCCGCCAAAGTAATGCTGAAAATTCTCCAGCCTAAGCATCAACAGTACATGAACCAGACATTCAAGCCAGATTTAGAAAAGGCAGAGGAACCAGAGGTCAAATGGTCAACATCTATTGGATCATAGAAAAAGCAAGAGAGTTCTAGAAAAACATCTACTTCTGGTTTATCAGTTTAGTTCAGTTCAGTTGCTCAGTCATGTCCGACTCTTTGTGACCCCATGGACTGCAGCATGCCAGGTCTCCCTGTTCATCACCAACTCCCGGAGTTTCCTCAAACCCATGTCCATTGAGTTGGTGATGCCATCCAACCATCTCATGTGCTGTCGTCCCCTTCACCTCCCGCCTTCAATCTTTCCCAGCATCAGGGTCTTTTCAAATGAGTCAGTTCTGTGCATCAGGTGGCCTAAGTATTGGAGTTTCAGCTTCAGCATCAGTCCTTCCAATGAATATTCAGGACTGGTTTCCCTTAGGATGGACTGGTTGGATCTCCTTGCAGTCCAAGGGACTCTCAAGAGTCTTCTCCAACACCACAGTTCAAAGACATCAATTCTTCAGTGCTCAGCTTTCTTTACAGTCCAACTCTCACATCCACACATGACTACTGAAAAAACCATAGCCTTGACTAGGCAGACCTTTGTTGGCAAGATAATGTCTCTGCTTTTTAATATGCTGTCTAGGTTCCTCATAACTTTTCTTCCAAGGACTCCAAGGAACAAGCATCTTTTAATTTCATGGCTGCAGCACCATCTGCAGTGATTTTACTACTAAGGATTCGCTCAGTCATGTTCGACTCTTTGCGACCCCGTGGACTGTAGCCCACCAGGCTCCTCCGTCCATGGGATTTCCCAGGCAAGAATACTGGAGTGGGTTGCCATTTCATTCTCCAGGGGATCTTCCCAACCCAGGGATCGAACCCAGGTCTCCCACATTGCAGGCAGATGCTTTAACCTCTGAGCCACCAGGGAAGCAGTTATTTTGGAGCCCCAAAATAAAGTCAGCCACTATTTCCACTGTTTCCCTATCTATTTGCCATGATGTGTTGGGATCAAATGCCATGATCTTAGTTTTCTGAATAATGAGCATTAAGCCAACTTTTTCACTCTCCTCTTTCACTTTCATGAAAAGGCCCTTTAGCTCGTCTTCACTTTCTGCCATAAGGGTGGTGTCATCTGCGTATCTGAGGTTATTGATATTTCTCCCAGCAATCTTGATTCCAGCTTATGCTTCTTCCAGTCCAGCATTTCTCATGATGTACTCTGCATAGAAGTTAAATAAGCAGGGTGACAATATACAGCTTTGACGTACTCCTTTTCCTATTTGGAACCAGTCTGTTGTTCCATGTCCAGTTCTAACTGTTGCTTCCTGACCTGCATACAGATTTCTCAAGAGGCAGGTCAGGTGATCTGGTATTCTCATTTCTTCCAGAATTTTCTACAGTTTATTGTGATCCACACAGTCAAAGGCTTTGTCATAGTCAATAAAGCAGAAATAGATGTTTTTCTGGGACTCTCTTGCTTTTTCGATGATCCAGCAGATGTTGGCAATTTTATCTCTGGTTCCTCTGCCTTTTCTAAAACCAGCTTGAACATCTGGAAGTTCATGGTTCACGTGTTGTTGAAGCATGGCTTGGAGACTTTTGAGCATTACTTTACTAGCATGTGAGATGAATGCAATGGTGCAGTAGTTTGAACATTCTTTGGCATTGCCTTTCTTCGGAATTGGAATGAAAACTCACCTTTTCCAGTCCTGTGGCCACTGCTGAGTTTTCCAAATTTGCTGGCATATTGAGTGCAGCACTTTCACAGCATCATCTTTCAGGATTTGAAACAGCTCAACTGGAATTCCATCACCTCCACTAGCTTTGTTTGTAGTGATGCTTTCTAAGGCCCACTTCACTTCACATTCCAGGATGTCTGGCTCTAGGTGAGTAATCACACCATCGTGATCATCTGGGTCGTGAAGATCTTTTTTGTACAGTTCTTCTGGGTATTCTTGCCACTTCTTCTTTAATATCTTCTGCTTCTGTTAGGTCCATACCATTTCTGTCCTTTATTGAGCCCATCTTCCCATGAAATGTTCCCTTGGTATCTCTAATTTTCTTGAAGAGCTCTCTAGTCTTTCCCATTCTATTGTTTTCCTCCACTTCTGTGCACTGATCACTGAGGAAGGCTTTCTTATCTCTCCTTGCTATTCTTTGGAATTCTGGATTCAACTGGGTATATCTTTCCTTTTCTCCTTTGTTTTTCAATTCTCTTTTCACAGCTATTTGTAAGACCTCCTCAGAGAGCCATTTTGCTTTTTTGCATTTCTTTTTTTTGGAGATGGTCTTGATCCCTGTCTCCTGTACAATGTCACAAACCTCCATCCATAGTTCATCAGGCACTCTGTCTATCAGATATGTCCCTTAAATTTATTTCCCACTTGCACTGTATAATCGTAAGGGATTTGATTTAGGTCATACCTGAGTTGTCTAGTGGTTTTCCCTACTTTCTTCAATTTAAGTCTGAATTTGGCAATAAGGAGTTCATAGACTACACCAAAGCTTTTGACTGTGTGGATCACAACAAACTGGAAAATTCTTAAGCAGATGGTACTACCAGGCCACCCTATCTGCCTCCTGAGAAATCTGTATGCAAATCAAGAAGCAACAGTTGGAACCAGAGATGGAACAACAGACTGGTTCCAAATTGGTAAAGGAGTACATCAAGGCTGTCCATTGTCACCCTGCTTATTTGACTTATATGCAGAGTACATTATGTAAAATGCTGGACTGCATGAAGCATAAGCTGGAACAAGACTGGGGGAGAAATATCAATAACCTCAGATATGCAGATGACACCACCCTTAAGGTAGAAAGCGAAGAGGAACTAAAGAGACTCTTGATGAAAGTGAAAGAAGAGAGGGAAAAAGTTATCTTAAAACTCAACATTCAAATAAACTAAGACCATGGCAATCGGTCCCATCACTTCATGAAAATAGATGGGGAAACAATGGAAACAGTGAGGCTTTATTTTCTTGGGCTCCAAAATCACTGCAGATGGTGACTGCAGTCATGAAATTCAAAAACGCTTGCTTTTTGGAAGAAAAACTATGATCAATTCAGCTGCTGCTGCTGCTAAGTCGCTTCAGTCGTGTCCGACTCTGTGCGACCCCATAGATGGCAGCCCACCAGCCTCCTCCGTCCCTGGGATTCTCCAGGCAAGAATACTGTTGTGGGTTGCTATTTCCTTCTCCAACACGTGCATGCATGCTAAGTTGCTTCAGTCTTGTCCAACTCTATGCGACCCTATGGACAGTAGCCCACTAGGCTCCTCTGTTCACAGGATTCTCTAGGCAAGAATACTGGAGTGGATTTCCTTCTCCATGACCAGCCCAGACAGCAGATTAAAAAGCAGAGGCATTACTTTGCCAACAAAGGTCTGTCTAGTCAAAGCTATGGTTTTTCCAGTAGTCATGTATGGATGAGAGTTGGACTATAAAGAAAGCTGAGCACTGAAGAATTGATGCTTGTCAACTGTGATGTTGGAGAAGACTCTTGAGAGTCCCTTGGACTGGAAAGAGATCAAACCAGTCCACCCTAAAGGAAATCAGTCCTGAATAATCATTGGAAGGACTGATGCTGAAGCTGAAACTCCAATACTTTGGCCACCTGATGTGGAGAACTGACTCATTGGAAAAGATCCTGATGCTGGGAAAGAATGAAGGGAAGGGTAGAAAGGGAGGACAGAGGATGAGATGGTCGGATGGTATCACCCACTTGAAGGACATGAGTTTGAGCAAGCTCCAGGCAGTTGGTGGACAGGGAAGTGTCTGGCATGCTGCAGTCCATTGGGTCGCAAAGAGCTGGACACGACTTAGGGACTGAACTGAACCGAAAGAGGAAGAATTCACCTGTGGCCATACATCTTACTTCTTAAA
This sequence comes from Redunca redunca, assembly GCA_006410935.1. Lineage (NCBI taxonomy): Eukaryota > Metazoa > Chordata > Mammalia > Artiodactyla > Bovidae > Redunca > Redunca redunca. Next base: position 92,309 of record SJYQ01003611.1, read on the forward strand.
AAAAAAAAAAAAAAATCTATAGAGTATATCAGACATCCTTGCTAGACACCGTACCTCACTGTCATTCAGCGGCAGAGAATCTGCCCAGGAAGTACACTCTAGTCCAATCACATCATCCTTAAAGTGCAGGGTAGGGCTCTCTCCCTTCTGCAAATTCTTGCCCTCCCATCTCTAGTTTCCAGTCCACCTTCTCTGTTCACCTTTCCATTCACTCATTCCTCTCTGCCCCGCCCAGAAATCGTGGCTTTGCCCACTCTTGTTCTAACTTTCCCGCCCCAGTAGTTCTTCGCCAATCGGAGATGTAATTGTCTCTTCCCTCCCGACCTCTTAGTGACTTTACGAGAAGGAAGGTTTCTGATTGGTTTTTCTATAGCAAGAGCTCGCCAATAACAGACAGACTTTTTTGGTTCAGAGGGTCAGGCAGTATTTTCGCTGATGATTGGTTGGGGTGGCCGAGACAGGAAAATGGCTGCGAGCTCCTCTATAGTGTCGGTGGCCGCGGCGGCTTCCTCGGTGCCGGTCCTGCCATCCAGCTGCGATTTCTCAAATTTGCGGGAAATTAAAAAGCAGCTGCTACTTATCGCGGGCCTCACCCGGGAGCGGGGCCTCCTGCACAGTAGCAAGTGGTATGATGTCGGGGTCCGAGGGGACCAGGGTTGGATCCTCGGCCTTGGGGGCTTGGGTTGATTCAGTTTGTGTGGCTGTTCCAGGTCTGCGGAATTGGCCTTCTCCCTCCCGGCATTGCCTCTGTCTGAGCTGCAGCCGCCGCCGCCTATTACAGAGGTAACGACATATTCACAGCGAGTGCTCCCCAGCATCAGAAGAGATACTGAGTGCCCTGTCACCAGAGGGGAGCACACTGTTTAGCAGGGATGTTTGTAGAGGGAGTTAAAACCATTCACAGAGAAGGATATTTTAAGCAATTTTATCTGTATGTGTTTGCTAAGCTTGGAAAGACTTGGTGCTCCAACTTAAGCTTTTGGAGGAATTAGTAAATAATGCTTGCTTAAGATTTCAGCCTTTTAGATTTTTACAGTTCAACCTCGACAGTATTCATAACGAGGAGAAGCATCGAAGGTTTTTACAACAGTGCGAAACCGATTTTAGATCCAGACGGTTCAGGGTTCAAATCTCAGCCATACTAGTGACTTTTGACACTTTACTTAATTAACCTCCTGAGCCACAGTTTCCTCATCAGTGAAATGTATATAATAGTATTTACTTTATGGGGATACTGAGAGAGTTAAATGAGATATGAATACATTTTATGTATGATCTATAGTACATATGTTTACATAGTCTGTGTAGTCTGAAAGATTTTTGTCATAACCCATTGTTTTTCCTGAAGATGCCATTTCTTAATTCCACTGCTCCAATCACACACACACACACACACACACACACACACACACACACTTAAAAGCAGTAAATATTCATTAATCCAAAAGGTACAATGCATGACATATATACACTACCATGTGTAAAATATATAGCTAACAGGAAGATGATGTATAACACAGGGAGCTCCACTCAGTACTCTGTGATAAATAGAGGGATGGTATGGGAAAGTGGGAAGGAGACTCAAGGGGATATATGTATACTTATAGCTGATTCACTGATGTTGTACAACAGAAACTAACATAAAATTATAAAGCAATTATATTCCAGTAAAAAAAAAAAGTCACACAAAAAATGTATAATGCAAGTGAGAGAGGTGGAAGAAGAAATAAGCAAATGATGAGTATATGTGAAAAGGGCCACCAGAATCCTAAGCTTGAATGGCCACATTTAGTACATGTTCATCCAATGAAGAAAACATGAATATAATTTTGGTTCCAGTTTTGTGCTGGCAGTATTTGGGCAGGAAGTTAGAGAAAGAAATTATTAAAGTTTTAATCAACTTATCCCTAGAATTTGAGGGAATTATATGTTTTTACCTTAAGCATGTATCATTTAATTTTTTTATATAGAGAATGTAGCTGTGTTTTTGCTTTTACAGTACTAATATGTCAAAACTTGAAGACCAAAAAATACAATTAATTCCACAATTTATTGCATTTATGTGGACATTTAAAAGTCTGGAGAAGGAAAGGAATGTCAGATATTAATACTAAATATTTTTCATGACTTTTTTACTTTTTCCTTATATCATATGTATATTATTGGCTCCATTTTACAGATGAAGAAGTGAATACTCAGAGAAGCTAAGTAAGTTCCCTACTAACATCTTGAATCCAGGAAGTCAAGGAGTCAGAGTTTAAATCTAGGTGCCTAACACTAAAGCATATGCTACTTCCCACTACATTTGTAGAGACAATACAAATTTCTGAGTGCTGGTTTAGTTTTTTAAAGTTCTTTCTCCAACTTTTTGTTTTGAAAGAATGTACTGTTACCTTACTTTGTAAATTAATAAATAAGTATTGGGTTTGGGGAGGGAGGAAAATAATTATTGTTTCTTACATCTTGAATTTAATAAATATGCTTTTTGGGTTTGAACTTTTGTTATCCTGTTCTTAATCACTAACATAAGCTTGTCTCTTTTTTAGGAAGATGCCCAGGATATGGATGCTTATACCCTGGCCAAGGCCTACTTTGATGTTAAAGAGTATGATCGGGCAGCACATTTCCTGCATGGCTGCAATAGCAAGAAAGCCTATTTTCTGTACATGTATTCTAGATATCTGGTGAGGGCCGTTTTAAGATGTCATTCAGTTATCAGCGAAGCATCCATGTTTAGAATCCCAATAGAAAAAATTTAATCTTTAATAGTTTAGAAATAGTCTACTTGGTGAATATACTTTATAAATACTTAATAAAGAAGACATCATAAGAAAAGTAAAAAGAATAATGGTATGAAAGAAAATATAAAAATATTAACAATATTCATTATTGATAAAGGCAGGGGGCAGTAGACCATCTATTTCAGGAGTAAAACTTTATATAGTTTTGGCATCGGTTGAAAATCACTTGTGGCTTCGGTTGTGGCTATGGGTGAAATTTGCTGCCCAGAGCCACTGGGAGTCTCAGCTCACCACCCACTCCTCTGTGTGGGGAGGTGAAACCCAGACCCTGACATGTGTGGGCTCTGGGCATGTGTGCATGCTGTGTGCTCAGATGCTGTCATGTCTGACTCTTTGCGACCCCATAAACTGTAGCCTGCTAGGCCCCTCTGTCCATGGGATTACCCAGGCAAGAATATTGCAGTGGGTTGCCATTTCCTCCTCCAGGGTATCTTCCTGACCCAGGGATTGAACTCATGTCTCCTGCTGCTCTGGGCAGATTATGTCTGTTTGAAATACTATGCCCAAATAATTCTTAAAGAAACTTCACTTGTCCATTGGAAATACTTCAGTATGTGTACAGGGATAATACATGTACAGAGCTGTTCATTGAAGTATTTTTTGTAGTAGGCCAAAAAATTAAGAACCTAAATAACCATTAGTCAAGAAATTCATTGTTAATTTTTGCCTGACGTTTTCTTTATTATAATGTTGTGAAATGATCTACTCCAGGAGTAAATTCTACTCTAAGCAAGACCCTAGGATTTCCCTGGTGTTGCAGTGGCTAAGACTCCCTGTTCCCAATGCAGGGGGCCTGGGTTCAATCCCTCGTCAAGGAACCAGATCCCTCAGGCTACAACTAAGGGTTTGCATGCTGCAGCTAAAAATCCCACATACTGCAGTTAAAATAAGATCCTGCATGCTGCAACTAAGACCTGCTGTAGCCAAATAAATACATAAATACTTATTTTTTTAAAAAAGCATATTTTTTCCTTCACTTATTTATATATTTATCTAGTGTCAGTATGGACTCAAGGATACCTATTTTTTTTTTAATGGTTTATAATTCATTATTGTACTTTATCGTTTTGGTACTCAAATTATTCCAGATTCGCAGTGGGAGCTCCTAAATAGTTGTTTAAAATTAGTGACTAATAGTAGATTTCATTTTGGACTTGGATGCTTCAGGTCAATTCAGGCTGCTAGTTTTAGAACAGGTTTCAGAATAAACTGAAAAAAGACCTACTTACTGATTTTCTCTTACAGTCTGGAGAAAAGAAGAAGGATGATGAAACAGTTGATAGCCTAGGTATGAATTTCTTTCTCTTACCTTTTGGACTAAAGCAGAAGTTGCAAATTCTAATTCCTGTAGGAGCCAAGCAGGTAATATAAACATGGGAAGTGGACTGAGGAGAAGTCTGCAGGCTGGAGGGCACAACTGACTGGTTGTCACCCAGCTGCCTCTGAGGGCTCCCTTGTGGGAATGTGGGCTTGGTTTTGTCAGGGGCTTTCTTCCCTTGGCCTTACCTTGTTCCCTGCAACCTGAACCTGGAAATTTAGATTTTTAGTTGAGGCTTCTGATATTTAAATATTGATAATTAACTCAAAATTTTAAAAACCTGTGTGGACCTAACAGACTATGACTGCAGACCAATTATCAGTTGCAGTTTCTGTAATAAAGTAAATGGACTGTGTAAGATGTCATTGGCCATTGGTGAACGTTGGCTGGAAGTTCTAGTTGTAACTTTGGTTGATGCCAAAGGGAGTACCTGAGTCTGTGAAATAAAAAGCAGCAGTCTACCCTTAGGTCAGAAACTCTGTCTCTTTCCTAGGCCCTCTGGAGAAAGGTCAAGTGAAAAATGAGGCTCTTAGAGAATTGAGAGTGGAGCTCAGCAAAAAACACCAGGCTCGCGAACTTGATGGCTTTGGCCTTTATCTGTAAGTGTTAGAGTAATTTGGAACTTCTGAGAGATTCTTCTGAGTAGAGGGGAGATGTTATTAATTTCTGTGATCATTCCCTTCTTTTCTAGGTATGGTGTGGTGCTTCGAAAGCTGGACTTAGTGAAAGAGGCCATTGATGTGTTTGTGGAGGCTACTCATGTTTTGCCTTTGCACTGGGGAGCCTGGCTAGAACTCTGTAACTTGATTACTGACAAAGAGATGGTAAATTTGAGATGAGCTATATGAAAAATTTTTTGCATCAAGTCTTACGTAATTCTTTAATAATCGGGTAGGGGGAGAAAAATTTTGCTAAACCTTTCATTATAGCTACCACTTTGCTCCCTCTCTTATGGTCTCTTTCATTGTTGGGATTTAGGTCTTTATTTGAAAGACTAATGTCTAGCTCTTGTTTGGTAGATGCTGTTGGATTTGCATCCAGTTGTGTTAGACTATCTTTTCATATTCATGCTTTCAGGTTCAAGTTTTACAGTAACTTGTTTTATAGACTAAATGCTATTATAGTTTCCTAATTCCAAAAATGCTATAGGAATAATTTCTCTTAAATCAAGAATTGTATTAAAAGCATATTTAATGTCTCTTCTGAACTGTCACAGGACTCTGTTAAGATTAAGAAATTTGTTAATTACTGAAAGAATGTATATGAAATTGCTTTCTAAACTGCAGTTGTTTTATTAGTCATTGTTAGAGAACAATGTCTACAGAGGTGTCTACAGAGTTTATTTTGCTGTTCTTCAGTAGTTAATAGAAGCAACAACATACTTCCTTTTGTTGACTCTAAGGGACCAAGGGCTGGGTTGATTTCCCTTAATAATGACACATGCTACTGAATTTGAGTCTGAAATCTTAATCTTGGTTTACTTCTATTCACTTATCTCTAACTGCCTACCAGACTTCCATTGAAAGTTTGTTTAGCTCTGAACTTAAAATATGTAAAACCACATTTCTCATCTTGCCTCTTCAGTTCTCTTTCTTCCTCTCAACGTGATGGACTCTCAGTTACATCACTACTTCTCAGAATCTACTCAGTCTTGATGCCTCAAAGTCATATTTTGTCTCTTCCCTTTTTCTCATCTCCCTTTATCTATTCAGTCATCAGACATGGTTTCCTTCTTGTCTGCATCTCTTTCTCTTGGTTCCCTTTGCCATCTTGGTTATCATCTCAAAACTAGATTACTTAAAAGGAATAAATACTTTCTATCTAGCTTTCCTACTTTTGTACTTCCATTTCCAAGCTATCCTACATACTGTTTCCAAACTTATCTTAAAGCACTCATGTCATCATGTCATTCTCTTAACAAAAATTGCAGTGTTTTTACATTGCATCCCATTTCTGGTTGTAGCATAGCACCCACTCTTAGTTCAGTCTTTTTTTTTTTTACAGCTTCCCAACACATAGCCTCCCCTCAAACTGAACCAGTTGTCTCATCCTGTTTACCTACATTCATGACTTTTTCCTCTGTTGTTACCCTTACCTAGAATGTTGTCTTTTTTCTCTTCCTCTCCCCTTTTCTATTCAGTTTCTACCCATCCTCCAAGACTCACCTCAAATTCTATCTTTTTGAGGCTAGACCATTCTTCCCTATTCCCCCTATTATGTTTGTGAGTCCTATGCACTTAATTGAATAGCATCTCAGGTGGTGCTATGCCTATCAATGTAGGAGACAGAAGAGATGCGGGTTTGATCCCTGTGTTGGGAAGATCCCCTGGAGGAGGAAATGGCAACCCACTCCAGTTTTCTTGCCTGGAGAATCCCATGGACAGAGGAGCCTGGTAGGCTGCAAACCATAGGGTTGCAGACTTCAACTTGACTGAAATGACTGAATACACACACACCTGTTCATTATTAGGTGCTCTAATAAAATTTTGGTGATAAATTCTTTTAGAAAATAAAGATAGTTCCTTGATGTTCATTTGGGGGAGAGGTCAAAGTATATTAAGTATCTCCTTCTCTCTCCTGCTGCCAGCTGAAGTTCCTGTCTTTGCCAGACACCTGGATGAAAGAGTTTTTTTTGGCCCATATATACACAGAATTGCAGTTGATAGAGGAGGCCCTGCAAAAGTATCAGAATCTCATTGATGTGGGCTTTTCTAAGAGCTCATATATTGTTTCCCAAATTGCAGTTGCCTATCACAATATCAGAGGTGAGTGAATAAGGATAACGAAGTACCATCAAATCCTGAAGGTAGCACTGTATTGTTTTCTGAACTCTGTCTTATTTCTGCAGATATTGACAAAGCCCTCTCTATTTTTAATGAGCTAAGGAAACAAGACCCTTACAGGATTGAAAATATGGACACATTCTCCAACCTTCTTTATGTCAGGGTGAGCTGCTTCCTTTACTTGGACTTAATTAAGCTCTTGTGCTTTGAATCTCTTGGGTTGGATTGTCACCTCGTAGCATTAGATACAAGAAAAATAAGGGTTTCTTTTTCATGCTTAGATCATCTTTCTTTTCTTTCAGAGTATGAAATCTGAGTTGAGTTATCTGGCTCACAACCTCTGTGAGATTGATAAATATCGTGTAGAAACATGCTGTGTAATTGGTAAGAGTCATTTTTTTCTTTCAAGATTTATCTTTATTGTAAGTAATCCAAATAACAACAATATAAAACTGTCAAAAAAAAAAGGGGGGGGGGTCAGTAATCTGGCAGTCCANTCAAGAAAAAAAGGGGGGGGGGTCAGTAATCTGGCAGTCCAGTGATTAGGACTCTGAGATTCCACTGCAGGGGGCATGGATTCAACCTCTGGTCAAAGAATTGGGATCCTGCCAAAAATAAAAGTGTCAAAGGTAATAAAATTATATAGAGTAGAATGTCAAGGATCACTGTAATCCCACTCTCAAGACTGTTTGGTGGATACAACTCCAGAATATTTTTCTGTGTAAATAGTAAAAATGGTATATGTGTAGGTATGGTTATTTACAAAAATTGTGTCATTATATACACTGCTTTGTAATGTCCTTTTTTTTTTAACTTAAAATATATCTTTTTCCATCTTTTCATGGTATTACATCTAGAGTTGTATTATTTATGATGGCTATGTAATATTTTATTATATTGATGTGCTTTTTTAAAATTTAATTAACTTTCTATTGTGTAAGTTGTGGCTAGTGTTTCTCTTCAAGAAAGTTAGAGATACCAAGGGAACATTTCATGCAAAGATAGGCACAATAAAAGACAGAAACGGTATGGACTTAACAGAAGCAGAAGCTATTAAGAAGAGGTGGCAAGAATACACAGAAGACCTATACAAAAGAGATCTTCACGACCCAGATAATCACGATGGTGTGATTACTCACCTAGAGCCAGACATCCTGGAAGGTGAGATCAAGTGGGCCTTACTTGAAGCATCACTACGAATAAAACTAGTGGAGGTGATGGAATTCCAATTGAGCTATTTCAAATCCTAAAAGATGATGCTGTGAAAGTGCTGTGCTCAGTAAGCCAGCAAATTTGGAAAAGTCAGCAGTGGCCACAGGACTTTAAAAGGTCAGTTTTCATTCCATTCCCAAAGAAATGCAGTGCCAGTGTATGTTCAAACTACCACACAGTTGCACTCATCTCACGTGCTAGCAAAGTAATGCTGAAAATTCTCCAAGTGAGGCTTCAACAGTATGTGAACCATAAACTTCCAGATGTTCAAGCTGGATTTAGAAAAGGCAGAGGAACCAGAGCTCAAATGGCCAACATCTGTTGGATCATAGAAAAAGCAAGGGAATTCCAGAAAAGCATCTACTTCTGCTTTATTGACTACATCAAACCTTTTGACTGTGTGGATCACAACAAACTGGAAAATTCTGAAAGAGATGGGAATCCCAGACCACCTGACCTGCCTCCAGAGAAATCTGTATGCAGGTCAAGAAGCAACAGTTAGAACCAGACGTGGAATGACAGACTGGTTCCACATTGGAAAAGGGGTACATCAAGGCTGTATATTGTCACCCTGCTTATTCAACTTTTATGGAGGGTACATCATGTGAAATGCTGGGCTGGATGAAGCACAAGCTGGAGTCAAGATTGCTGGGGAAAACATCAATAACCTCAGATGTGCAGATGACACCACCTTTATGGCAGAAAGCAAAGAGGAACTAAAGAGCCTTTTGATGAAAGAAAGAGGAGAGTGAAAAAGCTGGCTTAAAACTCAGCATTCCAAAAACTAAGATCATGGCATCCGGTCCCATCACTTGTGGCAAATAGATGGGGAAACAGTGGCTGACTTTATTTTTTTGGGCTCCAAAATCACTGCAGATGGTGATTGCAGCCATGAAATTAAAAGACGCGTTCTCCTTGGAAGGAAAGTTATGAGCAACCTAGACAGCATATTAAAAAGCAGAGACGTTACTTTGCCAACAAAGGTCTGTCTAGTCAAGGCTATGGTTTTTCCAGTGGTCATATATGGATGTGAGAGTTGGACTATGAAGAAAGCTGAGCACAGAAGAATTGATGCTTTTGAAATGTGGTGTTGGAGAAGACTCTTGGGAGTCCCTTGGACTGCAAGGAGATCCAACCAGTCCATTCTGAAGGAGATCAGTCCTGGGTGTTCATTGGAAGGACTGATGTTGAAGCCGAAACTCCAGTACTTTGGCCACCTGATGTGAAGATCTGACTCATTTGAAAAGACCCTGATGCTGGGAAAGATTGAGGGCAGGAGGAGAAGGGGATGCCAGAGGATGAGATGGTTGGATGGAATCACTGACTCAAAGGACATGAGTTTGGGTGGACCCTGGGAGTTGATGGACAGGGAGGCCTGGCGTGCTGCGGTTCTTGGGGTTGCAAAGAGTTGGACGTGACTGAGCGACTGAACTGAACTGAACTAGACTACAAGCAGATCAAACCAGTCAAGGAAATCAGTCCTGAATGTTTATTGGAAGGACTGATGCTGAAGCTGAAACTCCAATACCTTGGCCACCTGATGTGAAGAACTGACTCACTGAAAAAGACCCTGATGCTGGCAAAGATTGAAGGCAGGAGAAGGGGATGACAGAGGATGAGATGGTTGGATGACATTACCAACTAGATGGACATGAGTTTGAGCAAGCTCTGGGAGTTGGTGATGGACAGGGAAGTCTGGTGCACTACAGTCCATGGGGTCACAAAGATTCAGACACAACTGAGTGACTGAACTGACTGAGTGTTTGTTAATATATAAAAATTACTTTAGGAAACATCTTTGTATGTATGCATTTATTTTGTTTGTTTATGCAACTGTTTCTTTTTCAATTTTAATTTTTATTTATTTACGTTCGTTACACTGGGTCTTTGTTGCTCTTCATGGACTTTCTCTAGTTGTGGCGAGCAGAGGCTACTCTTCTTTGTGGTGCACAGCCTTCTCATTGTGGTGGCTTCTCTAGTTGTGAAACACAGGCTCTAGGTGCAGAGGCTTTAGTAGTTGTAGCACATGAGTTCAGTAGTTATGGCTCGCCGGCTCTAGAGCACAGGCTCAGTAGTTGTGGCACATGGGCTTAGTTGCTCCTCGGCATGTGGTATCTTCCTAGATCAGGGATTGAACCTGTTTCCCCTCCACTGGCAGACAGATTCTTATCCATTGTAATACCACAGAAGTCTTTTATGCAACTCTTTCTGTGTAATAAGTTCCTTGCGGTGAAATGCTGGATCAAAAGGGTGTGCATTTTAAACTTACTAATATTACTAAAATGTTCGTAAGAATTTCCAATTCTACGAAAAAAATGAGATTACCTCTTTTTGCTATACAAGGGTGTCTCAAGCTTGGCTCTGTTGACACTTTTGGTTTTAATTTCTTTTTCGGGAGGCTGTCCTATACACTGGGGCTTCCCTAGTGGCTCAGTGGTAAAGAATCCACCTGCCAATGCAAGAGCCTTAGGAGATACATGTTTATTTCCTGGGTTGGGAAGGTCCCTTGGAGAAAGAAATGGCAACCCACTCCAGTATTCTTGCCAGGATAGTTCCATGGACAAAGGAGGCTGGCAGGTTACAGTCCATGGGGTCACAAAGAGTCGAACACGACTGAACGACTGAGTGCACATGCATGTCCTGTACACTGCAGGGTGTTAGCAGTATATCCAGCTTCTAACCACTCAATGTCAGTATAAACTCCTCCTGGCAGGTGGGACAACCAAAACTGTTTGCAGATAAAGCCAAATAACCTCTTGGGGTTAGAATCATCCTCCACTGAGAACTGTGGTCCCATGTATTTGGTCACCCTAGTGTAGTGTGATAATCAGTTGACACAAATAGATAAATGGCCACTCTTGGATAAAAGTAATGAAAGCCTAAGTTTCCTGGAGATGAAAGACCTTGTTCCTGGGTCTTTGGTGATATGGCACTGAGAACATTGTTGTTAATAAAGTGGTAGAATTTCAGTTCAGTCATTCAGTAAGTATTTTTAGACCTTGAAGAAGTTGTAGTCTAGTATGGAAAAGAAACATTAAAAAAAAAAAAATCCTAGACCCAGGTTTGATCCATAGGTTGGGAAGTTCCTCTGGAGAAGGGAATGGCAACCCACTCCAGTATTCTTGCCTGGAATCCCATGGATAGAGGAGCCTAGTGGGCTACAGTCTGTGGGGTCGCAGAGTTGGACACAACTGAGCAACTAATAATAAAACAACAATGGAAACATAGGTAAGAGGAACAGATGATCTTTTCAACATCAGAGAATTATAAATGAAGCATAGAGTCCATTAAGGTGAGGATGGAATTCCAGTTTATTCAGAAAACACCCTTTCAACATATTTGAATACCAGGTACTGTAATTTGTGTTGCAGTACATACCCCATTACTTACTGAGGAAGATCAGTAAGAAACAATGATATAGTGGGTTGAGTGTTATGATTGAAGTAAACATAGGATACAAAGAGAGTACATAGGACAGATAGCTAATCCAGTCTGATTAGGGAAGGCGTCTTGAGAAGGTGAGATCTGAAGGAATGAGAGTTGACTAAGGGGGAAGATGGATTGACTTGGGAGGTGTATTGCAGTGCAGAGGCACTGCAGTGTGAAACAGACAGTGATCTTGAAGCACTGTGTGGGAGGAGGGAATGTACAAAAGGGGCCAAATCTTGAAGAGCCTTTTATGCTTTGCCAGGAGTTTGGATTTTATTCTTAAGGCAGAAGTCTTCTGATGGATTTTAGACCAGACAGTGGTAAACTTTTTCAGATTTTCATTTTCAAATGATAACTGGAGACTGTGCTGGGAAGATTAGCAAAAGGGCAAGACTTGATGCAGGAAGACCAACAAGGAGGCTTTTGCAATAAACCAGTCTAGAGATGAGCCCAAGCTGAGGTATTGGCAGGAGGAATGAAGAGAGGTGATTAGACTTAGAAGATGTTTAGGAATTAGAACAAATAGAAATTGATGAATGGGTAACTAGATTTACAACAGTGTCCTTTACCTGAAGAAAGGAAATATAAGTAGGGGAGATACTGTTGCCAGGAGAAATATCAATGACCTCAGATATGCAGATGACACCACCCTTATGGCAGAAAGTGAAGAGGAGCTAAAAAGCCTCTTGATGAAAGTGAAAGAGGAGAGTGAAAAAGTTGGCTTAAAGCTCAACATTCAGAAAACAAAGATCATGGCATCCGGTCCCATCACTTCATGGCAAATAGATGGGGAAACAGTGGAAACAGTGTCAGACTTTAATTTTGGGGGCTCCAGAATCACTGCAGATGGTGATTGCAGCCATGAAATTAAAAGACACTCCTTGGAAGAAACGTTATGACCAACCTAGATAGTATATTCAAAAGCAGAGACATTACTTTGCTGACTAAGGTCCATCTAGTCAAGGCTATGGTTTTTCCAGTGGTCATGTATGGATGTGAGAGTTGGACTGTGAGAGTTGGCTGAGCGCCGAAGAATTGATGCTTTTGAACTGTGGTGTTGGAGAAAACTCTTGAGAGTCCCTTGGACTGCAAGGAGATCCAACCAGTCCATTCTGAAGGAGATCAGCCCTGGGATTTCTTTGGAAGGAATGATGCTAAAGCTGAAACTCCAGTACTTTGGCCACCTCATGCGAAGAATTGACTCATTGGAAAAGACTCTGATGCTGGGAGGGATTGGGGGCAGGAGGAGAAGGGGGCGACCGAGGATGAGATGGCTGGGTGGCATCACAGACTCGATGGACATGAGTCTGAGTGAACTCCAGGAGTTGGTGATGAACAGGGAGGCCTGGCGTGCTGCGATTCATGGGGTCGCAAAGAGTCGGACATGACTGAGCGACTGAACTGAACTGAACTTAAAACCAGTTAAAATCAAAGGAGACATACATATGAAGAATAATGCTTTAGGAGTTTCTGGGTTTTTATTTATTTATTGTTTGGCCGTGCCACATAGTTTATGGGATTTTAGTTCCCCTGGCAGAGAAGGCACTGGCAACCCACTCCAGTACTCTTGCCTGGAAAATCCCATGGATGGAGGAGCCTGGTAGGCTGCAGTCCATGGGGTCGCTAAGAGTTGTACACGACTGAGCGACTTCACTTTCACTTTTCACTTTCATGCATTAGAGAAGGAAATGGTAGCCTACTCCAGTGTTCTTGCCTGGAGAATCCCAGGGACAAAGGAGCCTGGAGGGCTGCCATCTCTGGGGTTGCACAGAGTCGGACACGACTGAAGCGACTTAGCAGCAGCAGCAGTTCCCCTAGCAGGGTTTAAAGCCAGGCCTTTGGCAGTGAGAGCAAGGAGTCCTAACCACTGGACTACAGGGGATTCCCGTCTGTTTTTGAAAATAATTGTTTGATTGGTAAACTTTAAAAATTTATTTTTGTTAAACTTCTTAATGAACTGTTTTTGTTTTCTCTTAAGTGTATCTTTGCATGCGTATATGCTCAGCTGTGTCTGACTCTTTGCAAACCCTTGAACTGTGTCCCACCAGGCTCCTTCGTCCATTGTATTCTCTCAGCAAGAATACTGGAGTGGGTTGCCGTTTCCTGCTCCAGGAAATCTTCCCGACCCAGGGATCAAACTGGCATCTCCTGTATTGCAGATAGATGCTTTACTGCTGAGCCATACTGTCCTTTGCCCCCAGTATATCTGTAATGCCTAACAAAGTTCCTAACATATGGTCAATAAATGTTGAATTCAGCCCACCATTTTAAGAATAAGGAACGTTCGATAAGATAAAAAGTATATTTCAGCTTCCATATTATAGCCAATTCAGAGGAAATGAAAGGAATAAAAAGGGTGGAGAGAGAAGAAACTTGAGGACCTGAAAGAGAATGAAACGATAGAGTGATAAATAGAGTGATGGCAAGAATCCCCTACTTATTTATTTGTTGCTTCTGATTTTATGTCTTGATGTGAGTGGAATGCTTCCTTTTGCATCTTTTCTGGAGTTCTAGTCTCTGAAGACAGCTTTACACACACACAAATATATATATATATATATAAAACTGTGTAGCATGGTGAAGATTTGGACTCTGGAACCAAACTGCCCAAGTTTAACTCTTGGTTTTGCTATTCACTAGCTGTGTGACAGTGGATTTAAATTCTCCTCATCCATAAAGGGATTTATCAGTAGAACTTTTTCCTATGTTTGTTTTAAGGATTAAGTAAATTAATACATACAAAGCAGTTACAACAATGTTAAGTTGCCCAGCACATTGTAATTATACAATACATTGTAGCTGTTCCAACTGGTCAGAAAAGCTCATCTACTTAATCTTTGCACAAAACTTGCCTATTCTGACTTACTTAGCATCTCTTGTGTCATCCCTACTCCTTTAGTAGTTAAAGCTTATACTCCTGCTACCACTGCTTCACTTCTGTTCTATTACAGAAGTTAACCCTTGGACAGTCTGCTTAAAGTTTGGTTATTTTTCTGTATCTGGTTCTGAGTCAGTGGCAGAAGCAAAGGTATCTTTGTATACATAAAGATCTCCCATCTTTTTTCCCAGGCGAATATCAACTTGAATGATCTTATGTAATACAGATGGTTGTTATAAATGATTTCTCCTGAATCAAACTGACACCTGACTCTAGACAAATTTTTTAAAAAAAGACAAACACATATATAGAAATAGTATTACTTGTTTTTTTACCAGAGTGGAATCATAAAATTTCTCGCAATTTGCTTTTTCCATTTGACAGTTTATCATGATCTCTGTAAGTTAGTATATGTATATATCTAAATCCATCCTTTTATGTAGTTTATGCACGTACAGTTTTTACATAAAGGAGGTCCCCCCCGCCTCCCTCACTGCACCCTTCATCCTTTAAAATACTTGTGTTAGCATGTTTTGGTACCACATGAAAAATATACATACACATATGTGGGGTTTGGGCTTCCCTGGTGGCTCCGTGGTAAAGAATCCGCCCACCAGTGCTGGGGTTCAATCCCTGTGTGAGGAAGATCCCCTGGAGAAGGAAACGACAATCCACTCCAGTGTTCTTGCCTGGGAAGTCCCATGGATAGGGGAGCCTGGCGGGCTATAGACCAGGGGTCATAAAAGAGTCAAACACAACTTAGTGACTAAACAACAACAATGCAGGGTTTAATGGGCTGTTTGGTTACAAAAATAGGATCATATTGAACCCATTTCTCTGCATTTTACTTTTCTCATTCAATAATATCTCTTGAGAAATCATTCAGAAGTCTTGGTATATCTCTAATTTTTTTCTTCTTTTTAAAATAATTGAGGTATAGTTGATTTACAATATTATATTGGTTTCAGATATACAACATAGCGATTCTATATCTTTCCTGTACAGAAGATCATATAATTTTTATTTTTCATTTTGTTAATGTGCTATATATCACATTGATTAATTTGCAGGTATTGAACCATCCATGCATCCCTGGGATGAATCCCACTTGATCATGATGTATGATCCTTTTAATGTATTATTGAATTCAGTTTGCAAATACTTTGAGGACTTTTTCGTCTATGATCATTAGTGATATTGGCTTGTAATTTTCTTTTTTTGAGGTATCTTTGGTTTTGGTATCCAGGTAATGCTGGCTTTATGGAACGAGTTTGGAAATATTCCTTCCTCTGTAATTTTTGGAAATAATTTGAAAAAAAATTGTTAGCTCTTTTCTAAATGTTTGATAAAATTCATCTGTGAAGCCATCTGATCCCAGACTTTTGTATGTTGGGAGTTTTTTTATTACTCATTCAGTTTTATTACTGGTAATTGGTCTGTTTATATTTTTTATTCCTGTTTTAATTTTTGGAGATTATATATTTCTAGGAATATGTCCATTTCTTCTAGGTTGTCCATTTTATTGTTATATATTAAAGATAGCTTTATTAAGGGATAATTTGTATATCATAAAATTTACCCATTTTAAGTTTATAGTTCATTGAGTTTTTGCTAACTTATTAAGTTGTGTAACCATAATTATAATTCAGTTTAGAAAATTCTATCATAACCCAAAATTCTCTTGAGTCTATTTGCAGTCAGTCCTACTCCCATCCCCAGCAGATCTGCTTTCTGAGTTTGCAGTTTTGCCTTTTTTAGAAATTTTAAATGGAATCTTGGAATATTTAGTCTTATTATGTGGCTTTTTTCACAGAGCTGTTTTTTGAGGTTTGTCCATGTTGTAGCATATGTCAGTAGTTCTTTTCTTTTTACTGCTGAGAAGTATTTCATTGTCTGGATATATACCACATTTCATATATGCATTTACTAGTTGAGATAAGTCAGATGGTCTTTATTCCCTTTCTTCAAATACATTTTTTAATAAAATCATAAAAATCTTTCATATACTCTTTTTAAGACCAGTGATAATAGAACTTCCTTGATTCTTGTGGAAGAGAGGAGTTCAGAGTTCTACATTTTTAACCTTTCAGGTGCTTCCTTAGGGACCTTGGAAGATAGTTGGAAAACTACCAATCTGAAGCATACTCTAGGAATATCTTACCTTTTATTAAGAAAATATATGTATAAATGCTAATATCCAGAGGAAATAAAGTGAAGAAAACCTTTGTGGTGTTAGGAAACACTTTTTTTAAAAAAAAACCAGAATGTGTGATAGATCAAATATATTTTCCAAGGAAATGATGATATTGCCTATACAATTTGGCTTTTCTGCAAGGACTTTGGGGGAATGAGTTCATGCCTACCTTGTGAAATGCTGCCTATTTTACTTACTTAATCTTTTTAGTTGTGCACATATTTTTTTTTTTTCCAATCAGGCAATTATTATAGTTTGCGATCTCAACATGAGAAAGCAGCCTTGTATTTCCAGAGAGCCTTGAAATTGAATCCTCGGTATCTTGGGGCCTGGACGCTGATGGGACATGAGTACATGGAAATGAAGAATACGTCTGCTGCTATTCAGGCTTATAGGTAAGGTTTTAGTTGGAGGGTGAGGTGGAGCAGATTGTTGTGATTTTAGGAACCTCTGGGAAGATCACCTGGAGAAGGAAATGGCTTCCCACTCTAGTTTTCTTGCCCATGGATAGAGGAGCCTGACAGGCTACAGTCTGTGGGGTCCAAACAGAGTTGGACACAACTGAGCAACTAACCCTTTCACTTTATTGAGTCTGCAAGTCGCTAACTTTGATTCTGCCTCCTTAGCAGTTTTCTCTTCCATTTCTTAGGCATGCTATTGAGGTCAATAAGCGGGACTACAGAGCCTGGTATGGCCTTGGGCAGACCTATGAAATCCTTAAGATGCCGTTTTATTGTCTTTATTATTATAGACGGGCCCACCAGCTTCGGTAAGTCTGACCACCACCTGATGATATGTTTGTTGTGGGAAGGGCTGACACTTTTCTTTCTCTTTGGATAGCTACTGAAGAATCACAGTGAATGGTTTTGACCTTTGGAGACCTAAGTTTAAACACACCATATGTTGTTTGGTCATTTTTATGTAGTGTATTCTACTAATATGTTAATAGCATAATTGTGGGGACTTCCCTGGTGGTCTGGTGGTCAAGAATCTGCCTTGTAATGCAGGGGATGTGGGTTCGATCTGTGGTTGGAGAACTAAGATCCCACATGCTGTGGAGCAACTACGCCCAGGCGCCACAACTACTGAGCCTGTGCATCACAGCTAGAGTCCCTGCACTGCCATGAGAGATCCTGCATGATGCGACGAAGAACCCCCATGCCACAACTAAGACCCAAGGCAGCCTAAGTAATTAATTAATTTAAAAAGTAGTATAATTGTGAACATAAAATAATATAATTATACGAAGTATTGGATTAAAGCCCATTCCTTTCATGGGTTTGAAACAGTTGTGGTGGTGGTTCCTCAAGGGAGGACTTCAGTTATCTTCAAAGTCTTTGCTCAGGTTTCCTATTTCTCATTCCTCACAGGCCCAATGATTCTCGTATGCTGGTTGCTTTAGGAGAATGTTATGAGAAACTTAATCAACTAGTGGAAGCCAAAAAGGTATCTGAAATTGGGTTCTGGAGAATTTATGTGGAAACCTAATGTTTGGATGAGGGGTCGAGCTATTGGTGCTTAATTTTCTTTCATTTGTATCTGTCTACATAGGGAAGTCTGAATATTTATAGGCTCATAGTGTATATAAAGCAAAGCAGGGCTTGCATAGTGGGAATGTTAATATGTAGCCTGGACGTCAGATCTAGTAAAAATGCTTTGTATTCTCTAAGTCTGAACTTCAGGGACCTGCGTGAGTCATGGCACATGGGGCAATGGTTGAAGTGACTAGTTTATTTCTTTATTGACAGTGCTATTGGAGAGCTTATGCCGTGGGAGATGTGGAAAAGATGGCTCTGGTGAAACTGGCAAAGTGAGTGAAAGAGTGAAATGTTAGTTATATTTCTGTTGGCTTTTCTGGAAGGTGGATCCTGCATGTTCTAGAGCCTCTTATCCATCATCTACATGAATGAGGGGATGTTCAGTTCAGTTGTTTAGTCGTGTACAAATCTTTGTGACCCCATGGACTGCAGCACATGGGGCCTTCCTGTCCATCACCGACTCCCGGAGTTTCCTCAAACTCATGTCCATCGAGTCGGTGGTGCTATCCAACCATCTCATCCTCTGTTGTCCCCTTCTCCTCCCACCTTTAATCTTTCCCAGCATCTGGGTCTTTTCCAGTGAATCAGTTCTTCACATCAGGTGGCCAAAGTATTGGAGTTTCAGCTTCAGCATCAGTTCTTCCAGTGAATATTCAGGACTGATTTACTTTAGGATTGACTGGTTGGATCTCCTTGCAGTCCAAGGGACTCTCTCAAGAGTACTCCAGCACCACAGTTCAAAAGTATTAATTCTTTGGCGCTCAGCTTTCTTTATGGTCCAACTCTCACATCCATACATGACTACTGGGAAAACCATAGCTCTGACTAGACTTTGTTGGCAAAGTAATGTCTCTGCTTTTTAATATGCTGTCTAGGTTGTTCATAACTTTTCTTCCAAGGAGCAAGCATCTTTTAATTTCATGGCTGCAGTCACCATATGCAGTGATTTTGGAGCCCCCCAAAATAAAGCTGTCACTGTTTCCACTGTTTCCCCATCTATTTGCCATGAAGTGATGGGACCAGATGCCATGATCTTAGTTTTCTGAATGTTGAGTTTTAAGCCTAACTCAGGGATGTAGTACATTGTGTGAATACTGATCTGGAAACTTAGTCATCTTGACTCAAGAGAAAGCTAGTACTTTTTGAAGGGGAATTGTTTTCCCATTTGGAAAATTCAAGAACTAATTGAAAGAAATGGAATTTTATGTGAGAGCTGTCTAGAGAAACTAATTTAGGTATCAGTCTGCTCCTAAGCCCCAGGAAAATACAGAATAACTCAGAAATGATAGGGAAAGAGGTTCTTAAATGCAATTTCATTCCTACCAATAATTTTCTGGATTCTTATAAAAATTCTGAATTGCTTGGTATCTTTTTGACCTTACTCAGGGTATTACCAGGCAGTTTTTGCAATGGTATGTTATCCAGCTTAAGTATTTACTAACATTCCTTCCATCACCAGAAGCAGAATGATTTGAAGCTTTGATGAAGTAACCATCACTTCTGGGCACTAATATTATTCTGGGTCCCACTGTGTCATCTATGTCAAAATTTTTACTTGTCTATATATTGTCATTTTTTGATGTTACTTGTGTGCTTTTACTTTTTTTATTGCTAGCTTGCTTTTCAATATGATTTGTACCTAAAGACCAATTTCTTTTGTAGGCTTCATGAACAGTTGACTGAGTCAGAACAGGCAGCCCAGTGTTACATCAAGTATATCCAAGATATCTATTCATGTGGGGTATGTGTCATGAGCATAAGAATTGGGTGCTGATCTTACTCTTATCACCTCAGTCATTAATGCTTTCCTTATCTAGGAAATAGTGGAACACTTGGAGGAGAGCACTGCTTTCCGCTATCTGGCCCAGTACTATTTTAAGTGCAAGCTGTGGGATGAAGCTTCAGCTTGTGCTCAGAAGTGTTGTGCATTCAATGATGTAAGTATCAGTACTTCAGTGAAAGACTTGGATTTTAAGTTTGAGGACATGACTTTATTGTGATCTGAGGGTGGAAGGTGGTTAAAAGGGTGAATGGAGAGGTTACCTTGTTCTGAGGAACTTTATAAATAGTCAGTATTTTAGAACCTGGTTTTGAGAATAACTTTGGATATATTTTGATACATTTGCTTGACCTTGTTTCAGACCCGGGAAGAAGGTAAGGCCTTGCTCAGGCAAATCCTACAGCTTCGGAACCAAGGCGAGACTCCCTCCACTGAGATACCTGCTCCCTTTTTCCTCCCTGCTTCATTGTCTGCTAACAACACTCCCACACGTAGAGTCTCTCCACTCAGCCTGTCTTCAGTCACACCATAGTTGGCTGCTTTCAAACCTGAACATTGCCAGACCCATATTAAGCCTTATCTCCATGTAAAGAACAGCCATGTCTATTTTTCCAAGGACCTTATTTCTCTTTGTTTGTACAACTCCTTGGGGACAGTTTATAGAGTCACCTTCAGAATAGACTGACAGAAGAATCCTGGCAGGAACAGATACTGTCTTTTGCCAGTTTTAAGCACTTCTATCTCCCTTCTGTTCAGAGTGGCTACAGATCTTGGCCTTTTCCCCAGGTCTTTTGGCACCCCCACAAAACATCCCTTTAACAGCACTTTAGCACAGGCAAGTCTACAGGAACAAAATTTAAATGCTGCTGGGAGTGGGAGATTTCTCTAGAAAGGCTAGGAAGAAAGCCTGCCACTTTACCCTCTGCTGACAATAGGGCACTAGATACCCTAGGAAGGTCAGGGCACTGGATAGATACACATGACTCATCATTCTTTGATGCGCTGAGCATGACAACTCTGATATCAGAGATTAGTTTTAAATGGATTCTAACTATACTTTTGTTCTCACTAGGAAGACATTCTTCCAAAACATGATTTTGGGGTGTCTCCTAGAAACTTTCAAATTGGAAGTAACAAGTAGAGTTGAACAAAGGGGCAAAAGGACTGAGTGTGGAACTGATGGCCCCTACTAAGGGAAAACGATGTTTAGAATTAGCTATACCCTTACTAAAGCAGAGCAAGGAGACAGGATTACAGAGTTTCACAGATATTTGGGTGTGTAACTTTTGACTATACAGATAAGAATAAACTCTTTAAGTTGGTCTGTTTTAATAAATATTTTTGACATAATTGTTTGTGTCTCTTCCCCCTGCCCCATCTCTAGAATTTTTTCTAACCTTCACCTGTTAGACAAGGTAAAAGTAATCATTTCTGCTGTATTCTTGGAGAGTTTTGGGCCTGTGCTTGTGTTCCGTAGGAGGTAATATGCTGTGATTGGTTTGTACAGTGGATACTATGGGTTATTCTGAGCTCAGGGCCCAGCCTTCCTTGATTCTTTGTCCAGAATAAGTTTGTTACCGATTCATCTCCTAATATATGACATTTCACTTTTTATTAAGAAGGTTTAGAATATCTAATGTCCCTTGAATTCATTTCTTACCAAGATTTCTTGAGTTAGCTGTACACTCCACTGCCATTCCTGTGCAAAGTTCCCAGGAGCCTGGATGATATTTGATTTTCAGTTTTTCTGTCCCTTTTATAATTTACTTCAATGATAATGCTAGATCTGGAATTCAGATTTAAAATGTGAATAATATCTTTATTTTAATATAATTTTTGTGTGCACAGAAACCATATAAGTAAAAAAGTGTAAGATTACATAGGTGATTATATTACAAAAGGGAGAAAAACTACTAGTGTCTGAATATTGCATTTTAGATAGAGTTTCAGGTATATATATGGTAAAGCTTTAAAGAAACCTATTTCTTAAACTGAGCAGCAGACCCACCTGAGGGGAGTGCTCTCTCCTCACAACCCTAGTATTTTTTGCCAAAAGGCCCAGATTTGAGTAAAGGGGAACGCCGTGAGCGCAGGATTCGGGCATAAGGGCTGCAGTCTGTTGAACTTTGGCAGGTGGGTGTTCGAGGAAGTAAGTTACGAAGAAACGGTTTCTTCCCTGGGGGCTGCTGGTTTGGTTGCTGGTTTTCCTGGTTGGCACCGAGGCGCTTTTTGGTAGAAGCCTGGCCTTGGAGTTTCAGCACAGTATGATACTGCTCCGCGATGCATGCTGCCTTCTTCCGAAGGTCCAGTTTTACTAGCGTCATGTTATTCTGCAACTCAGCCAGCGTCTGATCCTAAGGAAGATGAACAGAATTATAGAAAACGTTTCTGTCTGATCTATTAGAGAAACTCAAGAAGGCAAGGTAATACACACTATAGTTAATAAAAGTTTTTTTTACAAAGATTAGCTCTGTATGGTCAGAGCTTTAATTGAATGGTGTTGTGTGTTGGGGGTGGGTATTGGTTTTTAAAGACCCAAACAAATAGCACTGAATAGAAGGACCTTTTCTAACACATCAGGTGGTATGAGCCTGAATAATTTTACTTAACCTCCAAGGACCTCAGTTCCTGGGTGGGTATCAAATTAGGATGTATTTTTTTACATTTCCATATATCTGGATGGAATCAGGGTGCATTTCTTGATGACAGTGTCATAGGTTAACTGTTAGTGTTTTGTTTTACTATGGTTTCTTACAGTTAAAGCATCTTAGATGAAATATGATATTATCTCCCTCCCTAGGATAGTTATAGCAGAAAAAGCCTATAATTACTTAGCATAATGCCTTGTACTTAGTGAATGGTTACTTTGCAAGGAAGAGAAACTCCCCTCACGAAAAGATTAGCCTAAAAATCTTTTTTATCTTCCTTACATATACGCTGACATGGGCTGATGGGAGAAAGTGATATATAGGCTGCCCCAACCTGTTTGATTAAGATGTCATCACAAGTGGCCAAGGCTTGGCGAAGTTTTCCTGCTCCAGTGTTGTGGCAACAGGCTCTTTCCGCTGACTGGAGAGACTCACCAAGTTTCTGAAGCTCTGTCCGCAGTAGCCTTATATTCTGAAAAAGGAAGAGTAGGAACCAAATTGTGGCCAAGACATCACGCCAAGTGACCTGTAGGAGTCAGAGAACCATCTAAAGAGAAGTAAAATTAGAAAGGCTAGCTGTAAGAATAGGAGAAGGCAATGGCACCCCACTCCAGTACTCTTGCCTGGAAAATCCCATGGATGGAGGAGCCTGGTAGGCTGTAGTCCATGGGGTGGCTAAGAGTCAGGCACTACTGAGCGACTTCCCTTTTGCTTTTCAGTTTCATGCATTGGAGAAGGAAATGGCAACCCACTCCAGTGTTCTTGCCTGGAGAATCCCAG
>SJYQ01003612.1:23653-33664 GCA_006410935.1 Redunca redunca
GAAGATAAAAAGTGTACAATAAAATCTGTTACTATTTACAACTGATTATAAGCACAACAATTATATATACATATATATGTATGTGTTTAAAATTTTGTCATGATTTTATATCTTTGGAGGAACTATATCTAAAATATTTCAGTAAGATTATCAAAAATATGCTTGTATTTTTTAAAAAATTGATCATGTGAAAATCAGTTTAAAAAGGATACATTCAGATGGTATGATCTTTATAGATTCTATTTTTACTGTGACTTCAGAACATTAGGAGAGTGACTTTAATTTTAATTGATTATTGTTCTCAGTAGCATATGTGCAGAAATAATTAACAAATTAACACAGCAAGTCTGAACTGCTCTTATTGAAAAGGCATGCTCGCAAGGTTTGCCCTTGATTGGTATCTGAAAACTTAGATTTCAAAAAGGTTCCCACTATTTAGTAGTATATATGGCTCACTGTGCCTAAACTGTTCATGTAAACATTATGGCTTGTGCTTAACAACTGCTTTCCTTCTGGGAGTCTTGAATTTTGGCATATACTAAGCAAAACCTGCGTCATTAAAAACTCTCCCTTGTTGACAACAACTCACAGACTTTGTCACAGCTCTTTGCACAGGAAATTAAGCGTACCCTGCGCTATTCCATTTGAAATGCCGACCTTGGAAGTTTGCTCCTGATTTCCCAAAGACTATGCCCTGTACACTATTTCCCTTTCCTCATTATGCTCTGAATCTTTTTGATAAAACAAATCAGAGCCATTGGTTTGTATGCTGAGTCCTGTGAGTCATCCTCTCATGAATCATCAAACCTGGAGTGTTAGTCTTGAGGATATCCCAAGACAGCTTTCTAATTAGAATAGTTGAGGTGTTGGGTGAAGTTTGAGATATACTGTGTCCACAGGCTGGAAGATACAATATTATCAGGATTGCAACTGACCCCAAATTAATCTATAGGTTTATTATGATTATATTCAATAGCCAAGCAGACATTTTGTAGCAATTGTGAAACTGATTCTAAAGTTCACATGTATATGCAACAACCAAGAATGTTCTTTGAAAAAGAACAAACGTAGAAATAATGACACTATAGATCTTAAGACATTTTACACAGCTGTAGTAATTAAAATTTATGGCTATTGGTCTAAATATAGACAAATATATCAATAGAAAAGAATGGATTCTAAAAATACAACCAATCATATATAAAGTTTTGCAAAGGCGCAAAAACAATTCAATTGAAAAAGCACAGTCTTTGAATAATCAGTACAAGCAGATATCCATGTACTAAAACTTGTATTTTAGTCTACACAATACATAAAATTTACTCAAAACGGACCATAGTCCTAAATTTAAAACTTAAAATTACAAACCTTCTCTAAGAAAACATAGAAGTCTCTATCAGTTTAAGTTAATTAATTATTTCTTAGATAAAATGTCAAAAGTCATAATGTACAGAAAAAAATGTTAAAAATCACTAAGTGACAGTAGTAAAGGAACAAAAGATGAACCATGAACTAGGAAAAAATGTTTGCCAAATCATATATCTGATAAAGTACTTGTGTCTAGAATACATAAAAGACTCTCAAACTCAATAATAATAAAAATCTTATTTTATAAAACTTATATGAAAATGCTTATAAAAATGGGTAAGTGATCTAAGCAGACAGTCCACAAAAGAAGATACATGACTCTAAAATGCTCAGCATAATTGGTATTTAAGAGAATGCAAGGTGAAAAGCACAGTGAAATACCACTACACATGCATTAGGACTGCTGATGGGAATGTGAAATGGTATAACCATTTTGGAAAGTAGTTTTATACAATTTTCTTTTAAATCACTTAGCCATCCCACTCTTAACTATTTACCCAGGAGAAATAAAAAAAAATGTGTTTATATAAATCATTTTGCATGAATGCTTATAGTAGATCTATCTTATAATGACCAAACCCTGAAAACAACCTAGATGTTCAACAACAAGTGAATGGAAAAACAAATTGTAATGTATTCATTTACGGGACTACTGTTCAGTAATAGTTTAGAACTTTTGATATGTGCAATATCTTGGTTAATTATGCTAAGTGCAAAATTATGCTGAATGTAAAAAATCAGACAAAGAAAAATTTATGATCCAGTTTAATTAAACTTCTTAAACATATAAACTTATCAAGTATGAGTGACACAAATCAGATCATTAGTACCTGAGCATGAGGAGGTATAAGGAGATGCAACAAAATGGATCATGAAAAGAGGTGACAGATATTTTCCTTATCCTGATTTTGGTGATGGTTTTACATGTTTGTGTGTTACCCACTCAGTAGTATCTGACTCTTGGTGATCCCATGGACTGTAGCCCACCAGGCTGCTCCATCCATGAAGTTTCCCAGGCAAGAATACTGGAGTGGGTTGCTATTTCAGGGGATCCAGGGGATGTTCCCCACCCAGTGATCGAATCTTTAAAATGCTTTACCATCTGAGCTACCTGAGAAGCCTTTCTACATGTATACACATGTCAAAGTATCACATTATACACCTTATGTATGTGTAGCTCATTGAATGTTAATTATTCATTAATAAAACTTTAAAAAAGAATACTCAAATGTTAACCAAGATAATTTGAGTTGACTACTAACTGTAAATACTTTCTGATGGTTTTAATTCAAACTTTACTAACAAAATCACAAAGATAGGATATTACAATTTAGAGAAATTATGGTTATATGTTATTATTTTTCTTTTTTCTTAAGCTTACAATTTATAGATCATATTATTATGATCATGGAAACTTCATATAACCTATTGCCAATTTAAAATGCTTGACCAAAGTACTGTATAAAAAATCTTATAAATGCAAGCCTAACATATAAAATGGTGTATGTGTGTGTGTGTCCATGTTAGTATATTTACCTCCCCAAATCAAAGTGTTTCATAGATATTATACAGTGAAATAAGTTATGGGGTATATAATAAAAATAATTTTTCAATCCAAATTCAAATGCTGGCTCTAACATTGTACTTTATAAAAATTTAGGTAAAATATTAGCAGAGCATATCACCATTCTTTCTTGTTAAAAAAAAAAAAAGAAAGGGAGAAACTAAATTTTCACAGGTTATCTGTAGACTAATTTTTAAAAGTTACTTAGTGATAACTTTGGATGTAAATTTGGAGGATGTAAGCATTGTTTGTTTCAAAGAGTCAAAAATCTATTTTTTTCAACTTGGAATATATCCAATGAAAGGATACATTTGTAAAAGCCAGAAGGCATAAATGGAATACAGTTAGTGCTGAGCTTGAATGCACATAAATTGAGTTATCTCATTCATGATCTACTTTGTATCTATAACCTGGCTATTTTGCTGGCAGATTTAGATGGTAGAAAGGTATTTGAAAAGTGAACCTATAAAAGATACAACTGGCTTTACTGGGTGGGGGGAAGCAATTCTATACATCCACTAAGTCTACTTTTAAGGTATTAATGTTCACAAAGGGCTTTAACATTTATTGAGAGGTAAAGCCTATATGATTTTACTTTAGGTGCCACTGAAGATTAGCTTAAAATATCTAATAGGCAGATTAAATTTTAGATAATTAAGAAGCTGATAACTACAGCAGTAGAAAACCATGAGAAATTTTTTCTTAAATAATAAGGAAACATTTATAATCTTTCTTGACAAGTCCAAAGGATGAGAGTTGATTAATTGATAAGGCTCAACACGTCATCAGGAAACTGCCATCTTCTCAAGAGCCTTGCTATTTCTTTCATGGTTGCCATAGTTTTAAGCTTCAAATTCAGACAAGAAAACACTCATCAGAAGAGAAAGTATCCCTTCATGTAGAGTTCTTTTGTGTCAGTGAAGATATCTTTACTAAAACTTCCCCAAAGCCCTTCTTTATGTTGCCTAAGAAAAAATTTTATGATGTGACCATAAAATGATCAGCAATATTTAACCAATAACTACCAATGAGGTAAAATCCCAGTTATTGACTTTAACCCTACACAAATTGCATCAATAGAATCACTCTCTGTTGAGTCGACTGGTGGGGTAAGAAGGTACTGAGTTTTAAATAGGGTGCCTCCAATGTGTGCTACCTTTCAGTTCAATTCAGTCATTCAGTTGTGTCCGACTCTTTGCCACCCCATGAATTTCAGCACGGCAGGCCTCCCTGTCCATCACCTACTCCCAGAGTTCACTCAAACTCACATGCATCAAGTCAGTGGTGCCATCTAGCCATCTCATCCTCTGTTGTCCACTTCTCCTCCTGCCCCCAATTCCTCCCAACATCAGAGGATTTTCCAATGAATCAACTCTTCTCATGAGGTGGCCAAAGTATTGGAGTTTCAGCTTTAGCATCATTCCTTCCAAAGAAATCCCAGGGCTGATCTCCTTCAGAATGGACTGGTTGCATCTCCTTGCAGTCCAAGGGACTCTCAAGAGTCTTCTGCAGCACCACAGTTCAAATGCATCAGTTCTTCGGCACTCAGCTTTCTTCACAGTCCAACTCTCACATCCATACATGACCACTGGAAAAACCATAGCCTTGACTAGATGGACCTTAGTCGGCAAAGTAATGTCTCTGCTTTTCAATATGCTATCTAGGTTGGTCATAAGTTTTCTTCCAAGGAGTAAGCGTTTTTTAATTTCATGGCTGCAGTCACCATCTGCAGTGATTTTGGAGCCCCCCAAAAATAAAGTCTGACACTGTTTCCACTGTTTCCCCATCTATTTCCCATGAAGTGATGCGACCAGATGCCATGATCTTTGTTTTCTGAATGTTGAGCTTTAAGCCAATTTTTTCACTCTCCACTTTCACTATCATCAAGATGCTTTTTAGTTCCTCTTCACTTTCTGACATAAGGGTGGTGTCATTTGCATATCTGAGGTTATTGATATTTCTCCCGGCAATCTTGATTTCAGCTTGTGTTTCTTCCAGCCCAGCGTTTCTCACAATGTACTCTTCATATAAGTTAAATAAGCAGGGTGACAATATACAGCCTTGACGTACTCCTTTTCCTATTTGGAACCAGTCTGTTGTTGCATGTCCAGTGCAACTTTTACCTCACATTAAATAAATGCTAAAGCTACTGACTAATCCAACACATACAAGTAGACTCAAACTCTGATTTCCTAAAAGTGAATATAGTTAAATGTATGCTGTACTGTAGTGAAAATATGTAAAATATAATGGGAAGAAAATTGTGACTGTTATAAAAGAATATGAATCTATGTTGTTTACATTTTGATAGACAAGCTGTATTCTAACAACTATGCTGTATAATCATATTTCATCCATTAAGTCAGTTATTTCGAAAAAATAATACATTTTACCTTGTAAGTGTAAGAACTGCCTATAAAATACATAAAGTAAATTAAAATAATCTATCTGCCTCTCATCTGTCTCCATGTTTCTTCATCAAAAAAAAAATAATAATGTCGTTGCTACATTAGAATTAAAACAAAGTAAAAAAATGACAGTTTAGAAATTTATGGAGGATTAAAGAATAACTTTTTTCCTAAAATACTTTAGATTTACATAAAATTTGCAAAGGTAGCACAGACATTTTTCATATAGCATATGATAGTTTTTCCTAGTTAATATTATATGATCCATATACAAATGAAGCAGCATTGTTTTATTGTTATTAAATAAAGTTCATTCTTTACTCACATATGCTTTTTTTTTAACCTATTATCCTTTTTAGAATACCCATGTAGAATCCCATGTAGAATACCATATTTCATTTAGTCATTATATTTCCTTATGAAACCCTTGGCTGTGACATTTTTTTTTGTTGGTTTGTTTGTTTGTTTAGTGTCTTAAGTTGTGTCTGACCCTTTCTCGACCCTATAGACTACAGTCTGCTAGACTTCCCTGTCGGTGGGATTTTCCAGGCAAGAACACTAGAGGTGATGGTTTCTTAGACTTTCCTTATTTTTAATGACTTTGACAGTTTTGAAGTACTATTTAAGTATTTTGTAGACAGTCCCTCAATTGGGATGTGTTTAATTATGATTACACTGAGATTATGGGCTTTGGGGCTCATCACATCATATCAAGGGTGCAAATGATCAACATGACATCACCGTTGATGTCAATTTTTATTACTTGGGAGAAGCAGTGTTGTCAGGTTTCTGAATGCTAAAGAACTCTTCCCCTCTCTGGAAGAAAGATATAATGCACAGCCACACTTAAGGAACAGGGAGTTATGTTCTATCTCTTTGAGAACAGATTAATTATGTAAATGATTTAGAATTTGCTTATTTATACCAATAAATTCCTAGGGTTGTTTCTTCTTTCTAAGGCAAGAGAGCTAAGGTAATGTTGGTTTACATCATTTTATTAAATTCAGTAGGTTTACATATATTTTAAACAATTACCCAAAGAAATTGATTTTTACTGTAGTTTAGACTTTTGCTGCCATCAATTACTCCTTAATCTAATATGCACCCATTACTGGCACTCTAGTCTCCTCTCTTTTTCTCTCTCTTTCATTTTTTTTCTTCTCTCTCCCTCTCATCTGGAGGAAAAATCTTGATTGTCACCTGAAAATTGCAGCAAATACATTTTATAAAAAAATGATATACATAATTCAGAAATTTTATGACCTTAGAATTTATTAATTAATAAATAATGTCTTTCATGCATTCTAGCCACAAGAGAAGAACTGATTATGCTTTTGAGTACTAAATATACTTCAGAATTCAAGGACTCACTGTTAGAAAAATTAGAGAAATATCTCCTCGAGGATCAGTAAGAAAGTTATGACAATAAAAAGTACCATTTTTCCATTTTTTCTCTAGAGAAGTCCACCAGGATTGAGGACAGAACCAAAAATGTCAATAGTTCTAATTTATTTGATGCTGCTACTGCTTTCACTTCAGCCATATCTGACTATGTGTGACCTTATGGACTGTAGCCTGCCAGGGTCCTCTGTCCATGGAATTCTCTAGGCAAGAGTACTAGAGTGTGTTGCTATGCCCTTCTGCAGTTGATTTTCCAGAACAAAGGATGGAACCCAGGTCTCCTTCATTGCAGACAGATTCTTTACCACTGAGCCACCACGGAAGCCCCTCATTTACTTAAATTGCATTAACTCCACTATTCTTACATATCCATCATTTGGACGAACAAGAATTTGTTTGCTGAGTAAAAACCTTGACTTTGGATATTTCCACATCCATGTACAGGTGTTTAAACTCCTTGAATTGATGGGTAAAGTGTCATCACTTATTTTCAATATTGTCGTTGTTCAGTATCTCAGTCTTGTCTGACTCTTTGTGACCCCATGGCCTGCAGTACTCCAGGCTTCCCTATCATTGACCATCTTCTGGAGCTTGTTCAAACTCATGTCCATTGAGTTTGTTTTGCCATTCAAGCATCTTGTATTCTATCATCCCCTTCCTCTCCTACTTTCAATCTTTCCCTACATCAGTCTTTCCCAATAAATTGGCTTGCATTGGGTGACCAAAGTATTGGAGCTTCAGCTTCAGCTTCAGCATCAGTTCTTCCAATACATATTCAGGGTTTATTTCCTTTAAGATTGATTTGAATTCCATGCAGTTCAAGACTTTCAAGAGTCTTCCTCAACACCACAGTTCAAAAACAGTTCTTTGGTGCTCACCCTTCTTTACGGTTCAACTCACATTCATGCATGACTCCTGGAAAAACCATAGCTTCGACTATGTGAGCCTTGGTTGGCAAAGTTTTGCCTCTGCTTTTTAATATGCTGTATAGTTTGGTCATAGCTTTTCTTAAAAGGAGCAAGTGTTTTTACACGGCTGCAATCATCATCCACAGTGATTTTGGAGTCCAAGAAAATAAAGTCTGTTACTGTTTCCGTTGTTTCCCCATCTGTTTGCCATAAAGTGATGGGGCCAGATGCCAGAATCTTAGCTTTTTAAAAAATATATGTATATATTTATTTTTAATTGAAGTATAATCACTTTAGAGATTTTTGTTGGTTTCTGCCAAATATCAACATGAATCAGCCATAGCTACGTAAGTTTATGAATGATGAGTCTTAAGCTGTTTTTTTCAGTCTCCTCTTTCACCCTCAAACGAGGCTCTTTAACTCCTCTTCACTTTCTGCCATAAGGGTGATGGTATTTACATATCAGAGGTTATCGATATTTCTCCTGGAAATCTTGATTACAGCTTGTGATTCATCCAGCCAGCATTTCACAAGATGTGCTCTGCATAGAAGCTATATAAGCAGGATGACATTATACAGGCTTGACATACTCCTTTCCCAATTTTGAACCAGTCCATAGCTCCATGTCCAGTTCTAACTGATGCTTCTTGACCTGCATATAGGTTTCTAAGAAGAAAAGTAAATTCAGTTCAGTTGCTCAATCATGTCAGACTCTTTGTGACCCCAGGGACTGCAGCATGCTAGGCTTTCCTGTCTATCACCAAATGCCAGAACTTACTCAAACTCATGTCCATCGAGTCGGTGATGCCATCCAACCATCTCATCCTCTGTTGTCCCCTTCTCCTTCCACCTTCAGTCTTTCCCAGCATCAGAGTCCTTTAAATGAGTCAGTTCTTCATATCAGGTGGTTAATAAAGTTTCAGCTTCAGCATCAGTCCTTCCAAAGAATATTCAGGACTGATTTCCTTTAGGATTGACTGGTTGGGTTTCCTTGCAGTCCAAGGGACTCTCAAGAGTCTTTCCTTACACCACAGTTCAAAAGCATCATTTCTTCAGCACTCAGGTTTCTTTATAGTCCAACTCTGACATCCATACATGGCTACTGGAAAAACCATAGCTTTGACTAGATGGACCTTTGTTGGTAAAGTAATGTCTCCGCTTTTTAATACGCTGTATAGTTTGGTCATTATTTTTCTTCCAAGGAGCAAGCGTCTTTTGATTTCATGGCTGCAGTCACCATCTACAGTGATTTTGGAGCTCCCAAAAATAAAATATGTCACTGTTTCCATTGTTTCCCCACCTATTTTCAATGAAGTGATTGGATGAGTTGCCATGATTTTAGTTTCCTGAATGCTGAGTTTTAAGCTAACTTTTCCTCTGTCCTCTTTAAATTTCATCAAGAGGCTTTTTAGTTCTTATTTGCTTTCTTCCATAAAAGTGATATCATCTGAATATCTGAGGTGATTTATATTTCTCATGGCAATCTTGATTCCAGCTTATGCTTCATCCAGCTCAGCTTTTTTCATGATGTACTCTGTATATAAGTTAAATAAGCAGGGTGACAATATACAGCCTTGATGTACTCTTTTACTGACTTGGAACTAGGAAATACAACCAGGAAACAACCAGTCTGTTGTTCTGGTTCTAACAGTTCTAACTGTTGCTTCTTGACCTGCATGCAGACTTCTCAGCAGGGATGTCAGTTGGTCTAGTATTCCCATCCCTTTAAGGATTTTCCAGAGTTTGTTGTGATCCGCCCAGTCAAAGGCTTTGGCGCAGTCAATAAAGCAGAAGTAGATATTTTTCTGGAACATCTTGTTTTTTTTGATGATCCAGCAGATATTGGCATTTGATCTCTGGTTCCTATGCCTTTTCTAAATCCAGGTTGTACATCTGGAAATTCTCAGTTCATATACTGTTGAAAA
The DNA here is from genome assembly GCA_006410935.1 of Redunca redunca. Classification (NCBI taxonomy): domain Eukaryota; kingdom Metazoa; phylum Chordata; class Mammalia; order Artiodactyla; family Bovidae; genus Redunca; species Redunca redunca. Next base: position 33,228 of record SJYQ01003612.1, read on the forward strand.
AGAGCTTGTAGGATTTTGAGCATTACCTTGCTAGCATGTGAAATGAGTCAATTGTGTGGTAGTTTGAACATTCTTTGGCATTGCCTTTCTTTGGGATTGGAATGAAAACTTACCATTTCCAGTCCTATGTGCACTGCTAAGTTTTCCAAAGTTGCTGGCATACTGAGTGCAGCATTTTAATAGCACCAATTTTTAGGATTTGAAATAACTCAGCTGGAATTCTATCACCTCCACTAGCTTTGTCTGTAGTGATGCTTCCCAAGGCCCACTGACTTAACACTCCAGAATATCTGGCTTTAGGTGAGTGATCACACCATCTTGGTTGTTTGAGTCATTAAGATCTTTTTTTTGTGAAGTTCTTCTGTGTATTTTTGCCACCTCTTCTGTCCCTAATAAACTACATAGAGTTATTTCCCACTATAAGGACTTGCTATAGA
>SJYQ01003612.1:44418-54847 GCA_006410935.1 Redunca redunca
TTGATACAATAATGTTCCCCCAATTAATTTTATATTATTTAGTGTTGCATGAATGCACAGATGTGAACACACACACACACACACATACACACACACAAAATTTCGTGGTAACATAGTGGAAAGGTAGGAGTATGATAGCAATACACAACTGATCTATTTTGCTATTTTTACTTTTTTCTTACTGATTTCTATAGGTTATTTGAACATCTTATGATAATTATTCTCAATATTTTTAATTAATTGGTAATAGCAATATATAAAACCAGTCTTTTAAGGCTCAATTTCTTAAAATGAGAAGTTAATTTTCTCATCTAGCAAAAGCCATGTTTAAAAATAATATTGTGTTTGTATATTCATACCACTTGAATTAAACCAGTAATGAAAATAAGACAATAATTTACCATAAAAATTCTGAAGGGAATTTAGAATATTCAGCCCAGGCTGTGTATATTGATGTATATCTTTTAATATTAAGGCAGAACATTAAACTTGTTAGTTCCTGTGTATGTGTATTTTCATACCATTCATGGTATTTTATTCAAATGTTTGGCACTAAGTAGAAACTATCTTACCATTCCTTAGCATGTACTAAGGCTTTAATTAACTTCAATGGCACACAAAGCTTTTTTGTTGTCTTTTAAGGAAGTTAACTCTTCAGTATGATTAAAATTTTGCCATTTGGCAGTTTAATTTTCTGCCCTTCTTTTTAATACCACTGCTAGATGGACAGTTTCCTTTATTTAAACCTTGTCCTTATCAGTTCTCTACAGGACCTGATACTTTGTTAGTAATCCTGCAATCCAATCACCTATATGTGTTGAAACTTTATTTTCTTATGCATCAATGAACACAGTATATTTTCAAGTATGTCAAGATAAACTGGAAGTATATTTCTATCAGTTTGATGGCAACTTTAAACTACAGTGAATACCAAAGCATACTTTAAAAATATATTAAACTTCCTCTTTCATATTCAGAATGTGATCATCTATTTCTGGCTAAAATTGATATTCATACAATCAGTATAGTAATCTTCAAAATTCGCTTTATACCATTCTCTAATGAGGAAACACTAGGCTGTGTATATCAAAAAGTATGTTTATATACGTGATAGTATACATGTTTCAATGCCATTCTCCCATCTCATCCCACCCTCTCCCTCTCCCTCTCCCCCAGAGTCCAAAAGTTCACTCTATAGATCTGAGTCTCTTTTGCTGTCTCGCATACAGGGTCACCATCACCATCTTTCTAAATTCCATATATATGAGTTAGTATACTGTATTGGTGTTTTTCTTTCTGGCTTACTTCACTCTGTATAATCGGCTCCAGCTCTCTCCATCTCCTTAGAACTGATTCAAATGTGTTCTTTTTAATGGCTGAGTAATACTCCATTGTGTATATGTACCACAGCTTTCTTATCCATTCATCTGCTGATGGACATCTAGGTTGTTTCCATGTTCTGGCTATTATAAACAGTGCTGCAATGAACAATCATGTAAGAAACAAATCGCCAGTCTATGTCCAATGCAGGATGCAGGATGCTTGGGGCTGGTGCATGGAGAGGACTCAGAGAGATGTTATGGGGTGGGAGGTGGGAGGGGATTCATGTTTGGAAACACATGTACACTCGTGGTGAATTCATGTCAATATTGGGCAAAACCAATACAGTATTGTAAAGTAAACTAAAGTTAAAATAAAAATTAAAAAAAAATTAGTGAGAAGTATGTTTATAGTGAAAATTAGCTATTTGAAACTCAAAATTGGAAAGACCCTTAAAAAGTAGAGAATGTGTATAAATCAGTATATTGTCTTCCAGAACCCATTATAGGGCACGGCACATAGTGGGCCTTATAGTAAAAATTCAGAGGCATTCAGTTCATTCACAAGGCAAGAACTGTCAGGCATTCATGTGCTGAAGCTGTCAGGTATCACGGGTTCCCGCAGGGAACCACCACTAGTTTGGGAGGAAGTATGACTCAAGCCTACAGTGAGCCACTGTCTAGTTACCTGGGAGTGGATTTAAGCTACCTAAACTATTGCGAGGGCAAGATAGTCATAATTAACTAGCACTCTACAAAAGGATATTGGTTGAGTAGGGATAATACCATTCAATTTGTGCTTTGACATTTTACTCTAGCAGTAGATTCAACAGCTGACTATGGATTTTATCAAGTTACTTTAGCTCACTAGCTTGGCTGCAGTAATAAATTCAGAGTCTATAAAGAATTAAAAAAAAATAAAAAAGCTATCCCTTAATATTGTGGTTCCCAGATGATGCTAGTGGTGAAGAAATCTCCTGCTAATGCATGAGACATAAGAGACTTCTTGGAGGAGGGCATGGCAACCCACTCCAATATTTTTGCATGGAAAATTCCTTGGACACATGAGTCTAGCAGGATACAGTCCATGGGTTGGCAGAGTTGGACATAACTAAGTTGACTTATGATGCATGCATGCATCCCTTAATATTAATTCAAAGGAGACCAACAAATTTCTGATCTATGTTATGATGATTTTGTCAGTGGTTAAGATAGCAAATATGTAATCCTTAAAAAATTTGTTCTGTTGCCTCTGCTTTGTATCACATTCTTAGCTATAGAAAAATTATTGAAATTCATAATGCTCAAGAAAGAATTTCTAAAGTTCTATAGATCTCTAAGTTTCTAAGGAATTTGAAAGTACGATAATGAGAAAATATGAACATGTTTTCTTCTCTGATATCATCCTTTGAAAGACATTTTATACAATAGTTTCAGAACAACTTTGACTTCATTTTCCCAAACCATAGGCTTTACTGTAGATTAAACAAATAATACCCCATATCTCTTTTCTAGATGAGTACACATATAGAATAAAAGCTCCATTACATGAGGGAACATGTTTAAAAAAATTTTTTTTAAGTTCATTTGATGCTATACAACTGAGAATGCCAGTAAGCAGATGGTGATACATAGATCTTACCTGTTTCAAGAACAAAAGTAAAGAGCTGCTTCACTCCAGTAAATTTATCAATTACCAAACTTGTTTAAAGGTTTATGTCATTTTAGTGTTTCAACTTATGTTTCATTTTGTAGTCCCTAGTGTGAACATCTTCAGACAATAAGTGCTCAAATATTTTTAACCAAGTTATTGTTTGATTTTGAAAAACTTATATATTATTAGCTTGCAGAATTACATACTCTCTGGGTTTAATTAAATATTCAAACTTTAAATTTAAGACACTGCTTAAAGGGCATTTATAACATACACAGTTACTAAATAGTCTTTTGTTCTGTATAAATGACTAAGATGACACTCATATTTCCTAATTTAAAAAATAAATAAAATTCAATAGAAAGTTTTAAAAAGAAGAAATCAAAGTTAANCACACTCCTGATCCCATTCCTTCTCATTCTAATTTGATGGAGTAGGAATAAAGTAAGGTAAATAGAGAGAATGTCTTCTACTTCTTACAAATTTTACCACATGAATTCTTTAAAGAATTCTTCCTCTTTGTTCAAGTCAAAAATTATTGAACTCTATAATCGTTGAAGCTTATCTCAGTTAATTCTTCCAAGGAAGTTTACCTAGTCACTCAAATTTTTAATGAGATTATAAAAATAGCTATATATGGTTCTTTCAAACCTAAAAGACTCTCCAGACCTTGAGGAAATTTTATCTGTTTAAATCATTTTAAAGTACTCTTACCCATCTCTACTAGATGCAGAACTAGACANTCCAGACCTCGAGGAAATTTTATCTGTTTAAATCATTTTAAAGTACTCTTACCCATCTCTACTAGATGCAGAACTAGACAGCTAATAATTAACTGTCAATTCTTGAAACAGTTGAACCTCCTTAGTTTTTCTGAGGCTGCCCAAACTTCAGAATTCAAGAAAATATTACCAATTGGATGACCCTTTAAGGATCTCACTGCTCATTCATTATTTCTCCTTTTCTGAGATGTGTTTACTTTTAGCCTTCTACAAAGGAAAGCCTTAGAGATCAGCTAGTTAGCTAGCTAAATAGACACACACAGAGATACCTCTCAGTCTTTCTTTTCTGTATCATTGTTTGCTTGATTTCTACTGTTGTTATAATTTCTTACATTGTATATATATATCTTTTTAAAAAGGTACACACTTTCTATTATGACTAACTCCCAATATTGTGCAATATTATGACACAAATTATTAGCTCATCTAGCACATTTCTATAGGGCTTCTCTGGTGGCTCAGAGGTTAAAGCATCTACCTGGAATGCAGGACACCCAGGTTTGATCCCTGGGTTAGGAAGATCCCCTGGAGAAGGAAATGGCAAACCACTCCAGTACTCTTGCCTGGAGAATCCCATGGAGTGAGGAGCCTGATAGGCTACAGTCCATGGGGTCGCAAAGAATTGGACATGACTGAGCGACTTCACTTTCCTTTCACTCTGGAAATTTATCAACCATGAGGTAGGTATGGATATATTAATATGAGCCAAGGCCAAAGTGGCAGAGGTAACCAAAAGGCAGCTTTGTATCTGGTCTGCCCTCTACAAAGCAGTGCCAAATCTGGGTCATTATATTCAGCAGGAAGCTTTGAAACACCTTCCAACTTTTGTTGCACAATAAGTGTCTTTTGACCTGGTTTTTCACTCGAGGAATGCAAGGCTGCCAAGAAGCCACAGAGGCTGTAAGTGTTGGATCAATGTCTTTATGTTTGTAGAAGGATTCCTAAAATGCTAGCTTCATGATTCTTCTCTTTCTAGGAAACAGTAGTGTGATTACGTTATTTATCTCTTGTTTGGAAAGTCAGCAATCTTTTATATCATTATATCAAGCTACTTGCAATTTGAAATCAAACAAGAGGGTCTTAAAGTCCCCTCAGCTTTACTAAATTTAGGCAGGCTACTTCTTGACTCGAGGCCTTTGATCTCCCTTTTCTTGGAGCATTTGCTTTAGAAAACTTGTAATTATAAATCTTCCTCTACTTCTTTGAGATGCAAATTATTAAAAAGAAAAAAAATAAACTGGCTTCTTGCCAGTTATACAACAGGAAGATTTTTCTCAAGGACCTGAAAGCCATCTCTTTGAAAATCCAACATCAAGGGACATAGCACTTGTATATCTCTAGTTTTTGAAATGGAAAGAGCAGAATTTGAGTGGGCACCTTGCTTCAAGTTGTGAAACTACCTTCTGTCACAAAGAGGAGAAAGTTTACTTTTCCTCTAGGTAAAGCCAATAAGCAATGGCCTGTGTTCTCTTTTACCCCAGAACTTAAAAATACTCCCCTAACCCTTTGCTTCAGCAAAATTAAGACTGAATTATTATCTCACTCCCCTGTTGCAACAGCCTTGAAAACAGATGTGCTTACCTGATTAACTTTGTCCACTGCAATATTTGCTTTGAAAAATGTAATTTATAAGTTACTGAGGCTGGAAAATGTTTAAGTCTTTCCATTGACATTGCTGCCTTGAGATTCAAGTACCCAGAACATGTGTATTTTTCTTTCCAAAGTGGTTTCTTTTACTGAGTAAGTATAACATTAATGCAGTAAACTTCTCTTTGTGGGAAGCTAAATTCTCCAAGAAAACAGATTCCTACTAGTTCCATAGCGTCTGGTTCTAGTGGCTAATCTTCACAATGTAGTTGTTTATTCACTAAATCGTGTGTGACTCTTTTGCAGCACCATGGATTGTAGCCTACCAGGCTCCTCTGTCCATGGGATTTCCCAGGTAAGAATACTGGAATGGGTTGCTATTTCCTTCTCTGGGGATTTTCCTGACCCAGAGATCAAGTTTGTATTGCTGGCGAATTCTTTGCCACTCAGCCACCAGGAAAGTCTGATCTTCACAATGCTATCCCTCATTTCCCTGTAACCAGAAGTACTGCAAAAACACAGCTCCTTAAATTAGGATCTTGCTGCTTTGGTAATCAGGCTCAAATTTCTCTTTCTTTCTTCATTTCACACTATGATCAAGAGTTAAGGCAAAATGAACTACGTGTCACTTCTAAAAATATTACACCAATCCATACTATTTGCCTTTGCTTCTATCACAAGATTTTAGTATAATGTGTCCCCTTTTCTTACTAACCTTGAAAGTTATTAAAATGTTTTAAACAAATGTGAGTCATAATAATGCTCTAAAAAGCAGGTTTTATGCCCTCTAATTTCCTCTTAACATTTGAAATTCTATCATATTTATCCCTTGTCTAACTTTTTGACTCCACTTGGACTGTGAGCTTCTGGAAGGCAAAGACATGGTTTATTCATTAGTTTATTCTCCAGAGGCACAGCTAATACTTGTACATTGAGTAGCATTTAATAGTTATTTGCTAAATTATTTGTGATAAATATAATATGGTGCAAAGTCCAACAAAAGAACATAATAGATCAGAAAAAAGAAAGAAAATGCTTAAAAATTAACCATTTTCACAATTCTAAGTGTCTTCATTTTCCTTTTTAAGCTAAGTTTGTNCTGAAAAAAGAAGACTGAAACAAGCTAAGCAGTTTTTCTTTTTTAGCTTTAAAACATATATTAAAATTCTAAAATTCACAAGATATTAACATAAAATTCTAATCTTTTTACTGTACCTGTATATGCAAACTGGACAAGGTCCCAGAGAGCATTGGGGTCTATGCCTTCCATCTTGATCTCCTCTTGCTTGGCTTCACAAACATCACTTGTAAACATGGCAGCAAAATAGTCAGAGACTGAGCTCAGAACAAGCCTGAAAGAGTAACAGGATCTTATTTAGGCCATGAATATGTCAACAAGAATGCAATGAAAGACACTATCTGTCTATCCATCCATCCATCCATCCGCCTATCATCCATCCATTATGTATATATACATATGTATGCATCTACCTATTTATTGCCTTATGAAGTGTACTTTAAAAAACTGATTTAGAAAATTCTGCTCCAACCTTTGGTCACAGAGTGTTGTCTTACATTTTCTTCTATATTTTTTTCTTTCAAATTTAAGTCATTCATCCTTTCATATAGGATTCCAATTTTATTTTTCTCTATATACTTGTCCATGTTCCCTGAAGTTACTAAAGAACTTTATTTGTCCCAGTGAATTAATGGTGCCAACTATAATTCAAATTTGAGTCCTAAATGTATTGTGATATGTCGCTGACTTTTGTTTCCCCTTACTTTCCTGTCCTTGTGCTAATACAATACATTTTAGAAAAAAAGCTATGATTCTAAATAGTCTTTATAAGCAGTGAAACAAATCCTCCCTTTTTATATTTACTTTCATTTAACTATTAGTGGAGTTTTATTCTTCATATGAAATTTAATGCAATCTCTACAAATAAATTAAATGGAATTTTAATTAAAATGCATTGAATTTCTACTCTGCAACCCCATGAATTGCAGCACGCCAGGCCTCCCTGTCCATCACCAACTCCCAGAGTTCACCCAAACTCATGTCCATCAAGTCGGTGATGCCATCCAGCCATCTCATCTTCTGTTGTCCCCTTCTCCTCCTTCCCCTAATCCCTTAGAGCATCAGAGTCTTTTCCAATGAGTCAACTTTTTGCATGAGGTGGCCAAAGTACTGGAGTTTCAACTTTAGCATCAGTCCTTCCAATGAACACCCAGGACTGATCTCCTTTAGAATGGACTGTTTGGATCTCCTTGCAGTCCAAGGGACTCTCAAGAGTCTTCTCCAACACCACAGTTCAAAAGCATCAATTCTTCGGCACTCAACTTTCCTCACAATCCAACTCTCACGTCTATACATGACCACTAGAAAAACCATAGCCTTGACTAGACTAGACATTACTTTGTTGGAAAAGTAATGTCTCTGTTTTTGAATATGCTATCTATGTCGGTCATAACTTTCCTTCATAGGAGTAAATGTCTTTTAATTTCATGGCTGAAATTGCCATCTGCAGTGATTTTGGAGCCCCAAAAAATAAAGTCTGACACTGTTTCCACTGTTTCCCCATCTATTTCCCATAACACTTTCACTCAGTCCAATTGCTGAGCTGGCTGTCATAATATAATTAACTTTTCAACTCACATCACCTTCTGAAGGTGCCTTATGAGTTTATCCCAAATTAAAAAAAAAAAAAAAAAATCTTTGTTTCAAAGTGTTGTCTTCTCTTATTCTCTTCAATAACAATGAATCATTTCTTGATAGGATTGTGACGTGAGTTGAAAAGTTAATTATATTATGACAACCAACTCAGCAATTGGACTGAGTAAAAGTGTTTGCTATTCATTTGAGTCGTACTCTTTGCAATCCCGTACAGTGAAGCCTGCCAGGCTTCTCTGTCCATCGAATTCTCGAGGCAAGAACACTGTTGTGGGGAGTCATTCCCTTCTCAGGGAGTCTTCCCTACCCAGGGATTGAACTCAGTTCTCCTGCACTACAGGCAGACTCTTTACCATTTGAGCCACTTGGAATTCCCTAGTTATACCAAAAAGAAGCTCCAAAGCATTTCTGAAAGTCAAACTTGCACCAAAAAAAAGAAAAAGTCATGGTCACTGTTTGCTGCTTGTCTGATCCACTACAGCTTTCTGAATCCTAGTGAAACTACTACATCTGAGAAGTATGCTCAGAAAATGAATGAGATGCACTGAAAACTGTAATGTCTACAGTTGGCATTGGTTAACAGAAAGGGCCTGATTCATCTCCATAACAATGCCTGACTGCATGTCACACAACCAAGTTTTAAAGTTGAAGAAATTGAGCTACGAAGTTTTGCCTCATCAGCCATATTCATCTGACCACTCTCACCAATCAACTACCATTTCTGCAAGCATCTGGACAACTTTTTTGCAGGTAATATGCTTCCACAACCAGCAGGGGGCAGAAAATACTTTCCAAGAGTTTGTGGAATCCTGAAGCATGGATTTTTACCCTACAGGAATAAACAAACTTATCTCTCATTGGTAAAAATGTGTTGATTGTAATGGTTCTTATTTTGATTAATAAAGATGTGTTTAAGCCTAGTTATATTGATTTAGCATTCCCTGCATTTCCTTTTGTACCAACCTAATGCTTCATGAACATTGCAAGAACCTTGCAACAGCATCTTTTTTCTTAGTCCTACTCTTTACTTTCTTCCTGCTCAGTCAAGAATCATTTCAAAGAATATATGAAAATGAAAGTGAAAGTCACTCAGTTGTGTCCGACTCTTTGTGACCCCATGGACTGTACAATTCGTGGAATTCACCAGGCCAAAATACTGGGGCGGGTAGCCTTTCCCTTCTCCAGGGGATCTTCCCAACCCAGGGATCGAACCCAGGTCTCCCACATTGCAGGTAGGTTCTTTATCAGCTGGGCCACAAGGGAAGCCCAAGGATACTGGAGTGGGTAGCCTGTCCCTTTTCCAGTTGATCTTCCTGACTCCAAAGTCAAACTGGGGTCTCCTGCACTGTAGGTGGATTCTTTACTAACTGACCTATCAGGGAAGCCCGAAGAATATATGTGTGAAAGTTAAAAGGACTCAATTTTGTCCTAAAGAAAGATAAAGATACTGAAGGGTATCAATACCCTTCAAATGAAAGAAACTTCTTTAGTATTTTTTGTAAAGAATGTCTGATGATAATAAATTCTGTCAGTTTTCATTTATATAAAAATATCTTAATTTAGCTGCATTGAAAATATAAAGTTATGTCACTTGATATAGAATTCTAGATTGAGAGAAAAAAATTTTTTGAGCTAGAAAACTAATATTCTATTATGATCAAGACTCTATTGTTTCTAATAGAAATTATTTTTCACTCTTATAATTGTTTCCCTGTTTTACTATGTCCTTTATCTCTAATTGTTTTAGTTTTCTTCAGTTTATTTTAAGATTTAGAGTTGACCTATTACGGCTTAAGTTATATAGATGTGGTTCCTTTGTTATTCTTCTTACCATTTTCTGAGCTTCCTGGAGAGGTGGATGGATCTTTTTCATCAAATTTAGAAAATTATCTGTTAATTGTACCTCATTTTTTCACCCAATTCATCTTCTAACTCTTTTTTGGACTTTAATTCTATATATGTTCCAGTAATTGAGAGTACCTTACATGTCGTTGAGTCAGCTCATTTTACACTCTATTTTTCTTTTGCTTTGTGTTTTATTGCAGAAGACTTCTAGTGAGTCAACAGTTTTTTCAAATCTCCGTTAATATCAACTTACATTATTTATCATATTCATCTTTCTCTATAGATACTTTCAGAGAAGGCAAGGCACCCCACTCCAAGAGACTCAGATCTATAGAGTGAACTTTTGGACTCTGGGGGAGAGGGAGAGGGTGGGATGAGATGGGAGAATGGCATTGAAACATGTATACTATCATGTAAGAAATGAATCGCCAGTCTATGTCCAATGCAGGATGCAGGATGCTTGGGGCTGGTGCATGGGGAGGACCCAGAGAGATGTTATGGGGTGGGATGTGGGAGGGGATTCATGTTTGGGAACACATGTACACTCGTGGTGAATTCATGTCAGTGTTTG
>SJYQ01003615.1:0-20646 GCA_006410935.1 Redunca redunca
AGACACACATAGGTTGAAATGAGGGGAGAGAGAAAATATTTCATGCAAATGGAAATGACAAGTAAGTGGAGATCACAATACTCATTAGACAAAATAGATTTTCAAAGAAAGTCCATAAATGACAATAAAGAAGTGAAGTCACTCAGTCTTGTCCGACTCTTTGTGACACCATGGACTGCAGCCCACCAGGCTCCTCTGTCCATGGGATTCTCCAGGCAAGAATACTGGAGTGGATTGCCATTTCCTTCTCAGGGGATCTTCCCGACCCAGGGCTTGAAGCAGGGTCTCCTGCATTGCAGGCTGACTTTACTGTCTGAGCCACCAGGGAAGCTTAAGAGTAAAGAAGGATACTATTTGAATAATAAAAGCATCAGTACAAGATGATTTAATGCTCATCAATATATATGCCCCCAATATAGGAGAATCCAAATACAGAAAACAAATACTAAAAAAGCATAAAGGGAGAAATCGACAGAAATACAGTGATACTAAGAGATCTGTCCCATTAATATCAAAGGGCAGATCTTCTGGACAGAGAATAGTTAAAGCAACAGAGATCTTAAATGATACAACAGTTAGACTTATTGATGTTTTCAGAGTATTCAAAAAAAACAGAATATACATTCTTTTAAAGTGCAAACAAACCTCAACAAATGTGAGAGTATAGAAGTTATCTCAAGCATCTTTTCTGACCACAATGGCATGAAATTAGAAATTAACCACGGGGGTTTACATGGAGACTAAACAATTACATGGAGACTAAACAACATGCCACTGGAAAAAAAATCAATGGGTCAATAATAAAAATGAAATCTAGGAGGAAATTTTAAAATACTATTGTCATTTTAAGAAAAATGACAATGAAAACACAACCATAAAAAAATCTATGGGATGCAGCAAAAGCAGTTCTTAGAGGGACGTTTATAGCAATACAGGCCTTCCTCAAAAGAAAGAAAAATCTCAAACAGTCTAACATACCACTTAAAAGAATCAGAAAAAAGAATAAACAGAACCTAAATTCAGAAGAAAGAAGGAAATAATAAAGATCAGAGAGTAAATAAAACAGACACATAACAATATAGAAAAACAACAGAAAAAAATCAGTAAAACTAAGAGTTGGTTCTTTGAAAGTAGAAACAAGATTGACAAATATCTGGCCAGGCTTACTATAAAAATAGAGAAACCAAATAAACTAAATAAAAAATGAAAAGGGAGACAAAACAATTGATACTGCAGAAATATAAAAAAGAAAAAAAGTGAATACCCAAAATTTGACAACCTAGAAGACATAAACAAATGTCTAGAAACATGTGTTTGTATGCTTAGTCGCTCAGTTGTGTCTGACCCTTTGTGACCCTATGAACTATAGCCTGCCAGTCACCTCTGACCCTGAGATTTCCCAGGAAAGAATACTAGAGTGGGTTGCCATTTCCTTCTCCAGAAGATACTTCCTGACTGACATATGGCCCACCAAAATTGAATCAGTAAGAGACAGATAATTTGAACAATTACTATACATGAAATAAAATCTGTAATTGAAAAACTCCTGTAAATCTGTAATTTGAAAAAATCCAAAGTACAGGACCCATAGATTTCACAGGCAAATTCTACCAAAAAAGAAGAACATATACCAATCCTTCTCAAACTTCCGAAAAACTGAAGAGGAGGGAACACTCCCAAAGACATTCTATGAAGCCAATATCACCCTGACACCAAAATTAGACAAAGACACCACCAAGAAAGAAAATTACAGTCCAGTATCTCTGATGAATATCTATGCAAAAATTCTCATCAAATATTAGCAAATAGAATCCAACAATGCACAACAAATTATCATACACCACAACTATGTAGTATTTATCCCAAGTTCACCAGACTAAACATATATAAATCAACATGATACACCACATAAAAACAAAAGACAAGAACCACATGATCATCTCAGTAGACTCAGAAAGTGCATTTGACAAAATTCAATATCCATTCATGACTTTAAAAAAACTTATCAAAATGGGTTCAGAGGGAACATGTCTCAAATAATAAAAGCTTCTTACAATAAACCCATGACCACTATAATACTCAACGTTGAAAAGCTGAAAGTGTTCCTGCTAAAATATGAAATAAGACAAGGATGCCCACTCTCACCTTTTCCATTCAACATATATATGGTAGTCCCAATCATGGCAATCAGACAAGAAAAAGAAATAAAAGGTATCCCAATTGGAAGGGAAGATGTAAAACTGTCATTATATGCATAGGATAAGATACTATATATAGAAAACCTCAAAGATTCCACATAAAAACTACTAAAACTAAGTGAATTCAGCAAGGTAGCAGGATACAGATTAACATACAAAAATCAGTTGCCTTTCTTTGTACAAACAATGAAATATCAGAAAGAGAATGCAAAGAAACAATACCTTTTATAATGGTACTCCCCAAAATAATATACTGAGGAATAAATCTGACCAAGGAGGTGAAAGACTTATAGCTGAGAACTATAAAACCTTAGTAAAGGAAAATGAAAATGGATTCAAAGAAATGTAAAGCTATACCATGCTCTTGGATTAGAAGAATTAACATTGTTAAAATGACCATACTACCCAAAACAATCTACAGATTTAATGAAGTGAAAAGTGAAAGTCGTTCAGTCATGTCCAACTCTTTGGGACCCCACAGACTTAGTCCATGGAATTCTCCAGGCCAGAATAGTGGAGTGACTACCCTTTACCTTCTCTAAGGGATCTTCCCAACCCAGGGATCTAACCCAGGTCTCCCACACTGCAGGCAGATTCTCTACCAGCTGAGCCACAAGGGAAGCCCAAGAATACTGGAGTGGGTAGCCTATCCCTTTTGAGCGGATCTTCCCAACCCAGGAACTGAACTGGGGTCTCCTGCTTCGCAGAGGGATTCTTTAGCAACTGAGCTATGGGGGAAGCACAAATTTAAAGAGATCTCTATCAAATCATTTGATAGAGATAAAAAATGAAAACATTTTTCACAGAATGAAAATAATCTTAAAATTGATATGGAACCATAAAAGACTCAGAATTGTTAAAGAAATCCTGAAGAAAAAGAACAAAGCAGGAGGCATAACCCTCTCAAACTTCAGACACTAATAGAAAGCTACATTCAACAGCTTTTGCATTCCAATCCTCTGTGATGAAAAAGATATCTTTTTTTGGTGTTAGTTCTAGAAGGTCTTGTAGGTCTTCATAGAACTGGTCAACTTCATCTTTTCAGCATCACTCGTTGGGGCATAGACTTGGATTACTGTGTTGAACAGTTTGCCTTCGAAATGAACTGAGATCATTCTATTGTTTATGAGATTGCACTGAAGTACTGCGTTTTAGACTCTCTTGTTGCTTATGAGGGCTACTCCATTTCTTCTATGGGATTCTTGCCCTCAGTAGTAGATACAATGGTCTTCTGAATTAAATTCTCCCATTCCAGTCAGTTTTAGTTCACTGATTCCTAAGATGTCAATGTTTACTCCTGCCACCATCTGCTTTATTTCATCCAATTTAACTTGAACCTGGAACTAACATTCCAGGTTCCTATGCAATATTGTTCTTTATAGAAGTGGATTTTACTTTCACCACTTGACATACTCACAACTGAGCTAAAGAATATTGCAACTATTGGACAATTGCACTCATTTCCCATGCTAGTAAGGTTATGCTCAAAATCCTTCAAGCTAAGCTTCAGCAGTACTTGAATCAAGAACTTCCAGATTTACAAGCTGGCTTTAGAAAATGCAGAGGAACCAGAGATCAAATTGCCAACATTTGTTGGATCATAGAGAAAGCAAGAGAACTCCAGAAAAACATTTACTTCATTGACTGTGTGAAAGCCTTTGACTGTGTGGACCACAACAAAGTGTGGAAAACTAGAGAGATGGGAATACCAGACCACTCTGTCTGTCTCCTGATGAACCTGTATGCAGGTCAAGAAGCGACAGTTAGAACCTTACATGGAACAACTGGTTCAAAATTGGAAAAGAAGGACAAAAAGGCTGTATATTGCCATACCATTTATTTACCTTATATGCAGAATACATCATACAAAATGCCAGGCTGGATGAGTTACAAGCTAGAATCAAGATTGCTGGGAGAAATATCAACAACCTCAGATATGCAGATGATACCATTCTAATGGCAGAAAGCAGAGAGGAACTAAGGAGCCTCTAGCTAAGGGAGAAAGGAGAGTGAAAAAGTTGTCTTAAAACACAATATTAAAGAAACTAAGATCATGGAAACAAGTCCCACCACTTCATGGCAAACAGAAGAGGAAAAAGTGGAAGCAGAGACAGATTTTCTCTCCTTGGGCTCCAAAATCACTGCAGATTGCCACTGTAGTCGTGAAACAAGAAGACACTTGCTTCTTGGAATGAAAGCTATTAGCAACCTGCTGCTGCTGCTGCTAAGTCGCTTGAGTCGTGTCCGACTCTGTGCGACCCCATAGAGGGCAGCCCACCAGGCTACCCCGTCCCTGGGATTCTCCAGGCAAGAACACTGGAGTGAAAGTGAAAAGTGAAAGTGAAGTCGCTCAGTCATGTCTGACTCTTAGTGACCCCATGGACTGCAGCCTACCAAGCTCCTCCGTCCATGGGATTTCCCAGGCAAGAGTACTGGAGTGGGGTGCCATTGCCTTCTCCGATTAGCAACCTAGAGAGCATATTAAAAGGAAAGGCATCACTTTGCTGGCAAAGGTTTGTATAGATAAAACTATGGTCTTTCCAGTAGTCATATATGGATGTGAGAGTGGAACCATAAAAAAGGATGAACACAGAAGAATTGATGCTTTCAAACTGTGGTGCTGGAGAAGACACTTGAGAGTCCCTTGGACAGCAAGGAGATCAAATCAGTCAGTCCTAAAGGAAATCAACCCTGAATATTCACTGGAAGGACGGATGCTGAAGCTGAAGCTCCAATAATTTGGCCACTTGATATTGAAGAGCCGACTCATTGGAAAAGAGCCTGGTGCTGGGAAAGACTGAATGCAAAAGGAGAAGAGGGTGGCAGAGGATGAGTAGCTTGGATAGCATCACTGACTCAATGGACATGAACTTGGGCAAATCCAGGAAATAGTGAGAGACACAGGGGCCTAGCATGTTGCAGTTCGTGGGGTCATAAAGAGTCAGACATGACTTAGCAACTTAAAAACAACAAAATTACTATGTGTGGAATCTAAAATATGACACAGATGAGCCTATCTATGTAAGAGAAACAGTATCATGGACATAGAGAAGAGGCTGGTGGTTGCCAAGGGAAATAGTGTAGGAGGAGCAACGCAGTGGGAGGTTGGGGTAAGCAGATTTAAGCATTTATATATATATATATGATGAATAAANTCCTATTGTATAGTACAAAGAACTATATTCAGTATCCCATGATAAACCATGATGAAAAAGAATATTTTAAAAAAAGAATGTATATAATGTAGATATTGAGTCACTTTTCTGTCTAGCAGAAATTAACACAGTACTGTAAATAAACTGTAATTCAATTTTAAAAAATGACTGTAAATTGCTAGAGAGTCCCATGCAGATACTGAAGATTCTTTAAATGTCACACAATATATTAATCACCACAATAGATGCAATTAAAATACAGAACTTTATCAAGCTAAACTTTTCTTGATTTTTCTGGTTTGAAAATTCACTTTTATTCTATGAAAACTTCTTAAAATTTCCTCTTTTTTTTCTTTTTTTTTTTAATTTTTATTTTAACTTTAGTTTACTTTACAATACTGTATTGGTTTTGCCAAACATTAACATATCCTAATCTTTTGCATTGCTCTTGTTTCAAGGTTCTATTTCTCACTAATTCATCAATTAAGCAGATTTTCTGCACTGTTTTAAATTATGTACAGAGTATGACCTCCCCCTGTTGCTTTCTTAAAGTGGTTCACACAGTCCCCTAAGATCTTACTTACATTCTAAACTCGACATCATGATAAACTGTTTTGTGTAAAGCATTCTAAGTCACTCTGACATATGATACACTGTAAGCAATGGAAGAGAGAAGATATTAAAATAATCATTTTCCATTTAAGATGTGAATTCTTACCCACGCACATGAAGAGCTTTTCTTTGGAGACATTTTCCTGGGAATAAATACAAAGGGATATATATACTACAGTAAATCATTGTGCATAACTTGATTCACACATCATAGATTTTTAGTCCTGTTACTATTGCCTAGTTCTGAGTCAAATATCTTCACTGGCAGACTATTATTAATTCTAAGAATGGCTCACTCTTAACTCTTCCTTCATACAGTGCTTTGAATTTCTCATTTATTTCCTTTCTTTTCAAACTGTATCAGAAGCTTCTCTAAGAAAGTTAAACTTTGATTAAGGACTAAGTCACATTGTATTCTGTTGCAGCCTTTGTGGTATCTTTCTATCGTTCATTCAACAAATACATAATGAGCATCTATTGAGACAGTCCCTGTTCTATGTACTGGGATCACAACCAGGGAGAAAATGACACAAATTCCTACCCTCAGAAAGTTTGCTTTTTTAGTGGATAAAAAGACAACAACAAAAGATGGCAACAAATAAGATAATAAACATATATCTAAGAAGGTGAGGAATGCTCTGAAGAACAATAGAGCAAGAGGATGAACAAGAAGTGCAGCATACGTAAACATGATGACGTGGCTAAGTATGACTTCACTCAGATCGTGCCACCTGAGTGAAGATCTGAAGGAAGTAAAGGAGATTTTCAAGTCAATGTCTGAGAAAAGAATGTTTTAGACAGCGGCAAAGTCAGTTGTGTCCAACTCTGACCCCATGGACTGCAGCACACCGGGCTCCCCTGTCCATCACCAACTCCCAGAGCCTACTCAAACTCGTGAACATTACGTTGGTGATGCCATCCAACCATCTCATCCTCTGTCGTCCCCTTCTACTTCCACCTTCAATCTTTCTCAGCGTCAGGGTCTTTTCCAGTGAGTCAACTCTTCGCATGAGGTGGCCAAAGTATTGGAAGTTCAGCTTCAGCATCAGTCTTTCCAATGAATACTCAGGACTGATTTCCTTTAATATTGACTGGTTGGATCTCCTTGCAGTCCAAGGGACTCTCAAGAGTCTTCTCCAACATCACAGTTCAAAAGCATCAATTCTTCAGCGCTCAGCTTTCTTCACAGTCCAACTCTCACATCCATACACAGCTATTGGAAAAACCATACCTTTAACTAGACAGACCTTTTTTGGTAAAGTAATGTCTCTGCTTTTTAATATGCTGTCTAGGTTGGTCATAACTTTCCTTCCAAGGAGCGAGCATCTTTTAATTTCTCAGTTGCAGCCACCATCTACAGTAATTTTGGAGCCTAAGAAAGTCTCTCACTGTTTCCATTGCTTCCCCATCTATTTGTCATGAAGTGATGGGACCAGATGCCATGATCTTCGTTTTCTGAATGTTGAGCTTTAAGCCAACTTTGTCACTCTCCTCTTTCACTTTCATCAAGAGGCTCTTTAGTTCTTCTTAGCTTTCTGCCATAAGGGTGGCTCTGAGGTTATTGATATTTCTCCCAGCAATCTTGATTTAAGCTTGTTTTTCATCCAGCCACACATTTCACACGATGTACTCTACATATAAGTTAAATAAGCAGAGTGACAATATACAGTCTTGACATACTCCTTTCCTGATTTGGAACCAGTCTGTTGTTCCATGTCCAGTTCTAACTGTTGCTTCTTGAACTTCATGCAGAATTCTCAGGAGTCAGGTAAGGTGGTCTGGTATTCCTATCTCTTTCAGAATTTTCCACAGTTTGTTGTGATCCACACAGTTAAAGCCTTTGGCACAGTCAATAAAGCAAAAGTAGATGCTTTTCTGGAACTGTCTTGCTTTTTCAGTGACCCAGTGGATACTGGCAATTTATTCTGTGGTTCCTCTGCCTTTTCTAAATCCAGCTTGAACATCTGGAAGTTCACGGTTCACATACTGTTGAAGCTTGGCTTGGAGAATTTTAAGCATTACTTTGCTAGAGTGGGAGATGAGTACAATGGTGCAGTAGTTTTAACAGTCTTTGGCATTGCCTTTCTTTGGGATTAGAATGAAAATTGACCTTTTCCAGTCCTGTGGCCATTACTGAGTTTTCCATATTTGCTGGCACATTGAGTGCATCAATTTCACAGCAATATCTTTTAGGATTTGAAATAGTTCAACTGGAATTCCATCACTTCCACTAGCTTTGTTCATAGTGATGCTTCCTATGGCCCACTTGACTTCTCATTCCAGAATATCTTGCTCTAGGTGAGTGATCACACCATCGTGATTATCTTGGTGGTGAAGATCTTTTTTTGTATAGTTCTTCTGTGTATTCTTGCCATCTCTTCTTAATATCTTCTGCTTCTGTTAGGTCCAGACCATTTCTGTCCTTTATCGAGCCCATCTTTGCATGAAATGTTGCCTTGGCATCTCTAATCTTCTTGAAGAGATCTCTAGTCTTTCCCATTCTGTTGTTTTCCTTTATTTCTTTGCATTGATTGCTGAGGAAGGCTTCCTTATCTCTCCTTGCTATTCTTCAGAATTCTGCATTCAAATAGGTATATTTTTCCTTTTCCTGTTTGCCTTTAACTTCTCGTCTTTTCTCAGCTATTTGTAAGGCCTCAGACAGCCATTTGGCCTTTTTGTATTTCTCTTTCTTGGGCATGGTCTTGATCCCTGCCTCCTGTACAATGTCACAAACCTCTGTCCATAGTTTTCAGGCACTCTGTGTATCAGATCTAATCCCTTGGATCTATTTGTTACTTCTACCATGTAATTGTAATGGAGTAGATCTAGGTCATACCTGAATGGTCTAGTGTTTTCCATACTTTCTTCAATTTAAGTCTGAATTTGGCAATAAGGAGTTCATTATTTGAGCCACAGTCAGCTCCCAGTCTTGTTTTTGTTGACTGTATAGAGCTTCTCCATCTTTGGCTGCAAAGAATATAATCAATCTGTTTTCAGTATTGACCAACTAGTGATATCCATATGTAGAGTCTTCTCTTGTGTTGTTGGAAGAGGATGTTTGCTATGACCAGATAGATATTAAAAGTCTCAAGATTAATGAGATTCCCCCAAATAGTGAATGTATAAAGAAAAGGAAGGACTGTGTGTTGGGATACAAACATTAAGAGGTCAGGAAGATGAGGAAAAATTGATAAAGGAGATAGAAAACTAATGGTCAGAAGAAGAGAAACAGGGGAATGTGGTAGCCTCCAAGCCAATTTTTTTTTTCTTTTAAAGAAACTATTTCAACAGAAAGGAGTGATCCACAAATATTTCAGTTAGGTAAGATGAAGTCTGAGAACTTGCTACTGGCTTTAACAACATAAGAGGTTGAGTTCAAATAAGAATAGGCAGTGTCAAAAGAATAGAAAACCAGATGTTGGAGTACCCTTTAAAAAATTTACAAATTTTTTTTCTCTTACTGTGCAGACAGATAGATTGAGTTGTGGCTAGAATGAGAAAAAAGTGATATAGTTTCAGTATGTTTTGGCTTTGTTTTTAAAATGAGACATAGCGTATTTTTATTTACTGATGGAAAAGTCATTCCAGAGGTGGAAAAAAATGACAGTGCAAGACAGAGGAGGGGGAATTCCCGAAACTATGTCCTTGTGTTGATGGGCAAAAATGTGACACAGTAGGGGAGGTTAGCATAAGAATGTCTTTATGTGACCAGGAGAAAAAGTTAAGCATCCATTGGCGATGATGGGAACTGGTAAAAGTTCATTTATAATTGCCTCAATTTCTTCTCTGAAATAGTTAAATGTAAAGATGGAGGAAAGATGCTGCATGGGGGAGGACTTGGTCCATGTGATTAGACCATCTGAGTTTTCTAATGGGTACTTATCAATGTTAAGCTCTTACCCCCTCCTACAGAGAATGGAAGACAAGGGCCTTATATTTCTTGATGATTACATTTTATTTTTTTTAATTTTTATTTTAACTTTAGTTTACTTTACATTACTGTATTGGTTTTGCCAAACATTGACATGAATTCACCACGAGTGTACAAGGATGGTGCCCAAATCATTGAGAAAGACATTCCTGGGTTTCAAAACTGGCAAGAGGCAAAGAGATTTACATCTCATAGGAAGAGAGAAAGATTCTATAATTGAAAGTTTTCTAAAATAAGAAAGGTCAGGGACTTACTATCAGGAAGAAACTTTTCTAAGGTTAGATCAATCTGAGCAAGACATTATGGCTGTCTTGATCATACTAAAGGCTAACATGTGGTGAAAGTAAGATCCATCTGTCTAATTATGTATTTTTCTCTTACCACATTTCTATGGAATGTCAGAGATTGCTTTACCTAGAACCTCTGAGTGAATATGATGAAGCAATAGAAGGACAAAGAAGATAAGGGGATATGCAAAGAAGTGACTAAAATGAAAGACCATGAAATTAAGAACTTACAATTTAGAGGGGAAAGTGAAAGTGAAAGTCACTCAGTTGTGTCTGACTCCTTGCCACCCCAGGGACTACACAGAATTTCATTCCCCAGGGACTATTCCATGGAATTTTCCAGGCCAGAATACTGGAATGGGTAGCATTTTCCTTCTCCAGGGGATCTTCCCAACCCAGGGATTGAACCCAGGTCTCCCACATTGCAGGCAGATTCTTTACCAGCTGAGCCATAAAGGAAGCCCAGGGGGAAAAGGAGAACATGAAAAGATAAAAGGTGAAAAAGTAGTAAGCTCATTGGTTTAAAGATCCTGATAGGGTTGAAGGATTATTTGGATTGAATGTGAGTGGACAAAGATAGTGGAGAAGGAAATGGCACCCCACTCCAATATTCTTGCCTGGAAAATCCCATGGACCATGGAAAAAGATAGCAGGTGGTGGTCAGAGGTATGGTGCTTGAAATGGACAAGATCTAGAAAGGGCAGAATGGTTGATGGAGAGCAGGACAAGATCAATGGAAGAGAGGAAGTTTGAACAGACAAAAACATGAATATTCAATCACCACGACAGGAGTGGTACTGGAGAAAAGGAAAGTAAACAAGAAGTTAAAATCTTTAAGGAGTAAGAAACAGTGACCCGGGGGTAGATTATAAGTTATACTTAAATTAGGGGTTCATTATGTTTGTTTATGTCTGGCTGTTCACCAGACAATGGAATGACTAGCACTAGAATGCAAAATCTTCATTCCTTCAAATACATTCATTGAACAAAAATTTTAAGAAAACATATTTAAATGTTTATGTCTTTGCAGAAAAAGACTGAATAGTTTGAATTTTCTTATTTGTTTCTTTCTCCTTTGTTCTCATTTGTACCACAAATGGGAATGGAATCCATTTTTAATCAAGAAATAAGTAATGTAAGAAGTACAATAATCAAAAACTTCTAATATGCTATTGTGTCTAAATTAAATTACCTTGTAATCACAAACAGTAAATTGTTCCTTTACTTAAAGTAGAACAAAATGTTCAATACCAGTTTCCTTTCATAAGTATTTCCATTCATTACTTCTCATGAGTTTGAGGGGGAAATTAAACAGCAAACTCTAGAGCTGTGGCTAGCATGCTGTTGCTTTTCTGCAAGTCTTATTTAAAATACTTCTGTTTGAGCCAAACTGAAACAATTTCTCTCTGAGAGTCAATTGGCCAATATTTTTTTAAAAAAACTGCGAGAACCATATGCTCTTTCAATTTCCAGGAAACTTTAATGACAACATGCCTAATTTCCATGAATTCATGTCACAGGACCCCAGCTTTTCTGCCTGACCTACATTTCTGGTTTTTGCAGTTAAACCTCAAGCCAATGGCTAAATGCTGTTTTTGAGAGAAATCCATAGTTTAGCATTCTAAAACCATTCTCCTGTAGCATTTTATTTAGTAAGTTTCTTTAGGCAAATTACTTACAGTTTATCTTACAGCTGTGGCTCATAACTAAGAGTACGAAAAATAAACAGCTGGAGAGCTTTTTAAATTTCTTTGAATCTGATAATATATAGTCATTCTTTTAAAAAGTGATACAACAATGGTCATCTTCACCTCTCTTCCTTTAAAAATGTCAGAGACTCCAAATCAAGTTAACTAAATGTTTACGTGAACACTGAGTGTCAGATTGTCTTTAGCATCTTAACTAAAGTGAGCGTTACAAAATCCCAATGCATTAAACTTAAACCTGGCAGTTTAACACTGACAAAGCTTTTATATGAAAGACTTCCAGGTTAGCAAGCAACTCAGCCTCATTGGCACAAATTCCAAACTGAGTTAACTCTGACACTGCCTCCCCTCTCAGCAAAGTCATCTTTTTTAGATTTTCTATTTCATCTCTTTGAATTTGATAGAGTTCTTCAAAAAAACTTTGCAAGCAATCATCCCATACCCTGGCAAAGTTTCTTTCAGGCCAAAGATGAGACTTGAGTATCAAAATTTTAGGTCTGAAATATTCCTGATTTTACGTCCCAATGTTAAATCAATGGAATGTAAAAAAGTCCGCAAGATGTCTTCCTTACTTATGAATCCTGCTCAAAATTATGTTCTCTGACAGTAATTTCTTACCTGCTTGTTGGTATTACTCTGCAAATGCTTACTTCTCCTTAATATGCTCAGTTGCATCTCACTCTTTGTGGCCCCCTAGACTGTAGCCCGCCAGGTTCCTCTGTCCATGGGATTCTCCAGGAAAGAATACTGGAGTGGGTTGCCATTTCCTATTCCAGGGAATCTTCCCAACTGAGGGATCAAACCCCTAAGTCTCTTGCATCTCCTGCATTGGGAAGCAGATTCTTTACCACTAGCGTCACCTGGGAAACCCACTTCTTAATAACCACCTCTAAATTATTAAGACTCTGAAGCTAACCCCAAAATTTAGATTTTGTAACAGAACTTTGCTAAAATTAACTAGATGTCTCTGGATTATATACATTTTATGGTTTTATGAAGTGAAGTGAAGTCACTCAGTCATGTCTGACTCTTTGCGACCCCATCCATGGGATTCTCCAGGCAAGAGTACTGGAGTGGGTTACCATTTCCTTCTCCAGGGGATCTTCCCAACCCAGGGATCAAACCCAGGTCTCCTGCATCGTAGGCAGACGCTTTAACCTCTGAGCCACCAGGGAAGCCCTTAAGGTTTTATAGTAGCATGATTTTAGACATTGCCAAGTTGGCATAATATTCTTAGATTAATTGAAACTTGAAACAATAAACTGTTAGTGTCCCCTAGAATACCTTGGGAGCATATTCCTCATTCATGATATTCAAATAAAGAATACAAAGTATAAAAAAGCTATGCCAAAATATTAATTAACTTTAAATCCTATCTTAAGCCATAATTAATTCTAGTAGAGAGCCATCAGTTTTCTCTTTTCAGTAGGGAAGGATCAAGGACATAGGTTAAAAACAAGGAAATCATATAATTCTAGAACTTTCAGCATCACTTTTCTCTTTACAAGAGGTGAATATCTTGCAATAAAGGACCTGAATTGTCCTTTATTTGGGAAAAATGAAATCACTTTCATTTTTAATGAAAGAGCTGGTCGGAATGTAAGCAGACCTACAACTATCTGGACCATGTATCCTTAAAATATTACTGTATTGTTTTTCCTCCCTGGATCTGTATATTACTGCTTATTTTAAGGGAGTTGTATATATATATCCTTGAACAAGAAGTTACTTAATGGGGATCAGGAGCAGAAACACAAAAGACCACAGAAAAGGGCTGCTAGCCTGATCTCCATTCCAGACTGCGTTGTTCTGCACTGGTGCTACTTCACATGGCTGTACTTCAGTTCAGCCGCTCAGTCGTGTCCAACTCTTTGTGACCCCATGAATCGCAGCACGCCAGGCCTCCCTGTACATCACCAACTCCTGGAGTTCACTCAAACTCATGTCCATTGAGTTGGTGATGCCATCCAGCCATCTCATCCTCTGTTGTCCCCTTCTCCTCCTGCCCCCAATCCTTCCCAGCGTCAGAGTCTTTTCCAGTGAGTCAATTCTTCGCAAGAGGTGGCCAAAGTACCGGAACTTCAGCTTCAGTATCATTCCTTCCAAAGAACACCCAGGACTGATCTCCTTCAGAATGGACTGGTTGGATTTCCTTGCAGTCCAAGGGACTCTCAAGAGTCTTCTCCAACACCACAGTTCAAAACCATCAATTCTTCAGCACTCAAGCTTTCTTCACAGTCCAACTCTCACCTCCATACATGACTACTGGAAAAACCATAGCCTTGATTAGACGGACCTTTGTTGGCAAAGTAATGTCTCTGCTTTTGAATATGTTGTCTAGGTTGGTCATAGCTTTCCTGCCAAGGACTAAGCATCTTTTAATTTCATGGCTGCAATCACCATCTGCAGTGATTTTGGAGCCCAAAAAATAAAGTCTGACACTGCTTCCACTGTTTCTCCTTCTATTTCCCAAGAAGTGATGGGACTAGATGCCATGATCTTCGTTTTCTGAATGTTGAGCTTTAAGCCAACTTTTTCACTCTCCTCTTTCACTNTCTTTCACTTTCATCAGAGGCTTTTTAGTTCCTCTTCACTTTCTGCCATAAGGGTGGTGTCATTTGCATATCTGAGGTTATTGATATTTCTCCCAGCAATCTTGATTCCAGCTGTACTTAAGGCCAAGTAATTCAGACTTCAGTAGATGTTCTGATATAAGATTACTGTACCAGAAGGATAAGACCAGACCATATACCTGTAGATGGGGGTGAGACTTTAACTAAGGAGAGTGGATATTCTGACCACTAATCATTCAATGACAAAAATGAAAATGAAGATATAAACCTTGCGTTTGAAGTGCCAAAGAAACCGAGTACTCTTCTCAGTATCCTGGGAGCAGTTTTGAATAGAAATGGTTAAAATACTCCTTCTAGGTAAACTTACTTTTTAAAAATTGAAATATAATTGATTTACAATATTGTATTAGTTTCAGGCATAAAGAAAAGTGCTACATCTATGCATATATATATTATTTGCAGATTATTTTCTTTTAAAGAAAGACAAATATGATATCACTTATAAGTTGAATCTAAAAAATAATACAAATGAATCAATCTATTTACAAAACAGAAAAAGACTCAGAGACATAAAAAAACAAACTCATAGTTACCAAAGGGAAAGGGAGGGGAATGGGATAAATTAGGAGAATGGGATTAACAGCTATGCACTACTATATATAAAATAGATAAGCAGCAGGGATTTACTGTATAACACAGGGAACAATAGTCAATATCTCATCATAAACTTCATTTTGTTAAGTGACACCAGGTTAGCAACTGAGCTGAAGAATATTCTGGAAAGGCTTCTGAGACTGTGCTCTATCTGGTGGTGTCTGCATGCCATCACATTCAGGAGCTATCATAGTTTACTTATGCCAGACTCCCCCTCCATTATTCCCAAACTTTCTATACTCTACTTTCAAGCTACAATCTTAACCTACATCTTCCGTATAGCCTGAGTAAATGAGAGAAACTGTATGCCAATCCTTGAGGGAAAGATATTGCTTTGGGAGAGAGAAGCAGCAAGTTAAGAGACATTCCACCCTGCGATGGCAGCAGGGAATGAGCAATGGAGGGCAAAATGACCACTGGGCACTAGTCCACAATGTGACATCAGACTGATGTGGGCAGTGACTCCCAGAACTAACTGCGGGGCATCAAGAATTCCTAGTACACTCTGTAATACTGGAGGAGGAAAACCTGCTAAAAGACTAGATGTCCTGCATTCAAGTATATTCAAGAATAAGGACTTTAGCCATTTTTGATTCAGACACAGGCTTCAGTATAATACACACAGTTAAATAATTCTATTGAGGTTTTTCTTCTTTGGATTTCTTTTTTAATGATTAAATAGTAGACCCAAGAGGGCTATCCTTAGAAAGGCCCTCTTTCAAAGTTGGCTGTCATATGGGACTTCAGGGACCACGGGACACAAAAGCATATATTTGATGTCCAAGTAGTAAACGTGATATACAGTGTTGAAAGTGGCATTTTTCTCAATTCCTTATCTAACTCAGAGTATACATATAAAATGAGAATGGTAGGGAAGATGGCACCACCTTGGCATTCTAGGCTTATCAATTTGTTCATTTCTTCACTGAAGAACTATGTATTAAGCCTCTCAAGTGTCAGGCACTGTTATAGGCTCCAGGTGTAGCATAGTAAACAAGACAAAGTCTTATTTAATAAAAGTCCAACAATAAAAAATACCTAAAGAAAAAAATATAATGTTTGGTATCAACAAGATCTATGAAAAAACCTAAAACAGGGTATGGAGGAAACGGCTGGGCAGACAGTATCTGGCAAGGAAGGGTGGCTGACTAAGGACATGTGTTAACAGCAGCAGCTTCCTTCAGTTCTCTGTGGACAATGAACATCTATGAGGGAATCAGAAGAGGAGAACAGGAGAGAACAGTCTTTGAGCACATGCATGGTCCAGGGAACCCCAGAAACTGGAAGGATTCTGGGAGAGTATTGGTGTCCTGGCTATGTATATAGGAGTCACAGCTCTGAAATCTGAGTTAGTACCGTTAGTGTGAATTCACTTGCATCCAGAATTGGCTAAGACATAGGGATATTCAGATTATACAGTTAACGGCACAACAGGCAAATAAAGTGATTGAGAAAGACAATTAGAAACGTGGAACTGGTACAAAGGTTGGAGGTCACATCTGACTAGATACACTTCCATCTCATAGAAACAGTGGTTAAAACAACAACAGAATAACAGTGTATCAAGACAAGCAAGTGGCTCTGTTGGTAAAGAACCCACCTATCAATGCAGGAGACACAGAGATGCAAATTTGAGCCCCTGGTTGGGAAGATCCCCTAGAGGAGGGCATGGCAATCCACTCCAGTATTCTTGCCTGGAGAATCCCATGGACAAAGGAGCCTGGAAGGCTGCATCTATGGGGAAAGAGTCAAGACATGATTGAAGTGACTTAGCATGCACGCAAGACAAGCAAGAGTCAAAGCTAGAGTCTTGAGAAATGTTCACATTTAGATTCAATCAGAAGAAACAACAGAAAAAAGACATTACTTTGGGGGAAGCAAAATAGAGAAATAACAAAAATACAAAAAAAAAAAAAAAAGAGCATTCAAAAACAGGTAAGGGTATTCCATAATGCCAAATTCTACAGATTTTTTTTTTTCAGAAGAGAAATTTGTTTACAGGATAGATAGAAATTACAAAAGGTAAGCATCATTAATGTGATAGAATACACAGTTAAATTTTATGGTGCTATAAGGAATTCAGAGGAAACCATTTTGATCAGTTACCGCAAGCATTGAGCCAAGAAAGGAAAGAGAAGACTAGGGTGGTGCTAACAGATGTGCCAATCACAGAGCTAGCAATTAAATAGGCATTTATTTTTAAATAAATGAATAAATGGCCCGATGAGAGTGAATGATAGTTTATCTTTGCTTTTTGTTAATGAGGGAAAGCAGAGGGGAGGAGTCTAGAGATAGACGGGCTAATGATGAGGGTAATATGGAAAGAGAAGGAATTAGACCTAGAATATACAGAGGTATATGAACTTCCTTTGAAACAGTAAGATATGTGTGTGTGTGTAACTCTTTTGATGTTTCAAGATGAGATTAAGCTATATATAGGAGTTAGCACTTGATAACTTTAATCTTCTCTGAGAGAATGGGGGCAAGGAAACTAGCAACACTTGTGGGGGCTATAGTGTAACAAATCTGGAAATAACTAAGCTTTCTCAGACTTTGATCGAAAAATGTTAGCCCTCCCAAGGCAGGGACATTCTATTTTCAGATCTATCCTACCTTTCCTTCTCACTCCCCCATCTAAACATTCTGTTAAAAGACTAGGGACCCAAATACAAATACAGGAGAGTTTACAGATTTACATGAAGCTGATGTTATACAGAAAATATATCTGGATAGGGCTGTGCAGGTGTGAGTAAATTTTCGGTTACTGGTGGTATCCAGCTAGAGAGCTCTGATAGGTTCCTACATTCAAATTATTAATTACCATACAGAATTTTATCAAAATTAATAGGTGTTCAAAGCATTCGTCAGGCTTTGCTGGCCCTTTTAAACTCACACAAATTGTCCTGCATATTGTAGTAAGATGGTAAAAGCAACCCTTAAGTGCAACATTAAATTACCGATGTTCTAGGCAAAACATTCTAATGTTAAATTACAGCAATGTTTTCTTAGGTCAGTCTCCCAAGGCATTAGAAATAAAAGCAAAAACAAATGGGACCTAATCAAATTTATTAGCACACAGCAAAGGAAACTGTTAACAAAATGAAAAAAAAAAAAAACAAAAAACAGCCTACAGACTGGGAGGAAATGTTTGCAACCAATACAACCCAGAAGGGGTTGATTTCTAAACTATACCAACAGCTCATATAACTCAACAACAACAAAATAAAACAATCCAATCAAAAAATGGACAGGAAACCTAAATAGACATTTCTCTAAATAAGACATACAAATGGCCAATCAGTTCAGTTCAGTCGCTCAGTCGTTTCCGACTCTTTGCGACCCCATGAATTGCAGCACGCCAGGCCTCCCTGTCCATCACCAACTCCCAGAGTTTACCCAAACTCATGATCCATAGAGTTGGTAATGCCATCCAGCCATTTCATCCTCTGTCATCCTCTTCTCATCCTGCCCCCAATCCCTCCCAGCATCAGGGCCAATAAGCATATGAAAAAATGTTCAATAAGTATTAGATGCAATGCAAAACTACTGGGTTGGTTGGCAAAAAAGTTCTTTGGGATTTTTCTTTAAGATGTTATAGAAAAACCCAAACAAAGTTTTTGGACAACCCAGTATAATTAGGCACCACCTCATAACAGTCAGAATGGCCATCAATAAAAAGTCTACTAATAATAAATGCTGGAGAGGGTGTGGAGCAAAGAGATTCTTCCTACATGGTTGATTGGAATGTAAATTGGTGCAGCCACTATGGAAAACAGTATGGCGGCTCCTTGGAAACTTCTGTGCATATATCTGAAGAAACTATGACCTTAAGAGAAACACGCACCTAATATTCACAGCAGTGCTATTTACAATAGCCAGGATATGTCCATTGACACAGGAATGGATAAAGAAGATGCGGTATATATGCATCTGCAGCAACATGGATTCAACCAGAGACTGTCATACCGAGTGAAAAGAGAAAAAGAAAGACAAATACCATATGATGTCACCTATATGTGAAATCTAAAATATGACACAAATGAAATTATTTATGAACCAGAAAACAGACTCACAGACATAAAAAGCAAACTTAGGGTTTTTTATTGCGGTTTATTACAGGATATTGCATATAGTTCCCTGTGCTATTCAGTAGGTAGGTAGGTAAAAATCGCTCAGTAGAGTCCGACTCTTTGCGACCCCATGGGCTGTAGCCTACCAGGCTCCTCTGTCCATGGGATTTTCCAGGCAAGAGTGCTGGAGTGGATTGCCAGTTCCTTCTCCAGGGGACTTTCCCAACCCAGGAAACGAAGCCGGGTTTCCCACAGACGCTTTACCGTGCGAGCCATCAGGGAAGCCCCAAAATGTAATGAGTATTTTAAATTGAATACCTGATAATATTTACATGTGTTTTTCATTTATCTTAACATATTTTACTTCAAATTACATTTATATCCATCACACTTTCACCATGGAAAAAGTCTAATAACCTATATTTTTAGACACAAAAATGCAGAATTTACTTTGGCAATTACAGAAGGGAAAGGGCATATGAGAAACTGCCACCTGGGGTTCGTTACATCCAAACACAGGAAAGTTGAAAACGTAATTTTAAAGAAACTAAAACAACCAAGATCAGATTGTGTTCAAGGTCAGATTTTTATTATTGCCATGACTAAAGTTGACATAGAATATCTCTATATTGTCTTTCTTCATAAGCAACCTTATTTCTATTCTATAGCATTTTAAACAGGAGCTAGCTACAGAGAGAAACTAAATTTGAGGCAAATAATTGTAAGCCTCACTTCTATTTAAACATTTTAAGAACAAATAATAAAGAAATGCAAAGAACATTAGTTTTGACTTGGCATCTATCTTGCCCTGCATCAACAAAACTGATATCTAATTTCATCTCCTGCTGATTGCTGTTATTACTAATGGAATACAGATATGGATCAAAGATAAAAAGTTGATCCTTGAACAACATGGCAGTTGGGGCACATAGTTGAAAATCCACCCATAATTTATAGTA
Source organism: Redunca redunca (assembly GCA_006410935.1). NCBI lineage: Eukaryota > Metazoa > Chordata > Mammalia > Artiodactyla > Bovidae > Redunca > Redunca redunca. The sequence goes on from SJYQ01003615.1 coordinate 20,146, forward strand.
AGCCCTCCATATTCACAGTTCCTCTCTATCTACAAATTCACCCAACCATGGACTGTGTTTTCATGTTGTATTTACTATTTTAAAAACTGAACATAACTGGACTCACGCAATTCAAACTTGTATTGTTCAAAAGCCAATTTTCTTAACAAAGTTAGATAAAATAAAACCAAAAATTTCAAGCAATATCTGACAACTAAATGAGCCCAGCACTTTGGTAGGCAAAGGGCAGATGACTAAGCCTCTCTGTATGCATCTGTTTCTTGTTTGACATGAAACTAAAATTCACAATTAAATCATATTTAACTGCATTTTAGGTATCACATATGAACTTTAATTTCTCATTACTTTTAACATAATGTTTAACCAAACTATATGAAAATAAACCTTTTTAAGACAAAGCATTAAGAAATGACTTGGAAGAAGTCATCTTTTTTCAAAAATTACATTAGGATGGAACTAGTTTTAGGAAAGATAAAACCATTAGTTCTCAAGCCTATATAT
>SJYQ01003615.1:20678-44928 GCA_006410935.1 Redunca redunca
TATTAAAGTAAAACTATTTCCCTTTATTGCTGACTAGTTTTTTGAAAGTTGATCAACTATTTTTTGTTGAAATTTTCATATCATAGTCAGGTAATTAATGTTGCAATATAAGATGTTTCATAAAATAAAGATAATTTTGTGAATGCAAGAAAACAGTCCACACTGTACACATTTTTTTTCAAATCTCACATAATTAATCATTACTCGCTCTTTTGTATTCTGAAATACATATTTTGGTTGCTAACATAATCGTAATTCAAAACTGAAGACGAGCTAAAGAAAATCTAGGGAAATAATGGGAGCTATGTCCTTTAAAAACTAATTAAAACTATAATTACAGATGAAAAGCAATAAAAGCAGGTCAAATAAACCTTGCTTGATCACTGTTGGTGGAATTTATAACAGTTGTTACCATCACTTTAGAATGTAATTTTAATGTCCTGAAGGATTAATTAAATTTATGAGATTGCTCATTTTATGTGATGTTCATTATACAAGTCTCTTCAGCTGCAAAACTTGCATATCTATACCAATCAGCTGAATATCTGTAAATATTTAATGTCCACGCAAATATCCCTCTGTGGCTTATTGCTAGTACCTTATCCCATTTTATCAGGTCCTTTGTCAGGAATTCTCACATGAACAGTTGAGTATTCGAACATTAACACCAGAGCTGAAATAAAAAGGCAAAGTAATTCCAAAGTATACAAGCAAAGCTTGTTAAAGACTACATAAAAGTAGTGTTGAAGAATGAACTTGAATCATATAAAAACTCTTCATATAAGGATGATCTAACCAAGCTATACTGAAAAAGGAAACCAGCAAGAATGGTGAAAGAAGTGTTTTCAAATAGTGATTTGAGGATCTAAGAATCGCTAGTGGTCTTTACGAGTATTAATAAAACTCAGATTTTTTTTTTTTTTGGCATAAATTGTATTCCCTAAGGTCACATAGCAAAATCAAAGGTGAAATACAGAAATTAGTAGTGTGTTGTCAACTTGTCAGAAAAATTACACTCAAAGTTCATCATTAGAATTAGGGTGGGTGAAACTTTGGTTTGTACATAATAGATATGCTTCTTTTATTTTTCAAAGTATAATCCAAATTAAATAGTCTTCATTAGTCACCATGAAATTTTCATTTCCATTTTTAATGGATTCTGTTCGTGACAGAATTATTCTTAGGTAAAAAGGGTTTTCTTTATGCCATTCACTTTTACCAGATAAATCAAAACTGCTTTGGGGTTATTTTTCATTTTGCCTGAGGGCAAATAAGGCACAAACAATCAGAAGTTTAGTGTGCCTACATGTTTTTCCATTAATACAGTTCAGTTTAAGTTTCTCTTAATTAACCAGGACTTCTATTCATCAAAACATTATTTAAGTTCATGGTGGCTACAGAATAGCAAGAACTAATATCAACATATATGTATGTATAATATTATATGTCATAACACATGTATCAACATATACATTATTTTAAATGCATATGTGCATTATGACTCAGACTCTGCTTTAAATATATCATATTTTTGTGGGAGTCAGAAGTGTATGTGTGTATAAATAGTAACAAAATTTAGATGTGTAGCATGTTGACAGGTTTAAATAGGATGAAAGGAAAATATTAAGTAAGGAATTTTTATAGGACTCAGAAATTCATTTCTTTTTGTTTTATCAGTTTAGTTTTATTGCTGTCAGTTGTCTGAGAGCAAAATGGTTACTTGATAAATCCCCCAAATTAAACAAACATGACCAGATAGATTATAATTTTCCAGACTATATATATTTATAATTGACACAAGTGAAAAGTGAAAGTGGAAGTCACTCAGTCATGTCCGACTCTTTGCAAAACCATGGACTATCCAGTCCATGGAATTCTCCAGGCCAGAATACTGGAGTGGGTAGCCTTTCCCTTCTCCAGGGGATCTTCCCAACCCAGGTTCAAACCCAGGTCTCCCGCATTGCAGGAGGATTCTTTACCATCTCAGCCAAAAGGGAAGCCCATATTTGACACAAGACTTTTTTTAAATTTGTGGGATATTTATTAATCTTCATAGACTATAAACATATACTTTTGTTCATTTATTAATTTATCTGTTTTCATGTTAAGAACCAATAACCAAAGTTCTGGCATAACATGAAGCAATTCTGGCCAATCAGGGGCCTCTCACCTAAAAGCTCAATTGCCTTAATCAGCTAGAGAAAAGGGGTGCTCTCATCTCTGAGACACGGTTATCTGTTTTCCGAAACAAATTTCTGAAAATCAGAATTTTACAGACACACTTCATTTTTCTCTCATTTCAAAAGCAGGCAGTAGCAATTTAAGAAAACATAAGTAGGCCCAGAATTTCTTATTTCCTTCCAACTTAGTGAATAAAGTTTCTTATTGCTGACTGTACTAAATCTGACCTTTTTCTCTATAGGTCTCTGGCAAAACAGCTTTCTAATAATTTTGTTGGAAATGTGTAATCAGAGCTTGCTAACATGCAAGATAAACAAGGATATTGAGTTTAAAAGGCACTGGTTGAACCCAACTTGACTATCATATGCAAATCGCAGAGGTTTATTTTAAGGAAACTGTACAGTAATGCTTTTTAGCACCTGACTAAAGAGACAAGTAAAGGATTAGCAGCCAGAGGGGACTGACTGAGAAACCTCACATGCGCTTAAGCTTGGGGATTTATGTTCCTTCCAAAATTGGCCTAGTTTTAAAATTATTTGAAGGAATGTAAAAAAAAAAATATAAAAAAATACAGAAAAACCTACGGTATTGCTACCTTGCTGAATTACATTGGCAGTTTACCAAATGTAGAAATTTTAAAGACCAGGAGGTTATGACAGATTTTTTTTAAAAAATAGAATTTCTTGTTCTCAGTGGCAAAGGAAATAGAGTTTCTGGAAGCAGAATCTTATACTCTACAACAATACTTCACTTGCAACAGAAATGAATTTGTTAGTGACAAAGGTAAATTTTATGAAACAAGGCATCAGAACTGGTAAGTTAAAGTAAATCTGAATTTTATATAGTTTTTCAAATGTAATCAACTCCTCTGGAGCAAATGTAGCACAAAAACAGATTTTTGGAGAAGAGTTTCTTTTTTAATTTTTATTTTTACTTTATTTTACTTTACAATACTGTATTGGTTTTGCTATACATTGACATGAATCCACCACGGTGTACATGCGTTCCCAAACGTGAACCCCCCTCCCACCTCCCTCCCCATAACATCTCTCTGGGTCATCCCCACGCACCAGCCCCAAGCATCCTATATCCTGCATCAGACATAGACTGGCGATTCGTTTCTTACATGATAGTATACATGTTTCAATGCCATTCTCCCAAATCGTTCCACCCTTTCCCTCTCCCTCAGAGTCCAGAAGTCTGCTCTACACATGAGGTACCACTTCACACCAGTCAGAATGGCTGCGATCCAAAAATCTGCAAGCAATAAATGTTGGAGAGGGTATGGCGAGAAGGGAACCCTCTTACACTGTTGGTGGGAATGCAAACTAGTACAGCCACTATGGAGAACAGTGTGGAGATTCTTTAAAAAATTGCAAATAGAACTGCCTTATGACCCAGCAATCCCACTGCTGGGCATACACACTGAGGAAACCAGAATAGAAAGAGACACATGTACCTCAGTATTCATCGCAGCACTGTTTATAATAGCCAGGACATGGAGAAGAGTTTCTATAGTAAATGACAACTATCTCTTGGTTTGATAAGAGACAAACTTTTTTCTACAAGTCATAATTGGAGTATTTATGGAAGCAATTCCTTGAATCTCTATGGTCACCCAGAAAAAAATATTACAAANAATAAATAATAAGCACAATGTATAATAAGTACTTCCCTGGTGGCTCAGACTGTAAAGCATCTGTCTACAATGCGGGAGACCTGGGTTCGATCCCTGGGTTGGGAAGATCCCTTGGAGAAGGAAATGGCAATCCACTCCAGGACTATTGCCTGGAAAATCCCATAGACAGAGGAGCCTGGTAGGCTATAGTCCATGGGGTTTCAGAGTCAGATACAACTGAGCAACTTCACTATATCACTATATAATAAGTACAAAAAGACTTAGACCAAACCTAAAGGTTAAAAAGAAGACAGTCCCATCTGTCAGTATCCTTGACTTCAGCTTCAAGATTTCAAAACACAAGTTTTGTTTTTCTTGGTAAATTAGGTATCATTTTAGTCAGCAGAGAAGGCAATGGCACCCCACTCCAGTACTCTTGCCTGGAAAATCCCATGGACAGAGGAGCCTGGTAGGCTGCAGTCCATGGGGTCCGCTAAGAGTCGGGCACGACTGAGCAACTTTACTTTCACTTTCACTTAGTTAACTTCCAATGGCTTTTTTTTTTTTTACTGCAGCTACCCATTAATTGTTCATTCAGAAAATATTATTTTGCTGCCTGAACTATTTTGACAGTTGCAAGAATTCTGACAAAGTGTCTGTAATTTTGTTGTTTTCACATGACTCATGGTGCATTGTCTAATATGCATGAGGTTTGTAAATACCTGTGCTTGAAAGGGGAAGGATTCAATTCTGTCTAAAAAGTTGAACATTTCATTGCCATCAATCAACTAAGTCTATGCACTTCCCTTGAGAGCAAGCTTTCTTATTCTTGAACATTTTTCTTTTTAAATTATAATCAAAGATAACTTTTTAAAAGCAGGATAACAGAAATATATTTAAGTCTTTATAGCTTATTACAAAAATTAGAGTACTTATTGTATTCTAGACATGTAACTGGGCTTCCCCTGGTGGCTCAGTGCTAAAGAACCCACCAGCCAATGGAGACAATGTGGGTTCGATCCCCGAACTGGGAAGATCCCCTTGAGAAAGAAATGGCAACCTACTCCTGTATTCTTACCTGGGAAATCCCATGGACAGAGGACCCTGGTGAGATATGGTCCATGGGGTCTAAAAAAGTCAGATACAACTTCTCGACCAACAACACAGATATATGTATTTGTACATATTTTATATATATTTATACACACACGGGCTTCCCTGGCAGCTCAGCTGGTAAAGAATCCACATGCAAAGCAAGAGATCCCGGTTCGATTCCTGGACTGGGAATATTCCCTAGAGCAGGGATAGGCTACCCATTCCAGTATTCTTGGGTTTCCCTGGTGGCTTAGATGGTAAAGAATCTGCCTGCAATGAGGAAGCCTGGGTTCAATCCTTGGATTGGGAAGATCCCCTGGAAGAGGGCATGGCAACCCACTCCAGTATTCTTGCCTAGAGAATCCCCAGGGACAGAGCATCCTGGAAGGCTACAGTCCGTGGGGTTGCAAAAAGCTGGACATGACTGAGCAGCTAGACACAGCACAGCACACACACACACACACACACTCACCTACACACAAACTAACATAACACAAAGAGCAACCGTAGGGCCTTTGCAGCTTTGGAGGTGAGTGACCCAGGAGTCTTCTATCACCCGTGAGCAAAACGAAGCTGCTCCTATCTGGAAATGGGCAAAGAGTCAAAAAACAAAAACAAACAGAGACCTTCACTGCTAACTGATTCTCTTTCACTTTTCACCATAGCAAAAGCTGCAGGAACAAATAAGCTTCTGTCTCGGTCTCCGTCTCCTCCCAGGAGCCCCTGACTTCCCCAGACCCTCACAGGCTGACTTGATAGTGAAGCTGCCGGCAGACCTAGTCCTTTCTTAGTTCATAGGCAGAATCTTGCTCATTTATGTTTGGATCAGAATTTTCAGTCCCCCCAGATTAACTGATATTATTGCCAACAGGCCCAGTATCCATTGTTCTAAGAATAAGCACTGAGGGCTTGTGTGCTCTTTGTACTTTAACACTTCCTATTTCCCCCATTACAACTTGGAGTATTTTGGAGAAATTTAATTTCTGTCTTAGTTTCCTTCCTAGTATTCTTATTCCCTGCTGAGACTAGAGCTGTGCATAGAACTCTAAACCTTGCAGCTGGGTGGGGAAGATCCCCTGGAGAAGGAAATGGCAACCCACTCCAGTATTCTTGCCTGGAGAATCCCATGGATAGCGGAGCCTGGTAGACTACAGTCCATGGGATCCCAAGAGTTGGACATGACTTAGCGACCAAAACACACACACACACATTACTGGGGACCCATTGTGAATAGACTCCTTATCTGGATTATAACAGCATGTGACATAGGACTGTCTTTGAGTTTCTCTTGTATCTGCTTCTGTTCTGTCAGTCTGTCAGTCCCACCTTACACTCCATAAACAACTTGCTTCATTGACTTTCTGATATAGTTAACTGAACAAAACCAATAAAACTTCCCTCTGAAGTTAGATTATTTTCATGGCCACTTTTCTGCCCTATACATCTCTCAATCCTGATGCTTGTAATACAGTTTGCTTGAAGTATAACACAAAAATATAAAGAATACAAACAGGTATTGATGAAAATACATGCTTTTTTGTAAGCCTACTATTTTGTGGACGTTACATATACATTATCTAATATAATAACAGCCATCCAACTCAGGTACCATTATTCCCATTTTACATGTTGGTAATCTGAGTTTGCAGAGAAGGCAATGGCACCGTACTCCAATACTCTTGCCTGGAACATCCCATGGACAGAGGAGGCTGGTGGGCTGCAGTCCATGGGGTCCCTAAGAGTCGGACAGAACTGAGCAACTTCACTTTCACTTTTCACTTTCCTGCATTGGAGAAGGAAATGGCAACCCACTCCAGTGTTCTTGCCTAGAGAATCCCAGGGACGGGGGAGCCTGGTGGGCTGCCATCTATGGGGTTGCACAGAGTCAGACACAACTGAAGCGACTTAGCAGCAGCAGCAGCAATCTGAGTTTGAGCTTCATAAGAAAATCAGTTGGCTAAGAGATCACAGTCAGTAAATGCAGGAGCTGACATTCAGATACAAGGCTAGATTGGGCACATATCTTAAGCTCTTTCTGTTGTGTCAAGAGACTGAACAGCAGAGTCTTGTCAGAAGGAAAATATCCAACCCCAAAGTGGCAGATAAATAAAAAAGGCAAAGGACTAGGAACCAGAATACCTGGCAAATTAGTTGTGTGACCTTGAAGAAATCATCCAGCTATTTGGAACAGCAATTTCCTCATCAATTGAATAGAGAATTAGGAAAGTTGGTGATCTTACAAATCCTTTATAAATTAAAAATTACATGGTCCTTTCTGAATGATAATTACAATCTAAGATATTTCTTGTAAATATGCATCTAAAAAGAGGGCTTACTGCCATTTTCTCTGGAAACTTTGGAAATATATAGTCCCATATCATTTAAGATAAAGTTAGAAAACTTGAGAAAAGAACATCTTTCCATGTGACCTTAAAAAAAATATTTCAAAGTCCTCAAACTTTCTCCATTCATCCATGTAGAAGAGAGAAAACTAAAAATGTTATTCACCTCAAATTTGGTGTCAGAACAGCTGTCTCTCTCTTCTTCCTGTCACATGCTTTGAGTGCCTTGGCATGAATTTGAGAAGTAGCTTTTCTTGCTCTCCAGTCAAATTGCTGTACTGGAGGGAGAAAAATCCATAAATCCCAATATTTAGCTCACAATTTACCTTCCACCTGCCTACCTAATAGTTTTCAAATTGAAAAACATTGTTTCCACATTCCCCTGGGCTATGAGAAGCCATTATAAATGACAGAGATTGCTAGAAACGGAGGAAATATATAGGATCAGTATAAGTCTGGCAGACAAAGCAAAACTACTTTTGCTTACATGTGTTAGAAAATCTGCTTGCAAAAGTGATCTGCTATGGAGAGCAGTTGAAAGGAATTCAGCCGATGCTGGTAGGCTACCATGCTCATTCAGATATGCCGATGACAGCTTCAGAACCATTCTGCTGTCCAACTTCAATTCAGCTAACACTTACTGAATGCCAGGGAAGCAACAAGAATTTTGTAGATGCCAGTAGGGCTTACACAAAAAAAGCAAATTCAAATTTCATGTTTATTGTGATACACTAGCATCGTTGTTCCGGAGAAGGCAATGGCAACCCACTCCAGTACTCTTGCCTGGAGAATCCCAGGGACGGCGGAGCCTGGTGGGCTGCCGTCCATGGGGTCACAGAGTTGGACACAACTGAAGCGACTTAGCAGCAGCAGCACTGTTGTTCATATCCAATCATATCCAACTCTTTGCAACCCCATGGATGGAAACACACCAGGCCTCCCTGTCCCTCACCATCTCTTGAAGTTTGCCCAAGTTTATGTCCATTGCATTGGTCCACTAGCATTATCTCAAGTAAACTTGTGTAATTATTTGCTTCCATTACAAAATCAAAGAGACATATCCTTTAACTTTGCTAATCACTGATTTTATCTCTACCTATAAACTTAAATATTAATTAATAATAATCCTACAGCCTTCTACAAATTAGTCAAAAGCATACTAAAGTAGAGAGAATTCTCTAAATATTACAAGCAGTTTTTCTTCTATTTCAAATATATTTGTATTTATGTAAGCAACAGAGAGAGTCAGAATGTGAAATAGAATACATGTGTACAAGCCGATTAAAATATAAGTCTGCAGTCTAGTGGTTTGAATGTTGTGTGAAAATGTACTCTTATTCTGATTCAAAAGAGATGGGACAGCAATCACAAATCGGAAATTCTCACTAGACGAACTTATTTGGCCTTTGGCAAGAAGTAGATAATTTTTAAGGAAAATATCTTTTTAATTGTAGGACTCAAGAGTGAGTCTTATTACCAACAGTCTTTCAATTATGAATTTTAGCTGAACTTCTACCAATCTAAAGCTTATTGCATTAACATAGTCTTTAGAATGGCCTTAAACTCTAGGTTTATAATTTCAATTGAATAACATGTGTTCTGTTCGTACACACTTTTTACAAAAGATATGTTATAGCTGCAATTTAAAATACAATGATTGCAACCCAATCAGGCAAATGATATGATAATTTAAAAAAACTATTGCAATCCTTAAGTTTAAATGTGCAACCATATAAAAAATCTATATTAAAAATTATATGCAATCATATTAAAAAGAGATGCCAAAACATTCTCAAAGAACTAATGCAATAGGAGTTTAAAATGATAATCTTTCTACCTTGCCTTTGGTGAAGGCCTCCAAGGCTGACAACTATAGATTATATGCCAAGCACTCATATATCCTAGAGTGAGACATAGTTCACCAATGCCAGAACATGAGAAACATTTGAGGTTCTACAAGGTTAGCCACCTCGCCTAATTTTTTTTTTTTTTTAATTTAACACTTAATCTTCACAGAGAGAATTGCCTTGGAAAGTCATGCCAGTGAGCTAGTATTATCCCATGGCGATGGGGAGAGAAGTCTTCCTTCTACATTAAATCAAAGGAAGAGGCTTCTCAAGGAAAATCTATATATCTTCCATAACTTAGTTGATGCAGAAGACTGGTATATGAAGCACACTTCAGGAATTTACAACTAAGAAGCTATGCCTATCTGGCTGAACAAGAGTTTGGGAAAGTCAAGGAAGATCATAGTTTGGTAGCAGAATTTCAAATATATTAGTAATTGCAATAAATGTAGTTGCAATAAATACAAAGATTTTCAAACTGTATAAAAATGCATTTGATATATTAACACCACAAAATTAGAGAAAAACTGAAACTGAAGAAATGAAATCAGGTATATCATGTAAATATTAATCAAAATTATTAATTTAAAACAAAAGGGCTTTAAGAGGATAAAATGAAGTAAAAAGACTCAGCTCACCAAAATGACACAATAATTCAAAAATCTTCCCACAGAATAACATGGTCTCAAAACATACAAAGAAAACTTGGAAAAAGAAAAGCTACAGAAAACAAACACAAAAACTGTAAAGAGAGATTGATATATTTCATTCAATAATTGATAGAACAAGCTGATAAGATGGATTGTGAATTCCTGAGAACCAAGGCTGATGTTGGAACAGATTATCACTCTGAATAAGAATTTTTTAAATGATTATATGATCTTAAAACATTACACAGACACCAAGGGCAGGATCTATTTCTCCAACAACTTTCCAATGGCTCATATACACTGTTACCTACCAAAATAAATCTAAGATTCTAAATCTGTTCAGAATTTTTTAAAAGGATATTCATCTAGGTAAAATATATAAATATAGATAATCTTATTTTGCTAGCCGGAAAAAGAATCTTTTCCCAGTATTCCTCCATTTATTACAGAAGTAGGAGTAGTCTTATAAGAATTAAAAAAAAAAAAAAAAAGATACTGAGGGCGACACGACAATTTATCAGAAACTCTCAAATAAACAATAATATTCTCCTTGGTCAGAAACATATTTACAGAAGTTTCACAGGGTGTGGAGAAAGAGATGCACTATTTGACCTACTTTTTCAGTTCCCTAGTATTAGTATGTGAGTGTGTGGGGAAACAGGCAGTCTCAAATGCTGTTAGGAATACAAATGGCTTGGAAGTTGGAAGATGCTTGGCTATTTCAAACCCTTTTTAGTAGATTGCCATTCACCAATATCAAGTTTTTCTTTTCTGTGGGAAAATTATCCTTCCTTACCCCCTGGAAGCCAGTAATAGTCATATGACTTGCTTTGGGCAATGATATATGAACAGAAAGGATGTGTGTCACTTCTAGACTTTAAGAACAAATGCAAGCTATAGTTAACAATATAGAGTAGTTCTGTTCTATAAAATCTCTATGGGGAACACATGTATACCCATGGTTGATTCATGTCAGTGTATGGCAAAAACCACTATAACATTGTAAAGTAATTAGCCTCCAATTTAAATAAATAAATAAATAATTTTAAAATCTCTATGAATAGTGAAGTAACAAATCCTACATCACAGCTCCTAGGAGAAATACGTGGTTAGGTTCCTTTCTATCAACTGATCAATACAACTAATAATACATGTTTTATATATGTTTCTACAGCCAACAGCACTGTAACTCAGGCTTGAATAAAATTTATCAAACATTATTTTCTCCATAAAGCACATCACAGCCTTCTCATGTTTATGAACATTAGACAGCACTTCAGCACTAAACTTGTGGCCGTCTTAAAAAGCAAAATCACTAACAAAGCAAAAAAAAAAAAAGGCACTAAATAGACTTCATTAAAAAGTCAATTGTTTACAGTATAAGACTTGAACAAGAGGGCACTGCATCACCTTGTTTGATCTCAGCTGAAAAACATGTATGTTGGGCAACTTGATTTTTTTGCCATTCTGTCCGTGTCTGAATGGCTGCAACAGTCCCATGGGTATTGTCTTGGTGGTTGGATACAAATAAATTTGAGCAAGTAGGGAAATTTGCAAGAGAGTTCCATAAAAACATCTACTTCCACTTTATTGACTATGCCAAAGCCTTTGACTATGTGGGTCACAACAAACTGGAAAATTTTTAATGAGATGGGAATGCCTGACCACCTTACATGCTTCCTGAGAAATCTCTCAAAGTTAAGAAGCAACAGTTAGAACTGGATATGGAACAATGGACTGGTTGCAAATTGGGAAAGGAGTACATCAAGTCTATGTATTGTTACCCTGCTTATTTAACTTACATGCAGAGTACATCATGTAAAATGACAGGCTGGATGAAGCTCAAGCTGGAATCAAGACTGCCAGGAGAAATATCAGTGAAAAGCTGACTTAAAACTCATTATTCAAAAAACAAACATCATGGCATCCATTCCCATCACTTCATGGCAAATACATCAGGAAACAATGGAAACAGTGACAGACTTTATTTTCTTGGGCTCCAAAAGCACTACAGATGGTGACTACAGCCATGAAATTGAAAGGCGCTTGCTCCTTGGAAGAAAAGCTATGATCAGCCTAGAACGCATATTAAAAAGCAGAGACATTACCTTGATGACAAAGTTCTGTCTAGTCAAAGCTATGGTTTTTCCAGTAGTCATGTATGGATGTGAGAGGTGGACCCTAAAGAAGGCTGAGTGCCAAAGAATTTATGCTTTTGAACTGTGGTATAGGAAAAGACTCTTTAGAGTCTCTCGGACTGCAGGGAGATTCAACTAGTCAATCCTAAAGGAAATTAGTCCTGAATATTCACTGGAAGGACTGATGCTGAAGCTCCAACACTTTGGCCACCTGATGCGAAGAACTGACTCATTGGAAAAGACCCTGATGCTGGGAAAGCATAGGATGATATAGTTGGATGACATGGACTGGATGGACATGAGTTTGAGCAAACTCCAGGAGTTGGTGATGGACAGGGAAGCCTGGAGTGCTGCAGTCCATGGGTTTGCAAACAGTCAGATATGACTGAGCAACTGAACTAAACTGACTGAGGCAAATTTGCAGATCACAGACTAGAAATAGAAACCAACTCCACAGCTGAATGTTCCTGACACTGGCTGCTTCATCACTCCAGGCTGCATGGAGACCTCAACTGACTGTAAATGAACATGTAACACAAGTCAAAATTAAACTTTGGTGTTTTACGTCTCTTACACTTGATATTGTTGGTTACTGTAATGTAACTTAGCCTACCATGACTTAAACACCCCTGACCTAGAAATCCACTGCAATATCATGTAACAAATATATTTACATAGCTGAACTAAGATGCATGAAGAAGGATGTAGAATAGTTATAGGATACACAAGAAGCCAACAACTCTGATCATTGCTGATAATCAAGATTAGAAAACTGAAGTGACACTGTTTTCACTGGGGATCTTCAACTGTTTAAAATTACAGACATTTTTTAATAAAAAGACAAATATAAATAAAAATTGAAATAATGTATGCATTTTTTTTCCCTAGAGAAGGAAATGGCAACCCACTCCACTATTCTTGCCTAAAGAATTCCATGAAAAGAGAAGCCTGGTGGGCTACAGTCCATGGGGTCACAAAGAATCGGACACGATTGAGCAACTAACACACATAAATGCTTTTTTTCAAAAAAATTAGCCTTCAAATTTTCTCTTAAAAATAGGGAGAAAGTGTTAGTCGCTCAGTCATGTCCGACTCTCTGAAATCCCATGGACTGCAGCATGCCAGGCTCCTCTGTCCATGGAATTCTCCAGGCAAGAGTACTAGAGTGGATAACCTTGTCCTTCTTCAGGGGATCTTCCCAACCCAGGGAATGAACCTGGGTCTCCTGAATTTTAGGCAGATTCTTTACCATCTGAGCCATAAGGGAAGACCTCAAAATTAGGGAAACACATATATTAGACTGGAAATTTCTAGGAGGCTTAGAAATTGTTATCTTTGTCAATGGATTCTTTTATTGTTAGAACCAATTATTTCATTACTTACAGGAAAGGTGGATTTGAGCTATTTTCATTCATTTTTCATCACCCAAATTGTTATTTATACCTGGGGACAAGCACTTTTATTCTCTTCCTTTGGACCCAAAGTGTCATTGTGGAATATGGCAGCAGAATAGTTAAGCAGCCGCCACAGCCCTGTTTCCTGGAGGAGTCAATGCATTAACTGTGAACCTAGTTTGCTCTCAAGGGGCACCTCCTCTAGAGGATCATTGGGATATGACTAAAAAGTATGAGAGGAGGAAATGATTTTCTTCTAAAAACAATGACGCATAATATGTTGATAAACATGAGAATGCTATCTCTCTGTAAAAATGTTCTTCAGAATAAAAATGTATCTCATTTGCAAATTTTTCCTCATAATTTTTACAGTAGCTATTCATTAAACTGATTAAAAATTTAAGGTGACAACAGTATTCTAGAAATCATTTTGAAAATAAAAACCCCCATGACTTCTCTAACCTCACACCCATTCAAAATTTTCTGAAAAAACATTACCTTTATTATTATAATCTTTCTGTCATATCTACAAGTACACATAGAATTACTGAGTACAACTTGAGGCCACATTTTTTTTTCTATATTACACTTTAATCTAACTTGATTCTAAAAGAAAAAGTTGTCAAAAAGTCTATTGCACAATTTTCCTTACAGTTTAATAATATTCCTGTATTAGTGAGTCAGTTTCATACTGTTCAAATACATTCTCTCAAAATCAAATTTATGTATATTTATAGAAGAATAGTTGTATAAAAACAATTTATTTAGACTTGTATAAGGAGACTAGAAAATAGCATNATTTGATGACACTGGTATAAATTAGTCAATGAATAAAACTGTCCTTGCATTTTGCTATGCACGAAATCATCATTATTTATTTAAATCATCACCATGTATGTAGAAAATGCCTCCTGATTCCTTATTCTAACCACAAAATTATCTATCATTTTCTGTTTCCCATATATCCTGTTCAATTATGAAGGTTGATTTCTAATACAAAAGGAAGAGGGAAAGACTAATAAATAAGAGATCCAGTTTCAATTTGTTTAAATATATACAGTTTTCAAAAACCAATTCTTATAAGGTATTAGAGGAAGCAGTAAATTTAATCCCTATTTGACTCTGTATTAGGTAAATTCACTTCAGTTGAAAGCATTAGGAAAAAAGGTATTTAGTGCTTCAGGTAACTGAAAAATTAAAGATGTAGTGACCCAATAATATTAATAAACTCTTGATTTCATTCTGAGCCTCCATTCTTTTCCACAATATAAATTTTATCTAAACGTGAACATCCTTGTACTTTTAGGTTAGATAGCAGCTTTGACAAGAGTTACATGTCTCTTATAGGAAGGCAGAAATATGTTCTCTTCCTGCAAACTCCACACAAAATCTTGAACTTCCTTGAGCCAACCATTTCCATTGTCACCCTCTGATTGTGAGGGTCAGGGGAATGTGACATGACTGGAAAATTTTTGGATTTTCTAGAAAAAGAGAAGAGGGAGAAGGAGGAGACAAGATCATAGGGCAGAAAGACTTAAGCTCATCTCTTCTCATAAAAACACCAAAATCACAACTAACTGCTGAAAAAAACATTCAAAAAAAAGACAGGAACCTACCACCAAAGGTAATTAACTTCCAAAGACAAAGTAGAAGCCACAATGAGATGGTAAGAGGAACACATCTGTGATAAAATGGGTGACTCACAAACTGGAAAACAATTGTATCACAGAATGAAACAGAAATAAACAATAGAAAAGATCAATAAAACTAAACTCTGATTCTATGAAAAAAACAAACAATATTGATAAACCTTTAGCCACACTCAAAGAAAATAACGAAGAAGGCTCAAATCAATAAAATTAGAAATGAGAAAGAAGTTACAATGGACACCACAGAAATACAAAGGATCACAAGAGTCTGCTAAAAATTATTATATGCCAATAAAATAAACAACCTAGAAGAAATGGAAAAGTTCTTAGAAACATACAACCTTCCAAGCCTGAACCAAGAAGAAATAGAAAATATGAGCAGACCAATCACAAGCACTAAAACTGAAACTGCCTAAAACTCTTCCAAAACACAGAAGTCCAGGACCAAATGGCTTCACAGACAAACACTATCAAACATTTAGAGAAGAGTTAACACATATCCTTATCAAACTATCCCAAAAATTAGAGGAAGGAACACGCCCTAACTTATTCTATAAGGCCACCATCACCTTCAAAAGCAAACAAAGATACCACACACACACACACACACACACACACACAAATTACAGGCCAATATCACTGATGAACATAGATGCAAAAACCCTTAAAAATTAATCCAATATATTAAAAGGATGATACATCATGATCAAGTTAGATTTATCCCAGGGATATAATAATTTTTTTGATATCTGCAAAGCAATCAGTATGATATACCAGATTAACAAACTGAAGGTAAAAACCATCTAATCATCTCAATAGATGCAGAAAAAGCTTTATATAAAATCCAACACTTATTTAAAATAAAAACTCTCCAGGGAGTGGGCATAGAGAGAGCATGCTCCTGCTGCTAAGTTGCTTCACTCGTGTCCAACTCTGTGAGACCCCATAGATGGCAGCCCACCAGGCTCCCCTGTCCCTGGGATTCTCCAGGCAACAACACTGGAGTGGGTTGCCATTTCCTTCTCCAATGAATGAAAGTGAAAAGTGAAAGTGAAGTTGCTCAGTCGTGTCCAACTCTCAGTGACCCCATGGACTGCAGCCTACCAGGCCTCTCCACCCATGGGATTTTCCAGGCAAGAGTACTAGAATGGGGTGACATTGCCTTCTCTGAGAAAGAGCATAATTCAACATAATAAACATCATATATTACAAACCCACAGCTAATACTATACTCAACAGTGAAAAGCTAAAAGAATTCCCTCTACAATGAAGAATAAGACAAGGATGTCTACTGTCATCTGCTGCTGCTGCTGCTAAGTCGCTTCAGTTGTGTCTGACTCTGTGTGACCCCATAGATGGCAGCCCACCAGGCTCCCCTGTCCCTGGGATTCTCCAGGCAAGAACACTAGAGTGGGTTGCCATTTCCTTCTCCAATGCATGAAAGTGAAAAGTGAAAGGGAAGTCACTCAGTCGTGCCTGGCCACTGTCATCACTTCTATTCAATTTAGTTTTGGATGTTCTAGGCTAGCAATCAGAAGAAAAAGAAATCCAAATTGGAAAAAAAAAGTAAAACTGTCACTGTCTCCAGATGACATGATACTATAGATAGGAAATCCTAAGATGCCACCAGAAAGAAAACTACTAGAGCTAATCAATGAATCTAGTAAAGATGAAGAATACAAAATTAATACACAGAAATATCTTGCATTCCTATACACTAACAACGAAAGATCAGAAAGAAATTATCTGATTTATTTGATAATTGAGAGGAAACAATCTCATTTGTCATTACATCAAAAAAAAAAAATAGTAGGAGCAAACCTATCTAAGGAGGCAAAAGACTTGTACTCTGAAAACTGTAAGACACTGATATGAACAAAATTTAAGATGACACAGATGGAAAGATATACCATATTCTTGGATTGGAAGAATCAGTATTGTCAAATAACTATATTACCCAAGGCAATATACAGAATCAGTGCAATGCCTATCAAATTAACAATGGCATTTTTCGCAGAACAAGAACAAAAAGTTCAAAGTTAGTATGGAAACACACACAGAAAAAGGAAAAAAAGAAAAAACAGCCAAAGCAACTCTGAGGTGGGGAAAAAAGGAGATGGGGGAGTCAGTCTCCCTGACTTCAGCCTATACTACAAAGCTACAGTCATCAAAACAGTATGGCACTGACACAAAAACAGAAATATAGATCAATACAACAGGATGGAAAACCAAGAAATAAACCCATGCACTTATGGTCACCTTACTCTATGATCAAAGAAGCAATAATGTACAAGAAGAAAAGAGTCTCTTCAAAAAGTGGTGCAGGGAAAACTGGACAGCTACATGTAAAAGAATTAAATTAAAATTTTAATACCATACACAAAAATAAAATGAAAATGGATTAAAGACCTAAATTAAGACTGTGTACTATAAAACTCCTAGAAGAAAACATAGACAGAACACCCTTTGATGTACATCACAGCAGTATCTTTTTGCATCCACCTCCTAGAATAATAAAAATAAAAACAAAAATAAAAAATAAATGGGACCTAATTAAGCTTAAAGGCCTTTGCCCAGTCAAGGAAACCATAAACAGAACAGAAAAACAACACACAGAATGGGAGAAAATATTTGCAAATGATGTGACCAACAAGGGATTAATCTCCAAAATTTATGAACTGCTCATGCAGCTCAAGATCAAAAAGCCAAATAACCCAACCCCCAAATGGGCACAAGATCTAAACAGACATTTCTCTTAGAAAAAGAAGATATACACTAGGCAGCTGGCAGGGTGGCTGAGGAGTGGGGCAGGGGCAAGAGTGGCCTCTTTGCCTCATTTGTGACCTAGCAGCACCCGGAAACTGTATTGTCCACCAGCACCAGGAAGATCTGGACTTCAGAGCACATCTTTGACCACCCATGGGAAATTGTCACAACAGCTGCAATGCAGAAAATACCCAAACCCTATGAACCCGAGTGTGGTTGGTGTTGATGTACTAGACAGACACATATACCCCTCTGGAAAGTTGCACAGCCATAGAGTTCTCAGCACAGAGTGGGGACTGCCTTCCATTGTGAAATCTATTACTGGTGCAGCAAGAAGCAAAACATAGCAAGAATATTCTGTAGTGAATCCCCCAGTTCAGTTCAGTCGTTCAGTCATGTCCGACTCTTTGCAACCTCATGAATCACAGCACGCCAAGCCTCCCTGTCCATCACCAATTCCCGGAGTTCACTCACACTCACATCCATCGAGTCAGTGATGCCATCCAGCCATCTCATCCTCTGTCGTCCCCTTCTCCTCCTGCCCCCAATCCCTCCCAGCATCAGAGTCTTTTCCAATGAGTCAGCTCTTCGCATGAGGTGGCCAAAGTACTGGAGTTTCAGCTTTAGCATCATTCCCTCCAAAGAAATTCCAGGGCTGATCTCCTTCAGAATGGACTGGTTGGATCTCTTTGTAGTGCAAGGGACTCTCAAGAGTCTTCTCCAACACCACAGTTCAAAAGCATCAATTCTTCAGCACTCAGCTTTCTTCACAGTCCAACTCTCACATCCTTACATGACCACAGGAAAAACCATAGCCTTGACTAGATGGACCTTTGCTGGCAAAGTAATGTCTCTGCTTTTCAATATGCTGTCTAGGTTGGTCATAACTTTTCTTCCAAGGAGTAAGTGTCTTTTAATTTCATAGCTGCAGTCACCATCTGCAGTGATTTTGGAGCCCCAAAAAATAAAGTCTGACACTATTTCCCCATCTATTTCCCATGAAGTGATGGAACCAGATGCCATAATCTTCGTTTTCTGAATGTTGAGCTTTAAGCCAACTTTTTCACTCTCCACTTTCACTTTCATCAAGAGGCTCTTTAGTTCTTCGCTTTCTGCCATAAGGGTGGTGTCATCTGCATAGAGGTTATTGATATTTCTCACAGCAATCTTGATTCCAGCTTGTGCTTCTTCCAGCCCAGCGTTTCTCATGATGTACTCTGCATATAATTTATATAAGCAGGGTGACAATATACAGCCTTAACATACTCCTTTTCCTATTTGGAACCAGTCTGTTGTTCCATGTCCAGTTCTAACTGTTGCTTCCTGACCTGCATATAGGTTTCTCAAGAGGCAGGTCAGGTGGTCTTGTATTCCCATCTCTTTCAGAATTTTCCACAGTTTATTGTTTTCCACAGTTTATTAGGGATCCACAGTGGATCCCTAATGGAACTTAAATCTACAAATATTTCATTTACAAATATGGTTTCAGTAGATGAGATATATATATATATATACCACATCCTCAAGACCCAGAAAAAACTATTTGACTCAAGCCATAAGTACCATGACAGAAGTCAGTCTCAGCAGTTACCTTGAAGGGATAATGGCAAGTACAATATCATCAAATGCTAACAAAGAAACAGAATATATTAAGAAGAGGTGGCAAGAATACACAGAAGAGCTATACAAAAAAGATCTTCATAACCCAGATAATCAAGATGGTGTGATCACTCATCTAGAGCTAGACATCCTGGAATGAGAAGTCAAGTGGGCCTTAGGATACATCACTATGAACAAAGAAAGTGGAAGTGATGGAATTCTAGTTGAGCTCTTTCAAATCCTGAAAGATGATGCTGGAAAGGGCTGCACTCAATATGCCAACAAATTTGGAAAATTCAGCTGGCCACAGGACTAGAAAAGGTCAGTTTTCATTCCAATTCCAAAGGAAGGCATGGCCAAAGAATGTTCAAACTACTACACAATTGCACTCATCTCACACGCTATCGAAGTAATGCTTAAAATTCTCCAAGTCAGGCTTCAACAGTACATGAACCTTGAACTTCCAGATGTTCAAGCTGGACTTATAAAAGGCAGAGGAACCAGAGAACAAATTGCCAATATCCATTGGATCATCAAAAAAGTAAGAGAGTTCCAGAAAAACATCTACTTCTGCTTTCTTGACTATGCCAAAGCTTTTGACCATATGGATCACAACAAACTCTGGAAAATTCTTAGAGAGATGGGAATATCAGACCACCTGACCTGCCTCTGTAGAAATCTGTATGCAGGTCAGGAAGCAACAGCTAGAACTTGACATGGAAGAACAGACTGGTTCCAAATTGGGAAAGGAGTATGTCAAGGCTGTATACTGACACCCTGCTTATTTAACTTATATGCAGAGTACATCATGTGAAACGCTGGGCTGGAAGAAGCACAAGCTGGAATCAAGGTTGCCGGGAGAAATATCAATAATCTCAGATATGCAGATGACACCACTCTTATGGCAGAAAGAGAAGCTAAAAAGCCTCTTGATGAAAGTGAAAGTGGAGAGTGAAAAAGTTAACTTACAACTCAACATTCAGAAAACGAAGATCATGGCATCTGGTCCCATCACTTCATGGGAAATAGATGGGGAAATAGTAAGAAACATTTTTCTGCTCCAAAATCACTGTAGATGTTGACTGCAGCCATGATATTAAAAGACGCTTGCTCCTTGGAAGAAAAGCTATGACCCACCTAGACAGCATATTAAAAAGCAGAGACATTACTTTGTCAACAAAGATCGATCTAGTCAAAGCTATGGTTTTTCCAGTAGTCATGTATGGATGTGAAAGTTGGACTATAAAGAAAGCTGAGTGCCCAAGAATTGATGCTTTTGAACTGTAGTGTTGCAGAAGACTCTTGAGAATCCCTTGGACTGCAAGGAGATCCAACCAGTCCATCCTAAAGGAAATCAGTCCTGAATAGTCATTGGAAGGACTGATGCTGAAGCTGAAACTCCAGTACTTTGGCCACCTGATGGGAAGAACTGCCTCATCTGAAAAAACTCTGATGCTAAAAAAGATTGAAGGCAGGAGGAGAAGGGGATAGCAGAGGATGAGATGGTTGGATGACATCATCAACTCAATGGACATGAGTTTGAATAAACTCCAGGAGTTGGTGATGAACTGGGAGGCCTGGCGTGCTGCAGTCCATGGGGTCACAGAGTCAGATACAACTGAGAGACTGAACTGAACTGAATAAAGGCCAAGTATCAATGGAGTGTGTAATACATAAATTAAATGCTGAAATTAAGGAACTGACAGCTTTGGCAAGAGGAAGCATACAGACACCAATGGCAACAGCAGCATTTGTGAAGAAATGATAATGGAAGTTGATACCCGGCACCCAGTAAAATACAACTCTATTTTAGGTAGAATTCTTTTTAATAAGCTAAAGAAAAGCTATGTGACTTGATCAAACCAAAGAGGCACAGGGTTTCTAAATAAAAGGGATCAACTGAAATTCATATTGTCAGAAATGACTGATTTTGAGGATTCAATACATACAAAATTTTAACAATTTTTGAAAAGTATGTTTGGAAATTGGTATTCGCTGGTGAAACCTCCTTAAGGTAGAATTTTAAAGCTTTTCATTCATTGGAATTCTATCTGGCTTTGGACCAACCTCAGCAGCAAACGGAGCCTCCTCTGTATATGCACAACTGCCCTGTTTCACTAATCCTGGAGAGCTTACATGAGGGAACTCACTTTTAAAGGAGAAACTGTATCATTTTAAAAAGACATTAACTGCATAAAAAATTTGCTCTGCTATAAACCACCATTAAAAATCACAATGTTTTAATTTCATACTCAGAAACATTATTTTACAGTAAAAATTATCACAAAAGTAATAAATGGCTCCAACAAAATTACATTATACTGTGTTATAGAGTACTGCACTGATTTGCCAAAGTTTTGTAACTTAGTAAAAATCCTTACTTGGATTTGTACTTTATGATTTAGTTTGCTGTATCATGGGTTGGTTATGTTAACTGAAAAAATAAAGTCATTACCAGAAAAAAAAATGAGACATATAGATAGCCAAAAAGGACAAGGTGCTCACCACCACCAACAGTGCTAATTATCAGAGAAATATAAATTAAAATGACAATGAGATATTTCCTCACACTAGTCAAAATGGCCATCATGAAAAAGTCTACAAACAATAAATGCTGGAGAGGGTGTGGAACCAAGGGAACCCTCCTACACTGTTGGTGGGAATGTAAATTGGTACAACCACTATGGAAAATATACATATGGAAAACTAACAACAGAACTACCATGTAATTCATCAATCCCATTCCTGGGTATATATCTGGAGAAAATTACACTTTGCAAAGACACATGCAACCATTATTCACTGCAGTACTATTTTAAATAGCTGACATGGAAGCAACCTAAATGTCCATCAACAGAGGAATGGATAAAGAAGATGTGATACATGTATACAGTGGAATTTTACTCAGCCATAAAAAACAATAAAATAATGCCATTTCCATCAATATAGATGAGTCTAGAGATTATCATAGTAAAGGAAGTCAGAGAAAGACAAATATCATACAATATCACTTATATGTAGAATCTTTAAAAAATGAAACAAATGAATTTATTTAGAAAATAGAAACAGACTCACAGTCCTAGAAAATAAGCTTATAGTTACCAAACAGAAACTGCAGGGGTTGGGGAAAATTTAGGAGGTTGAGATTAATACTAATACACAAAAAATACATATAAAATAGATAATTAACAATACCCTACTGTGTAGCACAGGAACCTCTACTCAGTACTCTGTAATAACCTACATGAAAAAGGAATCTGAAGAAGAAAATATATATATGTGTGTGTGTGTGTATGTATGTAGATATATATAGATATATATATGTGTAAAATTATGTGTATATGTGTGTGTGACACACACACACACGCGCGTATAACCTGGTAGCTCAGACAGTAAAGACCCCGGTTCGACCCCTGGGTNCACACACACGCGTATAACCTGGTAGCTCAGACAGTAAAGACCCTGGTTCGACCCCTGGGTTGGGAAGCTTCCATGAAGAAGGGAATGGCTACCTACTCCAGTCTTGCCTGGAGAACTCCATGGACAGAGGAGCCTGATGGGCTACAGTCTATGCGGTCGCAAAGAGGTGGACATGATTAAGTTCTTTGCATGCAGATAACTGTATCACTTTGCTGTATACCTGAAACACAACACTGTAAATCAGCTATACTCCAATATAAAATAAAAATGTTTTAAAAAGAAGGTATTTGAGGCAGAAAGCTGGTTATGCAGGAAATGGGATCTGAAGGGGAATGTCAAGGTAGCCCAGATCAATAACTACAGAAAGCCACTCCCACCCCAGGGCTGAGGAACAAAATAAGAGGGGAGGTGAATCCACATCCACATGGGGGCTTAGGATGAGCGACCTCCAGAATGCCAAAGTGGCATGTTTTGTCAAGTTAAAACTACATAATAATGGCCTATGAAAGAATGACACCCTGACTCTCCTCTCTGTCTCTGTAAAAGCCAGAAATGAATCCCCCTGTGAAAGGTGCCCTCCCTGCATCTGGGGGTAGAAGGACACCCTTACTGCCAGAGCTGGGAATTCAGTCAAAGAGGTCTATGTAAACAAACCATGTTCCTTCTTTATTTACTGCCTCAAGCCCAAACTGTTTATAGATTCTTCACTAAATATGCACCACAGCCCAAGTTTCTTGATCCTGCCAATTCCTCAGAAATTTGTGGTTTCTCTGTCTAAAAAGTATAAAAGTGCTTTTTGCCACTTCTTAGGTCTCATTTTTACAGGAATTCATGTGTAAATTAAAACATTTTTTTCTGTTTAAAATAAAATTTTCCAATACCTATTTAATAAACAAATTTTTGTGCTTAAATGAAGCATTTGTTATACTGTGTGCCTAAGATGCAATGATGAATAAGATTATATTTGCACTGCAGGACTCAAGTCACTTGCATTTATTCCTCCTTCTGCATTTCTATTGCTGCTAAACCAGTCTTAACTAGCTCATTGACGCTATTCTGTTTCATATCCAATTTACCTTCACAGTGCTGCCAGATTAATTTCACTTAGAAAAAAAAACACTTTGCATAACTTGTGATCATTCTACATTTTCTAGAGAACTATGTTATATGTTTTTAACAGGTAGTCAAGGCAGTCAGCAATATGTTCTCCATCCTAGTCTGAAGCTCTCTGTCCACTCCCCCAAACCTTCTGTTCCTTCCAAACCAGTCTACACACTACTCCTACACAAGCCATATATATCCCTACTATCAAGATTTAGTTCACACCATTTTCCTTGCCCGGGATGAATACTTCCTGCACTAAATGTATCTAAGTAGAAAAATACAATTTCAAGTATACAAAATATTTTCACAACTTTAGAGATACCTTTTTAAAAGAATATCAGTTACTT
The DNA here is from genome assembly GCA_006410935.1 of Redunca redunca. NCBI lineage: Eukaryota > Metazoa > Chordata > Mammalia > Artiodactyla > Bovidae > Redunca > Redunca redunca. Next base: position 44,829 of record SJYQ01003615.1, read on the forward strand.
ATTAAAAAAAAAACTATGGATATGTAACTTTTAAGAATATATTCTATTTTGCCTGTTACGTGGTATATGCCTGAGCTTCCTTTTTTGAAGTATGTACAAC
>SJYQ01003615.1:53606-64681 GCA_006410935.1 Redunca redunca
TCCTTGAAAGAAAAAGCCAAAGTTTATGCTTATTAATATCTCAAAATAATTTAAAACACTTTAATTCTTACCAAAAACAAGTTTATATGCTCAGTTATCCAGTATAAACATGCAGTCATAAGCTGTAGTTTTGAATTCCTATTGCTGTCAGATAAAAATTTGAGACCTCTCATTCAAGGCATCTAGCTGGCTGCATATTCTACTTAAAGATATCCAAATCCTCTCTATGGAAATAAGGCTCCGAGACAAGACAAGACTAGCTAATGGAATAGTACATGCAATGAAAAGAATATACAGCAACAGGGCATAAGAATTAGTGTTATTTTCAATCCTATTTGCAATTTCAAGGATGACATACCATTTCCATAAATTTGTATTTCCTTAATTAACTTTTTATGCTCTCTTCTCTCCTTATCTCTTGAGAGACTCTACAAACTTAATGAGCATTGATCTCATCATACAAATTTAAGTAGAAAAACTCAACCTTTTAAAAGGTGGTTTCAGAAAAACCTTTAAATCTGTAGGAAAAAAATCCAGCATTTTTATTTTAAAAAGCCAAAAACCAACACCCAAAATGACCTCCTGTAATTTATCAATCAATACCACAGGTATGCATTCATCCAACCAGCATCTTTTGCATAGACATTACATGCCATGTGTTGTGCACAGAGAAAAGAAATAACAACAAATAAGATCCTAGCTCCTGCCTAGTAGTTCACACCCTACTGAAGAGACAGACTGTGCACTCTTTGTACTCATATCAGAAATGTGCGAGAAGCTCTGAGAAAAGTATATACAGGCCATTTGTATATGCAGAAGTATACACAGGCCATTGAGAAGGCATCTAACCACATTTAAGTGCCAGATAGCTCTGAAGGAGGAAATAGACAAGCTCAGCCCTGAAGGGTGTTAAGGCCAAAGAGAAAGCAGGAATAAAACAAGCAGTATTATGAGAAAGAAGAAAGGCTCAAATGAGGCGGTCTTTCATGGAGCTTTGGGAAAGTTTGTCTAGTGAGTCTGTAAATATGAGGAAAATGTGGCAAGAAATGACACTGAGGAATTAAGTAAACAGAAGTCATATTTTGAAGAGCCTAGCACACCCATTCCAAGGATGAGGAGCCACTGAAGGAACTTACACAGAAAAGTGACTTATCACAGTATGCATTATAAAAGTCATTCTGGCTGCCTGTGGATATGACAGGGGATATGGCAATATGCCTATTGTTGGGGAACAATAGTGGACTGAGGAAAACTCATTGAGAGAATAGTACACCTTAAAAATCACACCAATGATTAGAAGCAGTAAAAAGAGAATGTGGTAATGATTTCCTGGTTTCTTGCTCTGGCAATAAATAGCTGGTTGTGCCAGTTGTTAAGGCAGAAGATCATAATAAATGCTAAATCAAGCACCTGCTCTGTACCAGGTATTGTACTTGTTTTTTGTATTAAACAACTTAACCTTTATAACAACTGTATGAAGTAAGTGCTATAACTATCCAACTTAACTACTGCAGCAACAAAGATGTGGGAAGTTAAATAATTAAGATCACACAACTATATAGGTATTGGAGACCAGATTTCAATACAAGCATCTGTCTCCAAATATACTAATCTTGGCCAGTATATTAAAAACACATTGGAAACACTGGAATCATGTAAGCCTACTTTCCAATATTTTGTTTTGGTCCATAATGGTTTCAGAGAATGTTAAATTGGAGCCGTAATTTCTATACCATTCTTGAGGAGAGAGGCACACTCAGAGGTACTTGTTTTAAGAAACTTTATTGCATTCATTATCTCCTTGCTGCATTGAAATCATTGCTCAATCAGCCAATATGATTCTCTTAGAACTTTCAATACAAAATTCATAAAACATGTCCATCCTTAAAGGACTTTATCATTAAAAACATGCATTTATGGAAGGAATTTCCATTTGCAATTTAGCATCATATTATGGGGATTCGCCAGGCAATAATACTGGAGTGGGTTGCCATGCCCTCCTCCCTGGGATCTTCCCAACCCAGGGATCAAACCCACATCTCTTATGTCTCCTGCATTGGCAGGCAGGTTCTTTACCACCTGGGAAGCCCTATTATTAAGGTGACCACAGCCCCAGTTTGCCAGATACAGCAGTAGTTTATGCTTGTTATCAGCATTTAACTATTAATAATAGTCCCTTTTATATCTGTTTAACTCAGATATTTTGGCTTAGAAGATAAATTGGTCACTTGATTTGGGCATGCACAAAGAGAATTCCAATAATCTTGATACTGTGCATATATATGAATGTGTATGTGTGAGTGTGTGTGTGTTACTGATCATGGGATTCCTTCCAATCCATTCCTCACTTGTTTCACCATTCCACCCTTCTCAGTCTATATAACTACAAATGACTATAAAAATCCTTTTTTCAAAGCTTAAAAACTATCAGACCAAGTATGGAACTAAAAGGTTCAAAATGACACAGAGCAAACTTTACCTCTTCCTGATTTTGGAGACAAGATTTTTAAAATATCCCAAGAAAAGGTGAAATAGAGGAAGGAGAAACCACATATATAAGAAGCAGAGAGACAGAATCCAATAGCATCAACCATATCAATGGCAGGAATTCAAGCAGAATCCATGCTGTGTTACTTCACACATAACTTTCTGGCATGAGCAACTGCCCACAGCAAAGCATGGTTCATCGGTTGACTAGTTTGGGCCTCTACTCAGCCCTCCCACATGCTCCATCAGACCCATCCCAGTGTGCTATCCAGAGAACCAAGACATTTGAACAACTTAGACTCCTGGAGGAAAGGTGATTATGTGTAGGAAAAATCCTTCCCTTGACTAAAGTGACGTTAAAATGCTATGAAATATTTTACTTTGAGTTTCATTGAGAGTGTTATTTTATTTCCAGGTACTTTTCAATAAAACATAAATTTACCTAATGCTTTGAGTCCCTGTTTACTCTTACCACTGAGTGGGGCAAACCCTTCATGACAATAGAAAGGAGAATAAGAAATTTCAGCAACAAATTGCCTGGGTTGCTATAAAACCAAACCAACCTACTCAGGACACTAGGGAGTTCAGTTCAGTTCAGTCGCTCAGTCATGTCCTACTCTTTGCAACCCCATGGACTGAAGCATGCCAGTCCTCCCTGTCCATCACCAACTCCCAGAGTTTACTCAAACTCATGTCCATTGAGTCGGTGATGCCATCCAACCATCTCATCCTAAGTCATCCCCTTATCCTCCTGCCTTCAATCTTTCCCAGCATCAGGGTCTTTTCAAATGAGTCAGTTCTTCACAGCAGGTGGCCAAAGTATTGGAGTTTCAGCTTCAATATCAGTCTTTCCAATGAATATTCAGGACTGGTCTCCTTTAAGACGGACTGGTTGGATCTCCTTCCAGTCCAAGGGACTCTCAAGAGTCTTCTGCAACACCATAGTTCAAAAGCATCAATTCTTTGGTGCTCAGCTTTCTTTATAGTCCAACTCTTATCCATACATGACTACTGGAAAAACTATAGCTTTGACTAGTTGGACTTTTGTTGGTAAAGTAATGTCTCTGCTTTTTAATATGCTGTCTACATTGGTCATAACTTTTCTTGGAGTGAGTCTCTGTTTTTCCAGACCATGGTCCTACCAGAAAGAATGACACCTTCATTTCTACCCAGTTTCAGCTGGGCACAATGAATGAATGATCCATTCATCTCACAAATATTTACTGAGTGCCTCCTCTGTACCAAGCGCTGACATAAACATTTAGAATGCATTAGTGAACAAAACTATTGCAGATTGTGTTCTCCAAATATTGTTACACCTACATTTTTCATCCCACATGTTTTCTTCCTGATTCTTGATAGGGCTCAAGAGTCTAGGGACTCTGATATCAAAAGGTCAGTTGTGTGTCTTTTGGGATTTGGCAATAAATGATATCTTCTGATTTTCTCTGTCTTTAAAATACACCAAAGTAATCCTGAAAAGTTTAACTAGTTAGCCAGACTAAGGCAGCCATACCAGACAATTCATGGGGAATGACCACTTAAAGATACCTGAAAAGCCTCACCTATTTCAGCTCTAAGTCCAACTACATCCTTCACCAAGACAAACTTTTTCCTCCTAAGGAGGAACACCACTTTTAACAAGTAGAAATTGGAATTGAAGAGTCCAGAAAACATTAAATATTTAGTTATAAATATAACAAAATGTATGTAATATATTATGTAATATGTATGTAAGAACTGCACATTAAAAACTTGAGAACACATGAAAGAAATTTTAAAAGTCTAAACAAACACAGTACAAATAAATTATGATCACGGATTACAAGACTTAATATTATTAAAATGTCAATTCTCTAGATCCTACAGATTTAGTAATTCCAAGTAAAGTATCAGCAGTATTTTTTGGTGGAAACTGACAAGCTGAATCCAAAAATCTGGAGAAGCAAAAGTGGAATAGACAAAATAATTTGGAAGAAGACCAACAAAGAAGGTGAATTTGCACTGGATTTCAAAACTTAGCATAAAGCTACAATTATCAAAACAGTTTTGTATTAGAGAAAAAAATGGACACACACATCAACAGAATAGAAGATAGACTGCATAAACAGATCTCTACATTTATCATCAATTGACTCTGTATAGATGTGCAGTTTAAAGGAAAGAGGGTATTCCTTCCAACAAATAATGCTGGACAACTATCAATACAAGCAAAATTGAGTTTAATCATTATCTTGCACCATCACCAAAAATTAGCACACAATGTAGATGGACCACAATGTTAATTACAAAACCCAAAACTATAAATATTGGATAAAATATTAGGAGAAAATATTTTTGGCCTTGGGTTACATAAAGTGATTTTAAGTTAAGATGCCAAAAATACAATTCATAAAACTAAAAAGAGATAGTGTTGCTATAAATTATTATACATATTAATTTGTTAATATTGTAGGTATCAATAATTGAATGTTATACAAAGAACGTTATCTATGTTGTATTTGTAGTATGGGAAAGTAGAAGGTCAGACGTTAGACCTTTAATATTAATTGCTCTTTGTTTCTAGCTGAACTGTCCTGTTAAACTGCTAATAAAATTATTTTTCAAAGAGGCTTACCCTTGTTTTTCCACATTAAAAACATTAATACCCTCCAAAATAAAATCCATATTTGTTTCAATATGTCACTCAAGTTATTTCCCTTCTTCTCCAGTCTTAAGCTCCATTATTCCTCACATCTTGTACTGTACATACCAGCAATACCTGGCATTCTTGGATTATTTCTTGTGCTCTGTCTTTGGATACCCTTCTTTCTACCAAAAATAACAAAATAGAGTCATTTTTTTNCAAAGTTAAAAACATGTGCTTTCTAACAGAGGGAAAACACTCTGGCATACCTCACAGCAAAGTCCTCTAACCTATCTCCTATAGTAATGGAAATAAAAACAAAAATAAACAAATGGAACATAATTAAAAGTTTCTGCATAGCAAAGGAAACTATAAACAAGGTAAAAACACTCACAATAGGAGAAAAATAATAGCAAATGAAACAACTGACAAAGGATTAATCGTCCAAAAATATACAAGCAGCTCATGCAGTTCAACATTAGAAAGACAAATAACCCAATCAAAAAATGGGCAGAAGACCTAAACAGACATTTCTCCAAAGAAGACACACAGACAGCTGACAAGCACATGAAAAGATGCTCAACACTGCTTATTATTAGAGAAACGCAAATCAAAACTGCAATGCAGTATCACCACACACAGGTCAGAATGGCCACCATCAAAGAAATCCAGAAACAAATGTTGGAGAAAATGGAAGCCTCTTGCACTGTTTGTAGGAATACAAATTGATACTGCCTCTATGGAGAATAGTGTGGAGATTCCTTAAAAAACTAGGAATAAAACTACCATATAACACAGCAGTCTCACTACAGAGCATATACCCTGAGAAAACCATGATTGAAAAAGACACATGTACCCCAATGTTCATTGCAGTACTATATACAGTAGCTAGGACATGGAAGCAACCTAGATATCCATCGACAGATGAATGGATAAAGAAGATGTGGTACATATATACAATGGAATATTGCTCAGCCATAAAAAAGGAACACATTTGAGTCAGTTCTAATGAGGTGGATGAATCTAGAGCCTATTATACAGAGTCAAATAAGTCATAAAGAGAAAGACAAGTATCATATATTAAAGCACATATATGGAGTCTATAAAGGTGGTACTGATGAACCTCTATCAGGGCAGCAATAGAGACACAGACATAGAAAACAGCCTTGTGGACACAGTAGGGAAGGAGAGGGTGGGGCAAACAGAGAGCAACATGGAAACATACACATCGCCATAGGCAAACAGATAGCCAGTGGGAGCTTGCTGTATGATGAAGGGAGCTTAAACCTAGTGCTCTGTGACAACCTAGATGGGTGGGATGCGGTGGGAGAGAGGTTCAAGAGGGATGGGGCATATGTATACTTATAGGTGATTCATGTTGATGAATGGCAGAAACTAACACAATACTGTAAAGCAATTATCCTCCAATTAAAAATACACACATTTTTAAAAAATACACTTCTTGCATAGGAAACTTGAATTGCAATAAACATATTAAAAGATGGACAGCCTCATCATTAAATAAGATAATGCAATTAAAGCAACAATGGGATACAATTTCAAACATATTAGAGTAGTAAGTCAGAGTAGGCAATGGCAACCCACTCCAGTGTTCTTGCCTGGAGAATCCCAGGGACAGCGGAGCCTGGTGGGCCACAGTCTATAGGGTCACACAGAGTCAGACAGGACTGAAGTGACTTAGCAGCAGTAGCAGCAGCAGAGTAGTAAGTAATAAGAACTATAATCAAATTTATTAAGTAATAAGAACTATGCTCAAACTTGGAGAAATTCTTGCTGAATGGCTTTTTCATTATACCACTATGGACAATAATAACAAATTAGAAATAAACAATTAGAATATATGCATGCCCTAGATTTTCAGATATATAATATGGAGAAACTCCTGGGTTATGTTCATCAGAGGGTATATATAAGGATGTATATTAAAACATACATTAGTAAGAAAAATGGACAAATAAACTGTAGGGCATTTTTATAGAATTCTAGATAGCAGGTAAATTGAGCTAGATCTACATCAAATTAATGTATTTGAAAATAAAATATTAGGGCAGCAATCAAGTTGCAAAAGCAAGGATACAGCATGCTTCTGCTTATGTAAATACTGAAAATACAGAATACTGTGTTTGTATATATACATATACATATATATTTATGGATATTTGTGTGTATCACAGAAGCAAGGCAATTTATAGAAACATACCAAACACAGGAAAATTACAGGTTTCTTTAAGGAAGTAAAAGTTATGAGAATTTATATCTTGAAAATTACTGTTCAAAACAAAAGCTGAAAAGTATTCTTCCTATTTGAAAGAAGCTCCCCTATATCCTAAGTCACCATGAAATCACTCTATTGCCAAATAAAACCAGTGAAAAGGATGAGTATTTAAGAAGGCTCAGTGATTCTCATGAGGGCTTTTATAACCTTTTGGCTCCACATAACTTTTTCTGGAAAATCTGCCCAAGTGGTAAAAGTAATAACAACCCTAGTTTGTTTTAAAAGGTGACTTTTAGGTGACTAAAAAGTCAATTACGGGGTGGGATGAGATGGGAGAATGGCATTGAAACATGTATACTATCATGTAAGAAACCAATCGCCAGTCGATGTCTGATGCAGGATGCAGGATGCTTGGGACTGGTGCAAGGAGAGGACCCAGAGAGATGGTATGGGGTGGGAGATGGGAGGGGATTCGTGTTTGGGAAGTCATGTACACTCGTGGTGAATTCATGTCAATGTTTGGCAAAACCAATACAGTAATGTAAAGTAAACTAAAGTTAAAATAAAAATTAAAAAAGAAAAAGTCAATTACACAGGTATATCCCCATTAGGTACACAGTATAGGTACCTGAAATCTATTCCATACACATAGCAAAAGTTAAAAAAATAATAAAAATGAAAATTACATACAATTTCAAGGTTGTGTTTAAAATAAGGATAAAGTCATGAGTCGAATGGTAATTTATCATTATATTTTAATTCTCTTTCAAAAGGATAGAGGGGGGGAAAAATAAAAGATTCTAAGAAGAATCGAGGTAATGACAAATGACGCCATAGTCTTTCACTCTCTGAATCTCTATACAAAATGGTCAGAGTAACAAATTATAAAACTTTAAACTCCCCAAAAATATTTACTGTAAAATCAGGTGACAAGCATGAGAATTAAACAGCACACAGACAAACCACCACATCCACAAGCCCAGCTTAATATCAGCATTGATAGGAGAGAATGCGAAGGGAAACAACTAGGAGTCTGACTGAAAACACTCATCAGATTTTCAGTGGAATGAACAGCAGCCATCTTGAAAGCTGTATCTGAACTGCCAAGGATTTAACCCACTCCATTAGTGGGTAAATGCAAAAGAATTACTGTAAAATGCAAAGACCTGAAGTGGACTACCTAACAAGAAGTCTCAGAACTGACCAGAAATGGCTCCCTTCCAGGCTGACAGGACCTCACACCAAGAAGAAAATGCTGGGAGTAGAATCAAAATTGCAAGATAGCCACACTAACCAGGATGGCTCTTAGTTTTATGCTGATATGAAGTGGAAGCTCCAGAGACCCCTAAAATGACCAAGGATAAGTAAGCCAAGATAATTTACAGATATTTGTGTCCAAGAAAATCTGTAATTCTGTAAGAAGCATTTTTAATATAATTGCAATGCTGGTCCTGCTGAACACATTCACGAACATCCGTATGAAAATTCAGTCTAGAAGAAAAAAGGAGGAGTTCCATGGTGTCCCTCACCTTGTCTCTTAAAAAAAAATTTTTTTCAAAAATTGCTGATAATATAAGCCACTTATCTATGTGACAGAGTTCTAGGGGTTCTTCATTAACTACTACAGCAAAGAATTTCCATCATTAGTCAGCCTTCAGATCTAGACTGGTCTACACTGAAAGAGATTAGCCACATTCAAAGACACTGGGACTGTATAATAGAAAGACATACGCATTCTAAATTGAAATAAGTAATTATCTAAATCCTCTCTGAAATCAGTCATTTGCTTCTATCTATCTGCATCATATTTGCACAAGTATTTCTAATATTTGGGACTCAAATGATGCTCAAAAATAATCTCTCTGAACTTTTAAATAATATTGGCTTATAAATTCTCTTTAAAATGTTTAAGTTATATATGTAATAACACAGATAGAAGAAATTAACACCCAAGTGTTATTGGGTGACTATTTAAGGCCCTTAAAATACCACAAATATACATAAACAATACTGTTTGCTATAACCATTCTTACATTCTCCTGGAAGAACAGCATCCAGTCCTAGTACTAAGAATGAAAAGTAACAATTTGAGTTAGGTAAGATATGCTTTGATTCCCAAGATATGTTTTCTCAAAGCAACAATGAAGGATTGTTTTCTTGGTTTTATTTTTTAGAAAAAAAGGGGAAAAAGAAAGGAAGGAAAGAGAAAGAAAGGGAAGGGAAACATGCTATACCTTTCAACTTCAAATACAAATGAAGTGAACTGAAGTGAATGTCCCTCAGTCATGTCCAACTCTTTGCAACCCCATGGACTATACAGTCCATGAGATTCTCCAGGCCAGAATACGGGAGGGGGTAAGCCATTCCCTTCTCCAGGGGGTCTTCCCATATCCAGGGATTGAACCCAGGTCTCCTGCATTGCAGGCAGATTCTTTACCCGCTGAGCCACAAATACAAATGAAATAGTGATATTTTGGTGAATTCCAGTAAAGCTCAACTCATCCAAATTCTAAGATGCAATGATGATAATCTGTTATCTGGAACAAGAAATTAGTTGATTAGACTCATAAAAGTTCTAGAAATTCAAGGAAAGTGTTGGCTTTCAGTTATATGGAATAAATAGGAATGAGATTTTTTTATTACTCTATAACTTCAGATTTCCCCATAAATATTTTCCAATTTCCAGCTTTTAGTACCCATATTTTATGCTCCATCATTTTATGAATTTACTTCTCTTGACAAGCATGTGTATTTGATCACAGCAGTCATTACACATCTTTATCTACGCAGCCATATTGCCTTTTGGTCTGAGTTGATTTCAGATAAATATCTGAATGTTTGTTTCGGAAAGTGGGCTTCAGAAACTAATAACAGGAACCAGGAATGCTTGATAGTTCAATTAGGGACACAAAACTACAAAGGCCAAATGAGCAAACAGCTCATTTGCTGCTGGAAGTGTCTTCTTTCCAGAAAAAATAGACTGTGAGTCCCTAAAAGGGATGAATGATAAACTGTATCATTTTACATCTTCAGGGTTTAGTGCAGTGCCTGGCACACAGTAGGTAACAAACAAAATATGCTGAATAAAAAATAATGGAAAAGCATTCCACAAGCAGGAAAAGATTTCAGACCTCGAAATCTTGAATGGTCTTACCACTTAAATAAGTTAGTCTCAAGAATCACTGAAATAATTTAGTATTGAAGAAAGATGCTAGAGAAGGGAAATAGATACTTCCGTCTCCTCCACCTGTTTCTTTTTTCACTTTCTTTCTCCTCCACTCCTTTTTTTCTTTCTCCTGCAACTTGGTGATGGACAATTTTCTTGTATTACTCTATTTTTGTTATAGCAAAGAAAATAGTCAGAAAATATATTAGTTAAAATCAAAAAATTTTCAAAGTAAAAGAATAATTTTACAGTTGAGTCCCTATATATGCCAGGCAACTTATATACATTATATAATTTAATCTTCATAAGCACAACCTAAAATAGTGATTATTATGATTTTTTTAGGTGAGGAAACTACAAGGCAATGATTGATCACAAGTGAAACAATGGAACAATGGAATAGTACATAATACAAAGCCTTTTGACTTCAAATCTCACGTTCTTTCCATACTAACCTATCTTTTACAAAGTAACTAATTTAAGGCTATACTATTTATATTGTAATGTATTCTTTTAAATAAATTTATAACAGATTTCCTTAAACTCCCTAAATATATAAA
>SJYQ01003615.1:68755-125447 GCA_006410935.1 Redunca redunca
GCTATGGTTTTTCCAGTGGTCATGTATGAATGTGAGAGTTGGACTATAAAGAAAGCTGAGCACTGAAGAATTGATGCTTTTGAACTGTGGTGTTGGAGAAGACTCTTGAGAGTCCCTTGGACTGCAAGGAGATCCAACCAGTCCATCGTAGAGGAGATCAGTCCTGGGTGTTCATTGGAACGACTGATGCTGAAGCTGAAACTCCAATATCTTGGCCACCTCATGCGAAGAGCTGACTCATTGGAAAAGACCCTGATGCTGGGAAGATTGAGGTGGGAGGATAAGGGGATGACAGAGGATGAGATGGTTGGATGGCATCACTGACTCAATGGACATACATGGGTTTGGGTGCTTCCAGGAGTTGATGATGGACAGGGAGGCCTGGTGTGCTGAGGTTCACGGGGTTGCAGAGTTGGACATGACTGAGTGACTAAACTGAACTGAATTGTAATTTTTCATGTTAATACATAGTCTGAATAATTATTTTCATGGCTTCATAATGTTTCATTAAGTGAATGACAAAAGGTATATAACCAAATGTCCTACTATTACCTTTTAGAGGAAATACATATTTAACTGGTCGTCATTTCTCTGCAAAACATAATTTCACATATTTTTTTAAATGTTTTGATGGAGACATTTTTTCTGCAGAGTGCTTACCTTTGCCATCAATGAAGAATGCAAGGCAATCAAACTATGTCAATTTTACATTGGGTCATATTATTCTGTGCCAACTCAGGAAGGCTCATGCATCTATTTCAATATGGAATGTCAATTTCTCAGTTGAAGGCTCAGTGGTATCTCTCTGCCTACCCTCTTTAAATTGACTATGAGAAAACGGTAAATTACCCATCTTAGTGTCCAACTGCTTGCTATATACCTGGCCTAAGCATGCAGATGTATCTTTGGTCTGGTAGTGGCTTTAATACTTAAAATTACAAAACTCATTCAGATCTTTGAGTTACCAAATTTAAACTTTGGAATTTCTTACTTTTATTTTACTTCTCCAAAACACTTAATAAAGACTCATCTCTCACAGACACTTTCCAATTTACTTTTTACAAAATCAAATTTTCCCTTCCTAGCAGTTCTCTGTGTGAAATCGCTTACTTTTGGAAGCATGACCTCAAGAGGAAAAAAAAAAAAAATCCAAAGACCTATTTAGTAGTAAAGACTCCTTATACTCTTTAAAACTTTAAACCACTAATATAATAAAATTATTACAGCTAACATTTATTATGGACTCACTATAACTAAGCAGTTAATTAACCAACAGTGCAAAGTGCCTTATATATTTTTAATTTGGTCATTATAAAATCATGAAACAGATAATATTAGCTTCATTTTATTAGGGGAGGACATGGAGTTTTTAAGATTTATGAAAAGCTTATTCAACATCACATTATGTGTAAATGTTGCTATTGAGATAGGAATGATCAATTGTATTTAACTTAGACATCAAAGATAAAATAATTAAACAACATCATCATTCAGAAAAGATGAGATATAGCAAACCTCATGGAGGAAGGAGAGGGTGGGTTGAATTGATAGAGTAGCATTGAAACATATACGCTGCTGCTGCTAAGTCACTTCAGTCGTGTCTGACTCTCTGCGACCCCCTAGATGGCAGCCCACCAGGCTCCCCCATCCCTGGGATTCTCCAGGCAAGAACACTGGAGTGGGTTGCCATTTCCTTCTCCAATGAATGAAAGTGAAAAGTGAAAGTGAAGTCGCTCAGTCATGTCCAACTCTTCATGACCCCATGGACTGCAGCCCACCAGGCTCCATTGTCCATGGGATTTTCCAGGCAAGAGTACTGGAGTGGGGTGCCATTGCCTTCTCCGAACATATACGCTACCATATGTTAAACAGAGAGCCAGTGGGAATTAGATGTTTGAAGCAGGGAGCTCAAAGCCAGTGCAGTGTGCTATGTGACAACCTAGAGGGGTTAGATCGGTGGGAACTGGAAAGGAGGTTCAAGAGAAAGGGGATATGTGTGTACATATGGCTGATTAATGTTGATGTGGAGGAAACCAACAACACATTGTAAAGCAATTATCCTTCAATTAAAAAAAATTAAGAGAAAAGAACTTTATAATTAAATGAAAATAGATTATATATCTCCCGAATATACTTCTGTGAAGTGTGGTATAAGAAAGAAAGATTGCACTAAGTTGGGTCTGACTCTTGCAACCCTATGGACTATTGCCTGCAAGGTTCCTCTGTCCATGGCATTCTCCAGGCAAGAGTACTAGAGTGTGGTTTGCCTTTTTCTTCTCCAGGGGATCTTCCAGACCTAGGAATCAAACCAGGTTCCAAGCATTGCAGGCAGATTCTTTACCAACTGAACTACGCGGGAAGTGTGGTATGCTGCTGCTGCTACTAAGTCGCTTCAGTCGTGTCCGACTCTGTGTGACCCCATAGACGGAAGCCCACCAGGCTCCCCCATCCCTGGGATTCTCCAGGCAAGAACACTGGAGTGGGTTGCCATTTCCTTCACCAGTGCATGAAAGTGAAAAGTGAAAGTGAAGTTGCTCAGTCGTGTCCGACTCTTAGCAACCCCATGGACTGCAGCCTACCAGGCTCCTCCGTCCATGGGATTTTCCAGGCAAGAGTACTGGAGTGGGGTGCCATTGCCTTCTCCGGAAGTGTGGTATACCCCCTTGTAATTATCCACATGCCCATGTGTGATAGGCAGACCTATAATGACACCATGTATAGATGAGGCTTCAGAACCTTCCTCACAAGAGTGCTCTAGGTAGCCACCACCACTGATCATCTGGGGCAGACTCGAGAGACAAATTTGATGGCCATCCTGGGAGACTGATACAGGCCCACTGAATGAACTCTTTCAGAAGAGCAGCTGTGGTCTGTGTACTAAATAAAGACAGTGGCATGATAGAACCATCTACTTCATAAAACTGACAGCTTTAAGTGAGCCAACTGTAATACCATGAATTATCCTGAAAGCTTTTTTCAAAGTAACAGTTAAGAAAATGGTCAACACTATTTCTTCTCTCATCATCTCAAACTGTGCCAAGATAGTTAATACTATCCTAAGATAAAATTACTGAGATTTTCAAAAAAGATCTGTCTTTGAACAATTGCTTTAGAACTTAGCCACAATTTTAAGTCAGTAATAATAAACAAGTAATAATATATCATCTGATTTTTTTTGATATTCCTGTCAAAACAAGCATAAGGCTTATTCTACCAATAAACTTTAAAAATCAAATTTGGCTGGAACATTTGTATCATATAGCACAGCTTTGATTCTGAAAACAAAATTTTACTATTCTATAGGGAATCAGAGAGCAAAACCAAAGAGACTGGATTAGAAATCTGTAATGCTAGACCTAGTTATAGAAAAGACACTAGCTTCCATGATTAGACCAGTTAGAGAACTTCAAAGCAGGAGCATACTTTTCCAGAACTAGGCAACACAATCATTAGAATATAGGAAGAAAATATTAGGAAAAAATTATGTAAAATAAGTTTAAAAAGAAATATTTTACTGACAGTGAATTGATGGTAGCGAATATATGTATGAAACATACACATTGCAAGTTCAAACTAAAAACATTTTTGATAGACATATGTCATCATAAAGTTTAGAGGTCACCAAACAAGATGACTGGAGGACCTTTCCTACTTTGAGGTTTTATAAGTTGTTATAAGGTAGGCATTTAACTTCTCTGATGGAAAGAAACTGAGGCATTAACAGAGCAAAGTTTCCAAAATGCCTTAGAAATAGTAGATAAAAGAATGACTAGAGCGGCCAACAGAGGCAATAAGGATTGGTGATAAACTACAGAGCACTCACCTCCCCTAAATGGAATTATTCACTCCTCAGCTAGAAGAGGTGAAAAAGCTGGCTCAAAACTCAACATTCAAAAACTGAAGACTGCGGCATCTGATCCCATCTCTTCATGGCAAATAGGGAAAAAGTGGAAGCAGTGGCAGATTTTATTTTCCTGGGCTCCAAAACCAATGCAGATGATGACTGCACCACAAAATTAAAAGACCCTTGCTCCTTGGAAGAAAAGCTATGACAAATCTAGACAGCATATTAAAAAGCAGAGACATCACTTTGCCAACAAAGTTCATATAGTCAAAGCTATGGTTTTTCTAGTAGTCATATACGGATGTGAGAGTTGGACCATAAAGAAAGGCTGAGTGCTGTGGAACTGATGCTTTCGAACTGTGGCAATGGAGAAGAATCTTGATGGTCCCTTGGACTGCAAAGAGATCAAACCAGTCAATCCTTAAAGAAATCAATCCTGAATATTCATTGGAAGGATTGATGCTGAAGCTCCAATATTTTGGCCACTTGATGCGAAGATCCAACTCGTCAGAAATGACTGATGCTGGGAAAGGTTGAAGGCAAGAGGAGAAGAGGGTGACAGAGGATGAGATGGTTGGAAGGCATGGCTGACTCAACGGACATAAGTCTGAGTAAACTCCACGGGATAGTGAAAGACAAAGAAGCCTGGCGTGCTGCAGTTCATGGGGTTGCCAAAAGTCGGACACAACTTAGCAACTGAACGACTAAATGCTCAGCTAACAGCTCTATCCCTAACAGTTTGTTTGATGTGGCTCAATTCCTAATCTCACTAATCATGTTTCCTGATCTATAAAATGAGAGCAACAATAGAACCTGCCTCACTGGGGTGTTGTGACGATTAAACGAAAAATGTATGCAAGGTACTTTAGCAATGTACCTAGTACACAGTAAGTACTCAACAAATTTCAGTTATAATAACAATCAGGTTTTCATTATATACCAAGAATCTTAAATTATTTTTTTTATTAAATCCTTTCACAAACCTATGAGAACAATATTATCTGTGTTATAGAAGAGAAAATTGAGGCTCAGCAAAGAATAAAATATGTCCAGATTAATTATCTTACCCAAGGCCAGAGTTTCAAGCTCTTTGTATCAAGTTATTCTTATCACACACAGATTCTCATCAGTAGAATCGCATCTTCTGTGCTAGAGAAACAATTGGGTGGTTTCAGACTGCTATTTCTTAGTTTGATTTAGAATATAAAACCAAGTGCTATGGTTTCTCTGATGGCTTATGATATGTAAACCTCACAAAACAAAATTTTTCTGTGTTCAAAATTTTGTGTTATACTGAGCCTAAATTTTGATTAATTCATGAAAGAGAATTAAAATAAGGATACCTCAAAGAAGTAAACAGGCCATGGTGACCATGAGACATAATTATCAGCATTGCAAAATTAATTAAACACCCCTCATTCTGTAACCTCATTTCAGATTAATATCATTAAGAGAACAACATAAATTTATTTTCATTAGAATGGGGACTGCCATTAAATATTTATGTAATAGACATATAACTTCAAATTTATTAAGAAAGAATAAATTTATTTCAAAGGTGACTGGTTCATCATGTTAGAACCAATTCCTTGTGAAATCTTAACATTAACCTCCATGCAAAGAAATGAAAATTAAAATAATGGAATTCAACCTCCCAATTTACATCATTCACTTTTATTTTGCATACTTTAGCCTAGGAGTTTGCAAACTATGACCTGTGAACCAAAATCTTGTCTTCCCTCTGTTTTTGTATGTAAAACTTTATTGGAACATAATTGTTACTCATTTATGCGTTACTATGACTGCTTCTACATTAACAGGCAAAACTGAGTAGCTATGAGAGACTATAAAGCCAACAAAGCCAAAAATATATACCACCTGGGCCTTTACAGAAAGAAGGCTGAGTTGGCAGCTCTGCAGTATTCAAACCCTGTTACTTTCAAAGAAAGATGTGGCGCTTGACTGGCTCCTGGGAGGTAACATCTTCCCTTAGAATATCCTGCCTTCGAAAAGTGTCTTAGTTTATCTGGGGCCTTCAGCCATGCCATACAGTTTATGCTAACAATATGATTTATGTTGTCCTTAGGTCACAAATTATCCATTTGAAACCTCTAGAGTACTTGGAGACCACCCACAACAAAAATTCTGAATATCAAGGCTTGGGTGAGCTTCACTGATTATCAAGACTGCATACATATTGTCAGACATTATTGTTGCAGAAATTAAGCTCTGTACATTCAATTCCACTAACAGAAGAAAACTGGAATCTTGAGCATGATTTCTACTGGACTCTGTTCTGCCACATGCACATTTTACTTCTGCCGATATTAATACGCATTCTTTCACTGTAATGAACTATAACTGTGGGTGTAATAGTTTTTCTGAGTTCTGTTGGTAGTTTTAGTGAATCGTTAAATCAGAGGGTGATCAGGACCTTTCAGCTTATTGTCTCCTTGGAGAAAGTTTGCCAACTTCAAACATCAAAAGGACAAAATTATTATATGTAAGCTAACAATAGAAAGTTGTTCAGAGTTCATATTGTCTCTTGTAACTCATTAGCAACCTAAGAAAAAAATTTCTGTTAGAAATTTTGATTCCTGAAACAAGACTCAGTAATCAGCATCAAGCCAATCAATTTTCCTTGACCTGAGCAAGTTCTCAGTTGTAAATACTTTCAGATATAATATTTATTTGGAAAACCCATAATAAAAAGTAGTAGTGTGCATTCTAAAATGCAAATGTATTCTATATAGTAGTCAGCAGTAGCTGCTAAAATTTAATCTTATAAAAAATAGTTAGGAAGAAGCAAAAGTGTCCTTGGAAAAGTTTTTATTTTCTCATTTTAAGCTCATGCAAAGACCAAGACAAATTACAGGACAACAAATCCATGTACTGTATTTTCTTGTCTTCAAGTAATACACAAATGAATTTTCAATGACACACTTATAAAATAAAAAACAAATGCAGGGAACTTTCCTGGTTGCTCAGTGGTTAAGACTCTGTGCATCCCACTTATGGGGCATGAATTCAATCCTTGATTGGGAATTAAGATCCCATATGCTGCACAGCATGCCAAAAAAAAAAAAATCAAGCTTAGCTAAGGAGAGACTTTATATATTAAAAATATCAATATGGGGAGGAAAACAATTCCAATAGGGAGAAAGCACTCACCTAAGATTTCCAAGGCTCTCAAAAGTTAAACAGAAAGGTCTTTTATAGGGAGGAATAAATAAACCGAGAAAGAACCAGAGATGCTAGATTTTTCAGGATGTCCCAGAGAAACAGAACCAGTATGACAGATATAGCTATATAGGTATGTGTAAGAGTAAGCTGGAGAACCAGGAAAGCCAGTGGTGTGATTCAGTCTGAATCAGGAGGGTTAAGAATCATATGGTCTCTGTTACAAGCTCTGCTGAGTTCAAAATCCTAGGAAACAGGAGCACTTACATCCAAGGGCAGGAGAAAATGGATTATCTCAGCTCAGAGAGACAAATTCACTTTTTTGTTCTATTCAGACCCTCAGTGGGTTGGATGATGTCCACCTGCATTGTTGAAGGCAGTCTACTGATTCAGATGCAAATCTCTTTCAGAGACATCCCTACAGATATACCCAGAAATAATGTTTTACCAGCCATCTGGCCTCTAGAAATCTATAATAGTATCAAATCACAAAGAAAGTGTGCCAACAGAGGGGAAAGGTAGCTATTGCTTGAGCATTAACCACTTATCTCAGGTTATAAGCTCAGAACAAGAAATTCCTAAACTTCACATCATGTTCCTGTGTTATGTTTCATTATATTCACAAAGCAAAGGAAGCAGCCAGAGAATTTTAGTAATGCCAGTAATGAGTAAATCTTAGAATTCAAGATTATGTATCATATTTCTGTTTAATTTAGATTAAGCTTTGACACTTTGCTCTTGAGTCAGGTATTAGTATAGGTAGTAGTAGTAGACTGTGGAGAAAAACAGATAAAGCCCTGACCTCATGATGTTTCATTTCCAGTGGGGATGATGGATGAAAAGGGGAAAAAAGTAAATAAAGAAGAGGATCATATTATTTTAGATGTTACTAGTTGTTATTGATAATTGAATTGTGTCCCCACCCTGAAAAATTCTGATGTTGGAACCCAAATTCAGAATATGACTACTCTCAGATATACAGATTTTAAGAGTTAATTCAACTAAAATCTGGTCATTAGGGTGGACTCTAATCCAGTTATTATTGTTTCTTTACAGAAAGAGGAAATTTGGACATAAACTCTGAGGGAAGACTATATAAAGACAAAGGAGATGGCTATCTACAAGCCATGTAAATAGTCCTCAGAAGGAATTATCTCCAACTTCTTAGCTTCCAAAACTGAGAAAATAAAAGTCTGTTAAGTTTCCTCAGTCTGTGGCACTTTATTATGGCAATGCTATCAAACAACAGTGATAAATGTTATGTAGAAATAAAAACCACAACTCAATGAAGTGTGACTGGTGTAAGGAGCTTGGCATGGAAAGCAGCACAGTTTGGTTAGAGAAGTCAGAGAAGAACTGTGTGAAGAGATGACATTTTTATTTGAACAAAACTTATCAAAACCAAAGGTAGCCACATTATGGCAGAGAATCTTTAGTCACTAAGTCATGTCTGACTCTTTTTTTTTTAATTTATTCATTTTAATTGGAGGCTAATTACTTTACAATATTGTATTGGTTTTGCTATACATCAACATGAATCTGCCATGGGTGTACATGTGTTCCCCATCCTGAAGCCCCCTCCCCCCTCTCTCCCCATACCATCCCTCTGGGTCATCCCAGTGCACCTGACCCAAGCATCCTGTATCCTGCATTGAACCTGGACTGGCGATTCATTTCACATATGATATTATACATATTTCAATGCCATTCTCCCAAATCATCCCACCCTCGCCCTCTCCCAGAGTCCAAAAGACTGCTCTATACATCTGTGTCTCTTTTGCTGTCTCGCATACAGGGTTATTGTTACCATCTTTCTAAATTCCATATATATGTGTTAGTATACCATATTGGTGTTTTTCTTTCTGGCTTACTTCACTCTGTATAATAGGCTTCAGTTTCATCCACCTCATTAGAACTGATTCAAATGTATTCTTTTTAATGGCTGAGTAATACCCCATTGTGTATATGTACCACAGCTTTCTTATCCATTCATCTGCTGATGGACATCTAGGTTGCTTCCATGTCCTGGCTATTATAAACAGTGCTGCAATGAACATTGGGGTACATGTGTCTCTTTCTATTCTGGTTTCCTCGGTGTGTATGCCCAGCAGTGGGATTGCTGGGTCATAACGCAGTTCTGTTTCCAGTTTCTTAAGGAATCTCCACACTGTTCTCCATAGTGGCTGTACTAGTTTGCTTTCCCACCAACAGTGTAAGAGGGTTCCCTTTTCTCCACACCCTCTCCAGCATTTATTGCTTGTAGACTTTTGGATCGCAGCCATTGTGACTGGTGTGAAATGGTGCCTCATTGTGGTTTTGATTTGCATTTCTCTGATAATGAGTGATGTTGAGCTTCTTTTCATGTGTTTGTTAGCCATCTGAATGTCTTCTTTGGAGAAATGTCTGTTTAGTTCTTTGGCCCATTTTTTGATTGGGTCGTTTATTTTTCTGGAATTGAGCTGCAGGAGTTGCTTGTATATTTTTGAGATTAGTTGTTTGTCAGTTGCTTCACTTGCTATTATTTTCTCCCATTCCAAAGGCTGTCTTTTCACCTTGCTTATAGTTTCCTTCGTTGTCCAAAAGCTTTTAAGTTTAATTAGGTCCCATTTGTTTATTTTTGCTTTTATTTCCAATATTCTGGGAGGTGGGTCATAGAGGATCCTGCTGTGGTTTATGTCAGAGAGTGTTCTCCCTATGTTTTCCTCTAGGAGTTTTATAGTTTCTGGTCTTACATTTAGATCTTTAATCAATTTTGAGTTTATTTTTGTGTGTGGTGTTAGAAAGTGTTCTAGTGTCATTCTTTTACAAGTGGTTGACCAGTTTTCCCAGCACCATTTGTTAGGATAACAGCTGATCTTAAAACTCTTCAGGCCAGAAGGGAGTGGCAAGACATACTTAAAGTGATGAAAGAGAAACTACAGCCCAAATTACTGTACCCCACAAGGATCTCATTCAAATATGAAGGAGAAATAAAAAGCTTTACAGACAAGCAAAAGCTGAGAGAATTCAGCACCACCAAACCAGCTCTCCAACAAATGATAAAGGATCTTCTCTAGCCAGGAAACACAGGAAGGGTGTGTAAACTTGAACCCAAAACAAATGGCAATGGGATCATACTTATCAATAATTACCTTAAACGTAAATGGGTTGAATGCCCCAACCAAAATACAAAGACTGGCTGAATGGATACAAAATCAAGACCCCTATATATGTTGTCTACAAGAGACCCACCTCAAAACAAGGGATACATACAGACTGAAAGTGAAGGGCTGGAAAAAGATTTTCCATGCAAACAGAGATCAAAAGAAACCAGGAGTAGCAATATTCATATCAGATAAAATGGACTTTACACAAAGGCTGTGAAAAGAGACAAAGAAGGACACTACATAAAGCTCAAAGGATCAATCCAAGAAGAAGATATAACAATTATAAATATATATGCACCCAACACAGAAGCACCACAATATGTAAGACAAATGCTACAAGTATGAAAGGGGTAATTAACAATAACACAATAATAGTAGAAGACTTTAATACCCCACTCACACCTATGGATAGATCACCTAAACAGAAAATCAACAAGGAAACAAAAACTCTAAATGATACAATAGACCAGATAGACCTAATTGAAATCTATAGGACATTTCATCCTGAAACAATGAATGTCACCTTTTTCTCAAGTGCACATGGAACATTCTCCAGGATAGATCACATCCTGAGCCATAAATCTAGCCTTGGTAAATTCAAAAAAATTGAAAACATTGCAAGCATCTTTTCTGACCACAATGCAGTAAGATTAGATGTCAGTTACAGGAGAAAAGCTATTAAAAATTCCAAAATATAGAGGCTGAACTACATGCTGCTAAATAGCCAACAAATCACAGAAGAAATCAAAAATGAAATCAAAATATGCATAGAAATGAATGAAAATGAAAACACAACAATCCAAAACCTATGGGACACTGTAAAAGCAGTGCTAAGGGGAAGGTTCATAGCAATACAGGCATACCTCAAGAAACAAGAAAAAAGTCAAATAAATAACCTAACTCTATGACCTAACAGAAGCAAAAGATATTAAGAAGAGCTGGTAAGAGT
The DNA here is from genome assembly GCA_006410935.1 of Redunca redunca. NCBI lineage: Eukaryota > Metazoa > Chordata > Mammalia > Artiodactyla > Bovidae > Redunca > Redunca redunca. The sequence continues at coordinate 79,875 of SJYQ01003615.1, forward strand.
ACACAGAAGAACTATACAAAAAAGATCTTCATGACACAAATAATCAGGATGGTGTGATCACTCACATAGAGCCAGACATCCTGGAATGTGAAGTCAAGTGGGCCTTAGAAAGCATCACTACAAACAAAGATAGTGGAGGTGATGGCATTCCTGTGGAGCTCTTTCAAATCCTGAAGATGATGCTGTGAAAGTGCTGTACTCAATACGCCAGCAAATTTGGAGAACTCAGCAGTGGCCACAGGACTGGAAAAGGTCAGTTTTCATTCCAATCCCAAAGAAAGACAATGCCAAAGAATGCTCAAACTACCACACAATTGCATTCATCTCACACACTGGAAAAGTAATGCTCAAAATTCTCCAACCAAGAGAGTTCCAGAAAAATATCTATTTCTGCTTTATTGACTAAGCCAAAGTCTTTGACTGTGTGGATCACAATAAACTGGAAAATCCTGAAAGAGATGAGAATATCAGACCACCTGACCTGCCTCTTGAGAAACCTATATGCAAGTCAGGAAGCAACAATTGGAATTGGACATGGAACAACAGACTGGTTCCAAATAGGAAAAGGAGTATGTCAAGGCTGTATATTGTCACCCTGCTTATTTAACTTATATACAGAGTACATCATGAGATACGTTGGGCTGGAAGAAGCACAAGCTAGAATCAAGATGCCAGGAGAAATTTCAATAATCAGATATGCTGATGACACCACCCTTATGGCAGAAAGTGAAAAGGAACTAAAAAGCCTCTTGATGAAAGTGAAAGAGGAGTGAGAAAGTCAGCTTAAAGCTCAACATTCAGAAAACGAAGATCATGGCATCTGGTCCCATTACTTCATGGGAAATAGATGGGGAAACCGTGGAAACAGTGTCAGACTTTATTTTGGGGGGCTCCAAAATCACTGCAGATGATGATTACAGCCATGAAATTAAAAGATGCATACTCCTTGGAAGCAAAGATATGACCCACCTAGACAGCATATTTAAAAGCAGAGACATTACTTTGCCAACAAAGGTCTGTCTAGTAATGGCTATGGTTTTTCCAGTNGGCTGTATATTGTCACCCTGCTTATTTAACTTATATACAGAGTACATCATGAGATACGTTGGGCTGGAAGAAGCACAAGCTAGAATCAAGATGCCAGGAGAAATTTCAATAACCTCAGATATGCTGATGACACCACCCTTATGGAAGAAAGTGAAAAGGAACTAAAAAGCCTCTTGATGAAAGTGAAAGAGGAGTGAGAAAGTCAGCTTAAAGCTCAACATTCAGAAAACGAAGATCACGGCATCTGGTCCCATTACTTCATGGGAAATAGATGGGGAAACCGTGGAAACAGTGTCAGACTTTATTTTTGGGGGCTCCAAAATCACTGCAGATGATGATTACAGCCATGAAATTAAAAGATGCATACTCCTTGGAAGCAAAGATATGACCCACCTAGACAGCATATTTAAAAGCAGAGACATTACTTTGCCAACAAAGGTCTGTCTAGTAATGGCTATGGTTTTTCCAGTGGTCATGTATGGATGTGAGAGTTGGACTGTGAAGAAAGCTGAGCACAGAAGAATTGATGCTTTTGAACTGTGGTGTTGGAGAAGACTCTTGAGTGTCCCTTGGACTGCAAGGTGATTCAACCAGTCCATCCTATAGGAAATCAGTCCTGAATCTTCATTGGAAGGACTGATGCTGAAGCTGAAACTCCAATACTTTGGCCACCTCATATGAAGAGTTGACTCATTGGAAAAGACCCTGATGCTGGGAGGGATTGGGGGCAGGAGGAAAAGTGGATGACAGAGGATGAGATGGCTGGATGGCATCACCGACTCAATGCACATGAGTTTGGGTGAACTCCAGGAGTTGGTGATGGACAGGGAGGCCTGGCGTGCTGTGATTCATGGGGTAACAAAGAGTTGGACATGAGTGAGAGACTGAACTGAAATAAACACCTAAAGCAACTTGAAAAGGAAGAAATGAAGAACCCCAGGGTTAGTAGAAGGAAAGAAATCTTAAAAATTAGGGCAGAACTAAATGCAAAAGAAACAAAATAGACCATAGCAAAAATCAACAAAGCCAAAAGCTGGTTCTTTGAAAGGATAAATAAAATTGACAAACCATTAGCCAGACTCATGAAGAAACAAAGGGAGAAAAATCAAATCAACAAAATTAGAAATGAAACTGGAGAGATCACAACAGACAACACAGTAATACAAAGGATGATAAGAGACTAGTATCAGCAACTATATGCCAATAAAATGGACAACTTGGAAGAAATGGACAAATTCTTAGAAAAGTACAATTTTCCAAAACTGAACCAGGAAGAAATCAAAAATTTTAACAGATCCATCATAAGCATGGAAATTCAACCTGTAATTAGAAATCTTCCAGCAAACAAAATCCCATGTCTGACTCTTTTGCAACCCCATGGACTGTAGACCACCAGGCTCCACTGTCCATGGAATTTCCCAGGCAAGAATACTAGGGCTGGATGCCATTTCCTTCTCCAGGTGATCTTTCCCTCCCAAGAAGTGAACACACATCTCTTACATTGGCAGATAGATTTTTTACACCAAGCCACCCAGAAGCCTAGCAGAGAACTAGTCAGTTCAGTTCAGTTGCTCAGTCGTGTCCAACTCTTTGTGACCCCGTGAATGGCAGCACGCCAGGCCTCCCTGTCCATCACCAAATCCTGGAGTTCACTCAGACTCACGTCCATCGAGTCTACAATGCCATTCAGCCATCACATCCACCGTCATCCCCTTCTCCTCCTGCCCCCAATCCCTCCCAGCAAAAGTCCTTTCCAATGAGTCAACTCTTCGCATGAGGTGGCCAAAGTACTGGAGTTTCAGCTTCAGCATCATTCCTTCCAAAGAAATCCCAGGACTGATCTCCTTCAAAATGGACTGGTTGGATCTCCTTGCAGTCCAAGGGACTCTCAACAGTCTTCTCCAACACCACAGTTCTAAAGCATCAATTCTTTGGCGATCAGCTTTCTTCACAGTCCAGCTCTCACATCCATACATGGCTACTGGAAAAACCATAGCCTTGACTAGACGGACATTTATTGGCAAATTAATGTCTCTGCTTTTAAATATGCTGTCTAGGTTGGTCATAACTTTTCTTCCAAGGAGTAAGCGTCTTTTAATTTCATGGCTGCAGTCATCATCTGCAGTGATTTTGGAACCCAAAAAATAAAGTCTGACACTGTTTCCACTGTTTCCCCATCTATTTCCCATGAAGTGATGGGACCAGATGCCATGATTTTCATTTTCTGAATGTTGAGCTTTAAGCCAACTTTTTCACTCTCCTCTTTCACTTTCATCAAGAGGCTTTTTAGTTCCTCTTCACTTTCTGCCGTAAGGGTGGTGTCATCTGCATATCTGAGGTTATTGATATTTCTCCTGGCAATCTTGATTCCAGCTTCTGCTTCTTCCCGCCCAGCATTTCTCATGATGTACTCTGCATAGAAGTTAAATAAGCAGAGTGACAATATACAGTCTTGATGTACTCCTTTTCCTATTTGGAACCAGTCTGTTGTTCCATGTCCAGTTCTAACTGTTGCTTGCTGACCTGCATACAGATTTCTCAAGAGGCAGGTCAGGTGGTCTGGTATTCCCATCTCTTTCAGAATTTTCCACAGTTTATTGTGATCCACACAGTCAAAGGCTTTGGCATAGTCAATAAAGCAGAAATAGATGTTTTTCTGGAACTCTCTTGCTTTTTCCATGATCCAGCTGATGTTGGCAATTTGATCTCTGGTTCCTCTGCCTTTTCTAAAACCAGCTTGAACATCAGGAAGTTCACAGTTCACGTATTGCTGAAGCCTGGCTTGGAGAATTTAGCATTACTTTACTAGATTGTGAGATGAGTAAAATTATGCGGTAGTTTGAGCATTCTTTGGCATTGCCTTTCTTTGGGATTGGAATGAAAACTGACCTTTACCAGTCCTGTGGCCAATGCTGAGTTCTCCAAATTTGCTGGCATATTGAGGGCAGGACTTTCACAGCATCATCTTCAGGATTTGAAAGAGCTCCACAGGAATGCCATCACCTCCACTAGCTTTGTTCATAGTGATGCTTTCTAAGGCCCACTTGACTTCACATTCCAGGATGTCTGGCTCTGTGTGAGTGATCACACCATTGTGATTATCTTGGTCATGAAGATCTTTTTTGTATAGTTCTTATGTGTACTCTTGCCACCTCTTCTTAATATCTTCTGCCTCTGTTAGGTTCATACCATTTCTGTCCTTTATTGAGCCCATCTTTGCATGAAATGTTCCCTTGGTATCTCTAATTTTCTTGAGAGATCTCTAGTCTTTCCCATTCTGTGGTTTTCCTCTATTCCTTTGCATTGATCGCTGAAGAAGGCTTTCTTATCTCTTCTCCTTATTCTTTGGAACTCTGCATTCAGATGCTTATATCTTTCCTTTTCTCCTTTGGCAGAGAATGCTGAATCGCAAAAGTCCCAAAGGACACACACAAGGCCAATAAGTTTTAAGACAGTAAGAATAGGACAGGGTGGTTTGAGATGGTCTTGGAGAGGTCATACTTAAATTTGGTTCCTTGATATTTGGAATAGATTAAACACAAGGAGAATATACCAAAGCCTAAAGATCTTGGTTCTACCTCCTTCTCACTTTTGGATTGCATATAAGTAATCTTCTAGGCTATCAAAGTCAGGAATGAGGCAAAAAGTTAACTGAGAGTTTATGACCTACACTTTATTCTCAAATTGTAAATGATAATAAAAACCACATTGAGAATTTGACAGATTTCATCACCCAAAGAGTATATTATATTGTCCATCATCAGTTGATTACCTTTGAAAGATACAGAAAATACAGTGCCATATGGAAGAAGCACAAAATAAAAATTGATTCAGGGAAGTAGAAAACAGAGTCATAAAAACACTAAATTAGGCAATTTGCGCTGAAAGGCATGTTTCCAAAATTGTGCTTATGATCTCAAATAACATAAGGGAGTTAACGGTTAAAAGAAGAAAAAGAAAACAATGACACAAAAATGCTTTCCCATCACCTCAACTCCCACATCAACAGGATTAAACACACTGTGAAAACCCAACCAAACTGCATGTGTAAGAAAACTTTCAGCTTTAAAACATTTTTCAGAGCAGGCATATGAAATGCTTTCAGATTATCAGAAGAAATGAAATGTATACCAATATTATATATAAGCTATCTCAAGGATCGAAAATTAAGGACAGGTATTCCTCTTGTGCTTCACTTCTCTCTGAAACTCATGATAACCATCACCAATCACTCCTGACCTTCTAATATCCCACTTCAGTTATCTCAGTGGGGATGCTCTCAAATTTTGTAAGGTGGGGCATATTTTTAGAATTATTTAAATTATGTTTTTCTCTTTTGTATCTCTATTCATATGACACCCATCAAGTCAGCCTAAGGCTTCTGTCTACCTAAATGGAGATGGAGAGAGTGTTAATAGTTTGCCATAGTAAGAAAATAAACAGAAGAAGATCCATTTCTCTCTGATATAAGACAACATGTTCAAAAGCCTATTTTATTACGGAAAAAGAATGTTCTAAATCTCTTTATCGCCATTTTGTAATAAGGATACTGACTTGGTGGCCTTGATACAGAAGCTTTATTTTAAGGAGATGCTGACCAGATCACAAGCAGAAGATGGTAAGGATTCAGAATGAAACAACCCATGCATGATACTGTGTCTTAACGTCAAAATCCCAGAAAGGGGAAAATTTGGGATCCCAGAAGTTAATTTAGAGACTATACTCAAGCAAACTTAGAAGCAGCCATTCAAAATAAACTGAGTAATGAGGTAAAGGCTGGGCCTTCTCTAGTTCCCATGTGGCATGGAGTACAGAAACCCAGAGGTTGCCACATGACCCAAGGTCGTAGAAGATAAGTGAGTTGAGAGTTTATGAACCTGCCCAGGTAGTCTCCTGTAGCAAAAGAGAGGGGGATCCCAAAGAAAAAAACTAAGGATGAACATACCACTCCATTAGGGAGTTGGTTGTGCCACTAGTAACCAAGGTCAGCTGGGAAAAACCTGGGAAATGCCTGGACACAATACAGAAAGGCGCTAGTTGTGATTAGTCAGGTAGTAACCCAGATTAGCTATATCCAACAGAGACTGGCAAGATTCCAGCAGATGCCATACAACTCAGAGGACCCTTTCCTCCCCTTTATCGCCAAGAGGACACATGTCATTTCCCCCTCCATATGACCAGATAACACTTGAAAAGAAATGGGGGAAAGAATAAACTCTAATATGGAGCATTTATCTAAAAGTCTCTTTCATTGTTATATTACACTCAATTACTATTTTGGAGTCAAATCTTTAGTTGCCCAGCCCATATATTTACTACAGTTGGTCCTCCATATCTGCAGGTTCCACAACCAAGGATTCAACCAACTGCAGGTTGCAAATATTCAGAGAAAAAAAAAAATTCCAGAAAGTTCCAAAAGCAAGACTTGAATGTGCTGCATTTCAGCAACTATTTATATAGCATTTACATTGTATTAACAACTATTTGCATAGCATTTACATGGCTTTAGGTACTATACATCATCTGGAGATAATTTAAAGTATACAGGAGAATGTGCATAGGTTATATGCAATTACTACTCCATTTTATATAAAAGACTTGAGCACCCTTGGATTCTGGTATCCAAAACAGATTCTGGAGAGAATACCCTGACGATACCAAAAAATGACCACATTCAGCAAGATTAAGAATTTCATGAGGAAAATCCAACTAGCTAATTTAAAAAAAAAATTTAATAGGCTCTCTTTTCTTTGCATGTCTCAGTATAAGTAAATTTGTGAACTCAATAAATAACAAAATGGAAATACAAATTGAAAATTTGTGGGCCGAGTCTTTTTTCTGGACAAAGCTAATGTGAAGACTAAAAACTTCACGTCTCTTGTAACTTTTTTTTCTAGGTATATTTAGTTGATTCATCTCCAAAGCCACTTCAGACTGATACAATCTATCTGTAAAATGTTCCTTCAGAGAGATTATATCAGGTCTTGCAGCTTGGGAGACATAAAAAACATTTTTAGGCATACTACTACTACTGCTGCTAAGTCACTTCAGTCGTGTTCGACTCTGTGCGACCCCATAGATGGAAGCGCACCAGGCTCCCCCGTCCCTGGGATTCTCCAGACAAGAACACTGGAGTGGGTTGCCATTTCCTTCTCCAATGCATGAAAGTGAAAAGTGAAAGTGAAGCTGCTCAGTCGTGTCTGACCCTCAGCAACCCCATGGACTGCAGCCTTCCAGGCTTCTCTGTCCATGGGATTTTCCAGGCAAGAGTACTGGAGTGGGGTGCCATTTCTAATACCTACAGTGTTGTGTAAAAGTTTAATTCTCAAAAACCAATCTACTTCCTTCATCTCAGAGTGCTTGTTGAAGGTGGAGTGGGAAGGCAAAGGATACTTCCAGATCTACATCAAAATTTATCATATTGTCTTTTACTCAATCAAATTAAACTTATTTACAAAAGTAACTTACAAATGATACTATTAAAATAAACATTAAAATATACAGACTGGTTATGATTTATTAAAGTGCCTTAAACAACTCTTTCCTTGGGACCCAAATTTATAATCCTCTGGTTCCTCTCTCTCTTTCTTTTAATCCATCTATCACTCCTTCTCTTCTCCCCTCTCTCACTGGCATACACATTTTCTCATTATTTTTCTAATTGGATTCCATTTTCATCTTGTGGACACCAGAATCCTTCCATGGGTAGACAGTATTCACTTTGACTTCCACTTTTATCTCTGATTTCAAAAGTTCTTCCTGATGAGAAAAGACAACCTCATGTGCTCTTATGTGGAGTAACAAGTTCCTATAATTCTGAAAATAATTTAACATTATGAAAATGTATGCTCTGTTCAGATATTGATGGTTTCTCTGAGCAATGCCATTCTTACAAAGCAATTCATATTAGTATTCCTAGTGGGCTAATAATAGACCTTACAAAGGGCAAAAACAAAAACTATCTAAGAACTTCTTCAAAGTAATACATCTTTTGAAGTTACACTGCAAAAGCCTGAATGGATAAGAAAACTAAAAATGAGAAGTGACAGATATAGAAATGCCTTTGAAAGGTTTCCTTAGCATATTTTCCACTTTAGAGACAGTGCTATAAATTCATTTATAATTTCATTTATTACTGCACAAAACTTGTACTTTTGTCCTTAAGGTTGTTTATTATCACATTATCCTAATCATTATTTTTGTTGTTGTTGTTCAGTTGCTAAGTTGTGTCCAGCTCTTTGTGGCCACATGGACTGCTGCACACCAGGTCTCCCTGTCCCTCACTAAATCCTGGAGCTTGCCCAAGTTCATGTCCATTGAGTCGGTGATGCCATCCAACTATTTAATTCTCTGCTGCCATCTTCATTTTTTGCCTTCCATCTTTCCCAGCATCAGGGTCTTTTCTAGCTTGAACATCTGGAAGTTCACGGTTCACATACTGTTGAAGCCTGGCTTGGAGAATTTTGAGCATTACTTTACTAGCATGTGAGATGCGTTCAATTGCGCAATAGTTTGAACATTCTTTGGCATTGCCTTTCTTTGGGATTGGAATGGAAACTGACCTTTTCCAGTCCTGTGGCCACTGCTGAGTTTTCCAAATTTGCTGGCATATTGAGTGCAGCACTTTCACAGCATCATCTTTCAATATTTGAAATAGCTCAACTGGAATTCCATGTCTTCAGATAACCTTGTTTTATTTGCCACTGACCAAGTAGCTGCCAGTGGTATTCTCACGAAATGGGCAAATTGGACTTTACCTCCTAGTCCCTGCCTAAGTCTGTAAACTTGACTATTTCAAACTTTTGAATACTATGAAAAAGTATCTAAATAGGACCAGAGTTGGTTATAATGTGAGTCAGAAGAAATCAAGTTGTTTTCACTTGGCTTCTAAACTTGAAGCTATATACTTCTTTAAAGTATATAGATTTATATGGATTACCCAGGTAGGTCTAAATATAATGATACAAAGAAAGGTAGGGAGTTTTGAGACAGATGCACAGAGGAAAAGACACACTAAAAAGGATGATGTGTTGTAACCACAGAGGCAGAGACTAGGGTGATGTGGCCACACACTAAGGAAGATGGATGGAAAAAGCCAAAAATGGGGTCACCAGAAAATGGAAGAAGCAAGGACTCCTTTCTCCCCTAGAGCATTAGACATTGGCCTCCACAATTGTAAGAGAACAAACTGTTACTGTTTTAAGCCACCTAGTTCCCGGTTATTTGTGACAGCAGCCTCAGGAAACTAATGAGGATGGGTTCCCTGAGAATTATTCATTGTATTGCCAGTGATAAAGACTTCTCCCTTGCTTGACCTCAGAATGGGGTTCTATTCAATGAGCTGAAGGCAAGTACAAGGAGCTGCAATGGCAGAGTTTTCTGGTTCCCACTCACGTTCTCTTCCAAGGCTTATCTATTTCTGCTCACTCCTGGTTCAGTTTCTGGTTTTTTCCAAAACAGCAGCCATTACAGTGGCTTATTATTCAGTAATGTTAAAAGATGCTAAAGGAGTTTCCTAGCTTTCTAGAGAAAAATTTCAGAAAAATAGCAGTTAAAAGTTACATGTAATAATTCACACTTCAAAAATTTTGAGTTAAAGCATTTCCCAAGTTTCTTAAAATCTCCAAGTGCTACTCCTATTAACCCTTACCTACTGACCTCTTAATTCTCAGGCTTGCTTTTGTCTTTCATTCCCCATGCCTAAGCCTTAGAAGGGTCATGGTGGTGGTATAGTTGCTAAGTTGTGTCCGACTCTTGTGACCCCATGGACTGTAGCCCTCCAGGTTCCTCTGTCCATGGGATTCTCCAGGCAAGAATGCTGGAGTGGGTTGTTTTTCCATCTCCAAGGGATCTTCCCAACCCAGGAATTGAACCTGGGTCTCCTGCATTGCAGGTGGATTCTTACCGACTGAGCTACAAGGGAAGAAGCCAAGCTTAGAAAAGACAACTACAGTATTTTAAGTTAAAAAAAAAAAAACAGGATTTATAAAATAATTTGAGCTTCTCACTAACTGGTTCCTTTTACCTGTTTGAATACTGATATTTATTATGTTATTATTTTCCTTTATTAGTGGCCTAAACTTCAATTAACATGCAGACAAATACAAAACAAGAAATTCAGTCAGGTTTTCCCAAGACAGTTCATATAAAATCAGTTCAGTTCAGTCACTCAGTCATATCCCACTCTTTGTGACCCCATGAATTGCAGCACGCCAGGTCTCCCTGTCCATCACCAACTCCTGAAGTTCACTCAGACTCACGTCCATCAAGTTGGTGATGCCATCCAACCATCTCATCTTCTGTCATCCCCTTCTCCTCCTGCCCCCAATCCCTCCCAGCATCAGAGTATTTTCCAGTGAGTCAACTCTTCTCATGAGGTGGCCAAAGTACTGGAGTTTCAGCTTCAGCATCATTCCTTCCAAAGAACTCCCAGGACTGATCTCCTTTAGGATAGACTTGTTGGATCTCCTTGCAGTACAAGGGACTCTCAAGAGTCTTCTCCAACACCACAGTTCTAAAGCATCAATTCTTCGGCACTCAGCTTTCTTCATGGTCCAACTCTCACATCCATACATGACTACTGGAAAAACCATAGCCTTGACTAAACGAACCATTGTTGGCAAAGCAATGTCTCTGCTTTTGAATATGCCATCTAGGTTGGTAGTTCTACCTAAATAGGCATAAACTTGGCTAGCTGAAAGAACCACACATATAGAAGTATACAGATAGTAAAGTATACAGAAAAACCTTTTCCTAAGGGCTCAAGAATCATACTGGTTGCTCATTTCTTAGAAGCTGTTAGCCTCAAGTTGTTACATCAATAAAGCCATAATTCATCTCTGGATAAGTATTCCCACTCACCCCATCACCAAGTAGGTTTTCTAAGAGTGTTCAATATACTACACATTTTGAAAGTTACTTTCTTACTCAAAAAAAAAAAAAGTCTTTCAAACACATCAGATATGAGATGCTTTTCAATTAGTTTGTTTATATTTGGTTTGGGCTGCATAGAACAGAGCAATTCTCAGCAATATAATCTCATTAATCTCCAAGTTATCTGAGAGAGAAAAGCTACATAGCAGGCTATCTATTTTCTGTTCAGTGAATTCTTTTGTCATTCTCTTGCCATTTAATGAACAGTTTCTCCAAATCCTCAGAGCAGTTGAAGTGTTTATTTCAGCAAATAATGTGTTTGCAGAAGCATAAATCATTACCGAAGTCTTTCCTAGGAAACTTCCCTTGTGACATATTGTGGCCTCTATTCCACTGTGCAAAAGAAGGTCATAATAAAGCACGTTTATACTTTACCCAACGCTGCAGTCTTCTTCACTGGTAAAAAGTACTATAATCTAGCAAAGCACTTCAATTTTTAAATTACAAAATTATTTTTAAGTATTAGTTTTATTTCCAGGTAATTGTGAATTAGTTCGTTACTTTTTATTGGAGAATATACATATTTTAAAAGTATCCCTGGTAGCTCAGCTGGTAAAGAATTCGATTGCAATGCAGGAGACCCCAATTCGATTCCTGGGTCGGGAAGATCCCCTGGAAAAGGGATAGGCTACCCACTCCAGTATTCTTGGGCTTTCCTGGTGTCTCAGCTGGTAAAGAATCCTCCTGAAAATCAGGAGACCTGGGTTCAATCTCTGGGTTGGGCAGATCCCCTGGAGATGGGAAAGACTCCACTCCAGTATTGTAGCCTAGAGAATCCCCAGGACAGAGGATCTTGGTGGGCTACAGTCCATGGGGTGGCAAAGAGTCGCACACAACTGAGCAACTAAGCATAGCACAGCACAGTGTTCTATGAAACTTCACAAATTACCTGCGTTTGTGCAATGCCCAGATCAAAAGGAGACCATGACCACCACCTAGAAGACGCTCTCATGCCCTGCTTCCAATCATTGTCTCTAAGTTTACCACTATGCTGACTTCAAAATAGATTATTTTGTGGTATCAGACCAGGAGCTGACTGTGGCTCACATCATGAACTCCTTATTGCCAAATTCAGTCTTAAATTGAAGAAAGTGGGGAAAACCACTAGACCATTCAGGTATGACCTAAATCAAATCCCTTATGACCATACACTGGAAGTGAGAAATAGATTGAAGGAACTAGATCTGATAGACAGAGTACCTGATGAACTATGGATGGAGGTTCGTGACCTTGTACAGGAGACAGGGATCAAGACCATCCCCAAGAAAAAGAAAAGTAAAAAAGCAAAATGGCTATCTGAGGAGGCCTTACAAATAGCTGTGAAAAGAAGAGAAGCAAAAAGCAAAAGAGAAAAGGAAAGCTATAAGCATCTGAATGCAGACTTCCAAAGAATAGCAAGAAGAGACAAGAAACCCTTGCTCAGTGATCAATGCAAAGAAATAGAGGAAAACAACAGAATGGGAAAGACTAGAGATCTATTCAAGAAAATCAGAGATATCAAAGGAAATTTTCATGCAAAGATAGGCTCAATAAAGGACTGAAATGGTATGGACCTAACAGAAGCAGAAGATATTAAGAAGAGGTGGCAAGAATACACAGAAGANNNNCCAGCAAGTATGGAAAACTCAGCAGTGGCCACAGGACTGGAAAAGGTCAGTTTCCATTCCAATCCCAAAGAAAGGCAATGCCAAAGAATGCTCAAACTACCACACAATTGCGCTTATCTCACACGCTAGTAAAGTAATGCTCAAAATTCTCCAAGCCAGGCTTCAGTAATATGTGAACCGTGAATACCCGACGTTCAAGCTGGTTTTAGAAAAGGTAGAGGAATCAGAGATCAAATTGCCAGCATCCACTGGATCATTGAAAAGGCAAGAGTTCCAGAAAAACATCTATTTCTGCTTTATTGACTATGCCAAAGCCTTTGACTGTGTGGATCACAATAAACTGTGGAAAATTCTGAAGCAATGGGACCACCAGACCACCTGATCTGCCTCTTGAGAAACCTGTATGCAGGTCAGGAAGCAACAGTTAGAACTGGATATGGAACAACAGGCTGGTTCCAAATAGGAAAAGGAGTATGTCAAGGCTGTATATTGTCACCCTGCTTATTTAACTTATACGCAGAGCACATTATGAGAAAAGCTGGACTGGAAGAAGCACAAGCTGGAATCAAGATTGTTGGAAGAAATATCAGATATGCAGATGACACCACCCTTATGGCAGAAAGTGAAGAACTAAAGAGCCTCATGATGAAAGTAAAAGAGGAGAGTGAAAAAGTTGGCTTAAAGCTCAGCATTCAGAAAATGAAGATCATGCCATCTGGTCCCATCNCCCATCACTTCATGGGAAATAGATGGGGAAACAGTGGAAACACTGGCAGACTTTATTTTTGGGGGCTCCAAAATCACTGCAGATGGTGATTGCAGCCATGAAATTAAAAGACACTTACTCCTTGGAAGGCAAGTTATGACCCACCTAGACAGCATATTAAAAAGCAGAGACATTACTTTGTCAACAAAGCTCCATCTAGTCAAGGCTATGGTTTTTCCAGTAGTGATGTATGGATGTGAGAGTTGGACTATAAAGAAAGCTGAGCACTGAAGAATTGATGCTTTTGAACTGTGGTGTTGGAGAAGACTCTTGAGAGTCCCTTGGACTGCAAGGAGATCCAACCAGTCCATCCTAAAGGAGATCAGGCCTGGGTGTTCATTGGAAGGACTGATGTTGAAGCTGAAACTCCAATATTTTGGCCACCTGATGTGAAGAGCTGACTCATTGGAAAAGACCCTGATGCTGGGAAAGATTGAGGGCAGGAGGAGAAGGGACAACATAGGATGAGATGGTTGGATGGCATCATCGACTCAATGGACGTTTGTTTGTGTAGACTCCAGGAGTTGGTGATGGACAGGGAGGCCTGTTGTGCTCCCATTCATTGGGTCACAAAGAGTCGGACACGACTGAGTGACTGAACTAATACTTTATATAAATAGAATCACACGGCACATATTTTGTGTCTGAATTTTCTTTCAACATTATGTTTATGAGATTCTTCATATTGCTGTATTATAGATCATTCATTCTCATTCTATACATAGTATTCCACTGGATGAGTATGTCATCACTTATTTATCCATTATCCTATTGATGATTAGCTGGATAGCTTCCAGTTTGAGATTATCACAAATTGTGCTTTACTGAACATTCTTATACATCTATCAGTGAATATACATATGTGTTTCTGTTGAATGTTTGTCAAGGAGTAGAACTGCTGGGTTATAGTGTATGCATGTCAAAATTAGTGAGTAATACCAGTTTAAATGGGCTTAACAGGTGGCACTAGTGGTAAAGAACCTGCCTATCAATGCAGGAGACATAAGATTCACAGGTTCAATCCCTGAGTCAGGAAGATCCCCTGGAGGAAGAAATGGCAAGCCCCTCCAGTATTCTTTCTTGGAGAATTCCCATGGACAGAAGAGCCTGGTGGGCTACAGTCTATAGGGTCTCAAAGAGTTGGACATGACTGACACAAAATGTGAGAGTTGGACTGTGAAGAAAGCTGAACGCCAAAGAATTGATGCTTTTGAACTGTGGTGTGGGAGCAGACTCCTGAGAGTCCTTTGGACTGCAAGGAGATCCAACCAGTCCATTCTAAAGGAGATCAGTCCTGGGTGTTCACTGGAAGGACTGATGCTAAAGCTGAAACTTCAATACTTTGGCCACCTCATGCAAAGAGTTGACTCATTGGAAAAGACTCTGATGCTGGGAGGGATTGGGATTGGGAGCAGGAGGAGAAGGGGCGACAGAGAATGAGAGGGCTGGGTGGCATCACTGACTCGATGGACATGAGCTTGGGTGAACTCTGGGAGTTGGTGATGGACAGGGAGGCCTGGTGTGCTGTGATTCATGGGGTTGCAAAGAGTCATACACGACTGAGCAACTGAACTGAACTGAAGCAACTTAGCATGCATGCATCAGTTTAAAAAATTGCTTAAATCAATCTTCACTCCCAAGCAGGTGACTGAGTGTTCTAGTTCCTTTACATGCTTGTCAACAGTTCATATTATTTTTTAGTCATTCTGCCAGGTATGCAGTGGTATGGCATTGCAGTTTAATTAGCATTTCTTTGATAACTGAGATGGAATACTTTTCCTGCGTTAATTTGACATATTTTTGTTGTTCAAGTGTTTTGTCAATTTTCCTACAGGGTCATCCATCTTTCTCTTTAATTCATAATAATTTCTTAAAAATTATGCCTATAAGTACCTTATAGATAAATATCATCAATATTAAAGTATCTTTTCCCATTCTGAGTATTTTCAGTCCCTTAATATTGTCTTTTGATAACTAGAAGTTGTTTAATTTTACTATAGATCAATTTATAAATTGTTACTTCTATCAAGGGCACTTTTTGGTGTCTAATTTAAGAAATTCTTGCCTACAAAGGATCATGAAAGTGTTTTCTTGTGTACTTATAAATCTTCAGTGGTTTGCCCTCTGCATTTAGATTGCAAACCATCCAAAATTGTTTTTTGTGTATAATACAGGAATAAAGATACTTTTAAACTATAAATATGCAATTAATCCAGAACTATTTATTAAAAATCTGTCCCCTTTTCCACTATATGTCCAAACATTTTTTCATGATACTTAACCTGGTAATAATCAAGAATCTTTCTTTTAAATTTGTCTACAGTCACAACTTTAAACTCTTAATTTGGAAAAATATAAACCCACCGATACATAAATAATAGTTATTAAATGTCAAATTTCAAAAGTGGAATCAGGATTTTAAGATGAATGGGAAGAAGTCATTGTTCCCTTTCTATTTCTTTCTATGTTTCTGTATTTTTTTAATATAGTTTTGTTATTTAAAATGTCCTTGCTTTCAAAATTCCTTATTCAAAACTCCATTTCTCTCTTATTTCCTAATGTATTTATATAGCTTACTTCAAATGATCTTTAGCAACTTTTGCCTTAGCACTATCAGTAGAAATTTAGCCAACATTTATTGAAAGTCTATTGTGTCCTAGGTAGTGTGGCAGTATTCTCTTAACATAATATGTCTTATATGTAGATCCAGACATTCCCCAAGGAAATAATTTCTTAGTTCTACAACTAGAATACTTATTAATATTTTCAAATAGGTAGAGACTTCTTTAAGAATCTGATAAAAGCTTTAGCTTTTCTCTCCTGAAAATATGGACATACACAACATTATACATAATATTTCAGAGATTCCAATGTCACGAGAAGCCACAGTTTGAGAACATCTCCACTATACAAACTCAGAGAAATTATTTTGTTATAAGAATGATTCTCCATGAGCATCTTTGTTGGCAAAATACCACAGAGGGTACAATATCTTGCTTTATTGAGGGTAATTTTATAGTTGCTCTAAGGGCTGAATAAATGATTCCAATATAAAATATATTAAACTGAATATAATTCTAGATCAATTTAGGACACTCCATTTGGCACTGATAAGTTTATAAAAATCCCCTTTCAAAAAGAAGTGTCATTAGGAATAGACATTTCCACCTTTATAATAAAACACTTAGAGTTTGCTCCCTCCATCCTATTCCTAAGCCACTAGCTAAGAGAAAGACAAATGCCTTGTTACTAGCTTTTTTCAAATAATAGAACAAAACAATTGTTTTTGTGTAGTTATAAAAGAGCACAGCTGTTGATCCTTTAAAGAAGCAAAAGGTATTTAATCAATTTATGTTACAAAATATACCGATTTGTTATGACATTCAGAAGTTTCACATGGAGGACTATGAAGCACCCCATTCGAGCACAGGCGCACACACACCAGTTCTCCCACATCCGAACACTAGACCAGAACGCAAAGCCTGCATGTGACAGCATGGATCCGGCTGTGCACTGCAGTGAGCTGCAACTTCACCACTTCACCCTCAAACATCCTCTCACATAAAAACCTGCTGTTTTTATGTCTTCCTACTGCTTCACAGATGATAGAACTCAGGGCTGACAGCTCTCACTAGAGCAAACATTTTTTGTTTCATCAAAAGAAAATCAAGCTCCAGGAAATAATACCCTGCTTTAGATGTGACACATCTAAGAACCAGTGGATTGATCTCCTTGAGCTGGTAGATTCTTCAGCATGCTCAAGTTGCCTTCATGAGTCATGATTTAAAAAAAAAAATCAAAATGTATTTTTCAGCCTAAAACTGCTACACTTCCTAGTTCCTAAAAGAATCTAGTTTCATGAAACATCTTCATAATTCTTATACTCTACTGAATGTAAGAATTTCCTGAGTGACCTTGTCAACACATTGTAGAATCCTCGGTCTACTGGACAGGAGGATATTGAGCTGACTTTAGGCACTGTCTGCTAGTAAGATTAATGTCTACTTTTGATTTCAGAGGGCACAACACAAAAAGAAAGAAATTAAAGTTTACAAAATTATGTTAAATACATTGCATTGCACTGCTCAGTTGTTCAGTTAGGTCCAACTAGTTACCACCCCATGGACTGTGGCCTGTCCTCCATCCATGGGATTTTTCAGGCAAGAATACTGGAGTGGGTTGTCATTTCCTCCTCCAGGGGATCATCCTGACCCAGAGACTGAACCCATGTCTTCTGCATCTCCTACTTTGGCAGGTAAACTCTTTACCACTGAGCCACCTGGGACTTACATTAAGTACATTGGAGAAATACAAATTCTCTTTTTTACCTAAGTAGGTTTCCCATGGTTAATCATTTTATTCACCTTCTCATTCACCCTCAACATCTCCATTACTCTCGTATTTCAAACTCAAGTAGAAAAACTCCAATTAAGATTAACTCCAACTCTGATGACTTTAATCTTGTTCCTGTAGCTAGAACAAAGCCACCTAACTTTTCTGACTTTAACTTAAAGACCATGAAACTTGAGTAGACGTTTAAACTGCCCTGACACTCCCCTATTTTTTTTTCAGCCAATCCATACTGCCTCTCTCAGAGTGGACCATTTNTCTTCAGCATGCTCAAGTTGCCTTCATGAGTCATGATTTAAAAAAAAAAATCAAAATGTATTTTTCAGCCTAAAACTGCTACACTTCCTAGTTCCTAAAAGAATCTAGTTTCATGAAACATCTTCATAATTCTTATACTCTACTGAATGTAAGAATTTCCTGAGTGACCTTGTCAACACATTGTAGAATCCTCGGTCTACTGGACAGGAGGATATTGAGCTGACTTTAGGCACTGTCTGCTAGTAAGATTAATGTCTACTTTTGATTTCAGAGGGCACAACACAAAAAGAAAGAAATTAAAGGTTACAAAATTATGTTAAATATATCGCATTGCACTGCTCAGTTGTTCAGTTAGGTCCAACTAGTTACCACCCCATGGACTGTGGCCTGTCCTCCATCCATAGGATTTTTCAGGCAAGAATACTGGAGTGGGTTGTCATTTCCTCCTCCAGGGGATCATCCTGACCCAGAGACTGAACCAATGTCTTCTGCATCTCCTACTTTGGCAGGTAAACTCTTTACCACTGAGCCACCTGGGACTTACATTAAGTACATTGGAGAAATATAAATTCTCTTTTTTACCTAAGTAGGTTTCCCATGGTTAATCATTTTATTCACCTTCTCATTCACCCTTAACATCTCCATTACTCTTTTGTATTTCAAACTCAAGTAGAAAAACTCCAATTAAGATTAACTCCAACTCTGATGACTTTAATCTTTTTCCTGTAGCTAGAACAAAGCCACCTAACTTTTCTGACTTTAACTTAAAGACCATCAAACTTGAGTAGACGTTTAAACTGCCCTGACACTCCCCTATTTTTTTTTTCAGCCAATCCATACTGCCTCTCTCAGAGTGGACCATTTACTACCTCTTCTTATCCATTCTATTTCCCAAAGCCTCCTCCCTCTCAACAGACACTATTTTAAATATTTTGATGTGTGTGCAAGCTCAGTTGCTAAGTTGTATGCAACTCTGTGGGTTGTAGCCCACCAGGTTTCTCTGTCCGTGGGATTTCCCAGGCAAGAACACTGAACTAGGTTATCATTTCCTTCTCCAGTGGATCTTCCAGACCCAGGGATTGAACCTGTGTCTCCGGCATTACAGGAGGATTCTTTACCACCGAGCCACCTGGGAATCCCAAATATTTCAATGATAAAATATAAACAATTGAAAGAGAATTTCTATATCTTTCCATAGGTGGTCTTCACTTCCGTCACAGTCTTTAAAAAATAAGCTCTCTACTTTAGCAATAGGTCCAATCCTTGCTGGCTTATTCAGGGACTTCTGCAATTCATTACTTTCTCCTGCAACATCACCTTTCCTATTGATAGGATTATTTCCATCAATATACAAACATATTGTAATACTGCTTATCTAACAAAATAAGTAAACAATCTTGACTTTATGCCTTACAAGTGACTCCTTCATTTCTCTTATTTCCAAATACTAATAGCAAAAATCTTATAAGAATTAGCAATTGTTATTTTGCACTTCCTCTTCCCTATTGTCCTATTCCTCTTCAACACTTCACTAAAAGCTCTTACAAAGATCACCACTGATCTCTATGTTGCCAAATCCATAATTCCTTATCTGTCCCATCTTCCTCCATCCCTCAGTGTTTTTAGCACAGTCATTATTTTCCCTTGAAATCGTTTCTTCAAATGACTTTCCAAACACCACAGTTTCTTGATTCTCCTACTTTGCCAGCTGTTTCTTTATGGTCTCCTTGACTTCACCCAAGAATTTAACTCTCGACCTTCATCTCTCATCTCTTCTCTTATTTACATTTATTCCCTTTGGGATCAGATTCATTCCAGTTTTAAAATCAATCTCTACACTAAAAACTATTTTTAATCGCTGGTCCTAAACTCTTATCTGAACTCTGTCCTGTATATCCAACAGGTTAATTTGGTATCAACCTTTGATGTCTAACAAGCACAACAAAAACTTAAACATCCAAAATCAACTCCAAATCCTCAAATCTTCTCTTCTCCAAATTGCCATAGATTCTTCATCATAGACTCTTAACTAAGGACTAATAAAGACTGCTGCTATAGACTCTTAATCTGTTTCAGCCTACATATGACACAGAAGCCAGAAATAATTATTGTGATGAAATAATCAACCTAAATAATCATTTAAAATTAAGATCTTATCATTCTTATACACAAAATTTTTCAACAGCTTCCCTTAACACTTAAACCCCACTCTTAACCTTGATCTACAAAACCAAGCATGATCTAGTCTCTGTATACTTCTCTGGTTTGTTCTTTGATAATTCTCACACTTCCTTACAATGTTCTAATAATGAGCATCTAGGAAATCCTGGTACACTGTTGGTAGGAATATAAATTGGTGCAGCCACCATAAAAAACAGTATGGAATTTCCTCAGAAACTAAAAATAGAGCTACCATGCATGTGTGTGTCCTCAGTCGTATATGACTCTCTGCAACGCCAGGGATTGTAGCCCACCAGGCTCCTCTGTCCATGGGATTTTCAGGCTAGAATACTGGAGTAGATTGCCATTTCCTTCTCCAAGAGCTTCCTTATGACTTAGTAATTTCATTACCAGGTATATATCCCCAAACCGCCAAAACACTAATTTGAAAAGATACATGAACTCCACTGTTTACTGCCAAACATTCACAATTGCCAAGATATGGAAGCAATCTAAGTGTACATCAGCAGAGGAAAGGATAAAGATGATGTGGTAAACATATACAATGAATACTGAAAGTGTTAGTCATTTAGTCATGTCTAAATCTTTGCAATCCATGCATGGCCTGTAGCCCACCAAGCTTCTCTGTCCATGGGACTTTTCAGGCTAGAATACTGGAATGAGTAGCCATTTCCTTCTAGAGGGGATCTTCCTAATAACCCAGGGATTGAATCTAGGTTTCCTGCATTGGAGATTGATTTTTTACCATTTGCCACCAGGGAAGTCCACAATGGAATACTAGTCAGCTATAAAAAAGAATGAAATTTTTCCATTTGTAACAACATGGATGGACTTCAAGGGTCTTATGCTTAAGTGAAAGAAGTTGGGCAGAGAAAGACAAACACTATGTCATTCATATGTACAATCTAAAAAGAAATAAAACCAGTGAATAAAACAAAAAAGAAACAGACTCACAGATATAGAGAAAAAATGAGTGGTTACCAGTGGGGAGAGGGAAGAGGGGATGGCCAAGATATAGGGGATTAAGAGGCACAGATTACTATGTATAAGATAAATATGCTATAAGGATATATTGTACATAATTAAATGTACATAATTTAAAATTAAATAGACCAGTCATGTGTCTCATAAAAGAAGGTTTCTACTGTTAATTCAATAACTGAATGTCCCCAGTTTCTGGCCGTTATTGTTCAGTTGCTCAGTCATGTCTGACTCCTAGCGACCCCATGGACTGCAGCATGCCCAGCTTCTCTGTCCTAGAGTTCACTCAATATCATGTCCATTGAGTGGGTGATACCATCCAACCATGTCATCCTCTATTGTCCACTTTTCCTCCTGCCTTCAATTTTTCCCAGCATCAGGGTCTTTTCCAATGATTTGGCTCTTCACGTCAGGTGGCGAAAGTACTGGAGCTTCAGCTTCAGCATCAGTCCCTCCAGAGAATATTCAAGGTTGATTTCCTTTAGGATTGACTGGTTTGATCTCCTTGCTTTCCCCAGTTTCCCTCTGTTTAAGTCAAGAAGCTATAATATTCATTTAATCACCCAAACCCAAATCACCTGCCTAATATAAGCACCCTTTTCATAAGTGGCAAATGACATACAGAGACTCAGTCTTATCAATAGAACACCTACAAAAACATAATCATCTCTCAATTTGTGCTTTCTGAATATTTGATTCATCAGGCATAGGTGCAGCTACTAAGGCCTGAAAAAGGTAGACAGAAATAAGAGTCCAAAGGACACATCACAGTTTGGGTGTTTGCAGTAAGAAAGGCTGTCCTTCACACAACCTGCATATAACACAGTTTGGGGAGATATTTATCTTGGAAGCCAGGGAAAGAAATGACAACCCAATGTGAAGATACTGCAGTAGTGACTTAGACAATCTAGTCAGTAGAGAAAGAGTTTAGAAGAATGTAGGATAAAGATGTCCAGAAGTCAAATAAAAGGGCAAAAGTAGTTGATCAGAAAGAGGAGCTTTAAAAGTTATTACCATCTAGTTACATGGAAAGTAACAATTATGCTTCTGAGGCTGCATTTAAGTCTTACATTTTAAAACTTTTTAATTCTCAACTCAATACTTGGCCTAATGTTTTTCTCTGAAAATGTTCCAAGACTTACAGATATCACTCTCTTCCATTTTCCTTTCCCTCAAAATCACTCCAAATAATAAATGAAGAAAACCAAAGTATTTCATTGACAAATTACTATTGTTAGCAATTTATAACAGTATTTCTTGGCCTCTAACACATATTAATAGAAGCAGAATGGTCATCTTTATTACCTGTAATCAATCTGCCTTTACATTTTTATGGAAGGATACTTCTATGACACACATAAAATTGAATATGGGTAACTGTCATGTTTCATAGAAACCAGAGTTCACAGCTACTATAAGGAGAATACAAACAGTAAGAATAATCAAAGTTGTGGGTATTTCTCCTATAATAGTTCAGGGAATTTCTAAGGCCTTTCCATTGGTTATTTTAAGGTCAATTCTGTTCTCATATTTATAAGACAATACATTACTCATGCTAATATGTAAACATATTTTAAAAGCCTATAGCAAACACCATACACAAAAATAAACTCCAAATGGATTAAAGGCTTAGATGTAAGACCAGAAACTATAAAACTCTTAGAGGGAAACAAAGGCAGTGCACTATTTGACATACCTCACAGCAAGGTTCTCTTTGACCCACCTCCTTGTGTGTGTTCTCAGACACTCAGTCGAGTCCAGCTCTCTGCAACCCCATGGACTGTAGCCCACGAGGTTCCTCTCTCCATGGGATTCTCCAGGCAAGAACACTGGAGTGGGTTGCCATGCTCTCCTCCAGGGGATCTTCCCCACCCATGAATCGAACTCGTGTCTCCTGCACTGGCAGGCAGGTTTTTTACCATTAGTGTCCCGCCCCTACCCTAAGTAATGGAAATAAAAACAAAAATAAACAAATGGGACCAAATTAACCTTAAAGCTTTTGCACAGAAAACAATAGACAAGATTAAAAGACAACCCTCAGAATGGGAGAAAATATTTTCAAACAAAACTGACAAAAAATTAATCTCCAGAATACAAAAGCAGCTCATACAGCTCAATATCAGAAAAACAAAAAGGCCCCTCAAACAAATGGGCAGAAGAACTGAACAGACATTTCTCCAAAGAAAATATACAAATGGCCAATAAGTGCGTGAAAAGATGCTCAACATCACTCATTATTAGAGAAATGCAAATCAAAACTACAATGAGGTATGACCTCAAACTGGTGAAAGTAGCCATCCTCAGAAAATCTACAAACAAATGCTGGGGAGGATAAGGAGAAAAGAGGACCCCCCTACACTGTTGGTGGGAATGTAAAGGGAGATTCCTTTAAAAACTAGGAATAAATCTACTATATGTCCCAGCAGCCCCACTACTGGACATACACCCTGAGAAAACCAGAATTCTAAAAGACACAGGTACCACAATGTTCACTGCAGCACTGTTTACAACAATCAGGACACAGAAGCAACCTAGATGTTGACAGATGAATGGATAAAAGATGGGTTGTACACATTATAAGTACAATGGAATATTACTCGGCCATAAAAAGTCACAAATGAGTCAGTTCTAGTGAGGTAAATGAACTTAAAGCCTGTTATAGAGTAAAGTCAGAAAAACAAATATAGTAAATTAATATATACATATGGAATCTAGAAAAATGGTATTAATTAACCTATTTGCAAGGAAGGAATGGAGAGGCAGATGTAGAGAATGGACTTGTGGACACAGCTGGAGAGGGACTGAATGGAAGGAATGGAGAAAGAAGCATCAACATATATACACTATGTGTGTATATACACTAAAATGGACAGTTGGTGAGAAGTTGCTATACAACACAGGGAGCCCAGTCTGGTACTTTGTGATGACCTAGAGGGGTGGGGTGGGGAAAGGGAGGGAGGCTCAAGATGGAGGGGATATATGTATAATTATGGCTGATTTCCATTGTTGTATGTTAGAAACCAATACCTTATAAAAAAATTTTTTTTAATGTTTAAGCCTATAGCAGTATGCTGGAGAAGACTCTTAAGAGTTCCTTGGACAGCAAGGAGATCAAGCCAGTCAATTCTAAAGGAAATCAACCCTGAATAATCACTGGGAGGGCTGATGCTGAAGCTCCAATACTTTGGTCACCTGATGCAAAGAGCTAACTCACTAGGAAAGACCACGATGCTGGGAAAGACTGAAGGTAGGAGGAGAAGGGGACAACAGAGGATGAGATGGTTGGATGGCATCACCAACTCAATGGACATGAGTTTGAACAAATTCTGGGAGATGACAAAAGACAGGGAAGCCTGCTTTGCTGCAGTCCATGTGATCGCAAAGAGTTGGACACAGCTAAGCAAATGAACAACAAATAGCAGTATTTACAGGTGTCTTTCATGGAAATTTTCTGTTCAACTAAATTTAAAAACACTATATTAACAGATTTTTTTTTTACTATAGGATTTCTCAGGGCAGTTGACGTGCCCAAGAATTTAATGAATTTAAAAGGTAACAGATTCTACAGAGTTTCATATCTATTTGATCAGAAAACCATGACTGTGAGCATCCATCTGGTGATATCATTTTGGTAACTACTGTTTACTTATTCATGAAAGAGATAAATCCCAAACAGGTAAAAGTACAATGGCAAACCTACACAGTCTTTATTCCTTATATATTGTAAGAGATGGTGAAATAGAGTAGCTCTACTCTTAATCGGGCTTTCTTGGTGGCTCCAACAGTAAAGAATCTATCTGCAATGCCAGAGACCAGGGTCAGAAAGATCCTCTGGAGAAGAGAACGGCTACCTACTCTAGTCTTCTTGCCTGGAGAATTCCATGGACAGAAGAACCTGGTGGGCTACACACTACTGAGTGATTTACACACACACTAATCATCACACAAAATGAAAGGTCTGTGGTCCAAACATGTGGAAATGCAATTATACTCTGCAAGTTGATGAAAACAAATTGGTGGCAGATTCTTTCAACAAAGACAACTTAACTTTTTGCCCAACAGTTTCTGTAGATCGATATGAAAAGGATTTATGGGCCCTCTAATCCACATATTTGTATAAAGGAAAAGCTAAGAGGAGTACAGTAGAATTTTAGATTTTATGATTGTGTTTGGGGTCATAGTTTTATTTGGGGTGAAAACTTATTTGGAAAAAGGCAATATAATACAGTTTACTGAGCATTGTAAAATGATTCAAAGTCATAAAATGAGAGGCATTAAATAAGCCATTTGTTACCTTGGAAATGTGGAAAAAAAATTCATTAACATTCAAAGTATACCCTAAGTTACTTACAAGATTTGTCTTCACATTTAGAAGACATTTAACACCACAAAATACAGGCTCCAGCAAGCACAATATATCTTTATGTATTAGCCTTCCACCTAAATCACTTACTAGCTAGCGTGTGACCTTGGAGAAAGTACTTAATGTCATGTGTATCTCAGAGTCCTCAGAAGTAAAGTAGTAGAACTATGGAGAACCATATGGAAGCTATGGCAATAAATTAGACAAAAAGCGTGACAGAGGTCTAGATTAGGGTGGAAACAGTGGAGATAGAGGGAAGCGAGCACATTCAGGTTGAGGGTAGAGCTGACAGGACCTTCTGCCAGGTTTGATGTTGGGGAAATAGGAAACGAGAAAATCAAAAATGACTATCAGATTACCAGCTTGAACAATAGGCCGAATGTTTCTCAACAGGTAAGACTAGGCAGAAACAGATTTCGGAAAGGAAAATTAGGGGCTTAGTCTTGGCTATCTGAGTTTGAGATGACATGAAAATGTCAAATAAGCAAATATATACTTTGAATCCTAACTCAAACAAATGGTCTGGCCTTGTAATAAGAGTCATCAGAATGTGTTGGTAATTACCATCATGCCAGAGGACTTAATGAGATCACCTAACTGTTATGAGAAAATAGTATTGTCTCTAGTTTACCTAGATCATTTTTATCTAAATCAACTGAGTTTTAAAACAAAAACGTACATATTTTGTGTCACAGACTCCTTTGGTAGAATGACATCTATGGACACACTTTTCATAATAATTTTTCTTAATGTATAAAATACAATGCACAGGATAACAAGGAAACCAATTACTCTGAAATACACTTATCCAATATAAAAATTAAATTTAAAACAGTTATTTATTTTTAAGACACTATCTATGGAGGTAAGTCTAGAAATGACCATAAATTCAAAGTGGTGACAAGCATAAATGATATTTTGTAGTATCTGTAACAACTGGAATATGGTAGGAAAAAAATGTTATTTCTGCTAATGACAAAGACACAG
Organism: Redunca redunca; assembly: GCA_006410935.1. Taxonomy (NCBI): domain Eukaryota; kingdom Metazoa; phylum Chordata; class Mammalia; order Artiodactyla; family Bovidae; genus Redunca; species Redunca redunca. The sequence continues at coordinate 106,348 of SJYQ01003615.1, forward strand.
ATACTCTCATCCTATTGTGTATGTTCTATACTCAAAATGAAAACAATACAAATGGTTAGTAGGGAGTACTTGCTCTCCTCAAGGAGGTCACTGTGTTGGTAGTGTTAGGAGTAGGGAAGGGTGGAGGGAACACACAAGTCACTAAACCACTGCATTATGGTGTGAGAACATTTATGAAAAATGAATGTTCACTGAGGGACAGGAGCACAGGGGAAGGCCTTAGTAAGTCTTCTCACATATGTATCTTTCGCCATGTAGGTGACAAAGTGTGCATTTGGCTTTTATACGAAAAAACAACATGAAAATGCACAAGGGATCTGGGAGAGCAATCAAGTGCAGCAGCAGCATAGTTCCTCTGTATTGTCCTAACCCTCTGTGTTATTTCTTTTCTCAAAAAGGCAGGAGAAAATCCAGGTATCTCACACCTGTTATTTCTTTCAGTCTCTCAAACAGCATCCCGATCTGTTCAACAGAATCAGGGTATAAAGAATCCTTTGAACTTGCTAATCATTCTATGTGGAACCTACTTCTAGATCATTACATGGTTTGGTTCCACATTTCATTCAGGTATCTGCCAACATGACCTTGTATGAAGACTTCTCTCAACACTGAATACAAAACAGCCCCTCTCCTACATCATTCTCTGCCTACATTTTTAAAATAGCACTTACAACTGCTTGAGATCATATTCTGGGGAGAAAAGACTAGTTTATTGTCAGACTTCTCCCTCCCAAGGTCAGCTCCATAAGGGCTGTAACACAGTCTTGTTCACAGCTGTCTCTCCACAGGCCCTAGATAAGTAATTGGCACGTGGTGGTAGTCAATCCCTAAACATGTGCTGAGTAACTCAGTTAATCCACATATTGTTTAAGGATGTATTATCACTGGGTTGTAACCATGACCGCCACTCTGTTTCAAATGTCCTGGTGTCCTCATGATCCACCTTGTATACGTGACACAATGCATCCCTTCCCCTTACATATGCTACACAAACATCCATGTGGCTACCTCTTCCTTTATCATCCCCACCTTTTTTTAATGTTCCCTGTTCTCATCCATCGACATGCTGACAGAGTAGAAACTCTTAGATGTTGCATTCCAACATAATATCCTGCCTATCGCTAAAGACAGTGACACTGTCACACTCTACATCCCTGTGCCAGGCTAGAAGGGACTCATCCCTGTGCCAGGCTAGAAGGGACTTTGTCTCCCAACGCTACTGACAATGTGGTGGAGAAGTCCTTTGACGACACCAAGCTAAGGCCTCAAAACACCACCTGATCCTGCCTCTTCCCTGCTTCTCTTCCTGCAGCTGACTCCCCTCCCTGCCTTTCCTCTAATTATATCTCCTCTCTCAGAGTACTAGCACATTAATTCATTAATTCCTTAATGTTTTCCATGTTTAAATTTCTCAACATAGTGGTATAGGCAAGAAAATGAGAATCTGCCAAGGCAGCCAGTTGAGACAGAATATGAATTAAAGAAAGTACTGGGGAGGTGAGGTGTACATGGATGAAAGAATATTAGGTAACAGGCTGACAACAGTAACAGATTAAATAAATAACATAGATAAAGAACGTCTTCTAATGAATAGATAAATCTAGTTTCGGATATTTACAATGCTAAGTGCCGCTAGTACAACTAACTATAATAGATATGCTGAAAAAGCAGTTAAGAATGTGAATTAAGGAGCTGGGAGCCATGACCATTTGGGAGGCTGTAAATGAAGCCATGAATATGGATCATGGCTCCCAAGAAAATTAAAGAACAGATAGCAGGGTGTCAAGATGCTAAAACAAAAAAGAGTTCAGCAGAATGATTTTGTTATTAAAATTCAAAGTTTTGTGTAATACAAAGGCAGAAATTTCTGAAGAAAACAAAATTTGATTTCAAGTAGTTACCATTATTATTTTTTGGCCCTCAAGTGTGATTCCGTATAATAGGATAGCTATTGAAGTGTTACATTACCCTTTAAAAATGAAACTAACCTCCAAGCTTCAGTCACGGCACAGTTAACAAATAGTTTTAGAGGCGGCGGCAGAAACTGCCCCTTCTCATCAACCAACTCCCTTCACCGAATCCGAATATGGAGCCAACTGCATTACAACACCCATCGCTCAACACTGATTTTTAAATCTTGCTTCTGACAGGTTACAGTGCCTCGCAAGGCAATTCTCAAAATTCATGAAAGAATAGGTCACTTGCCTGCCTGCTGCCAGCTCCTTCCCAGGCGGTCCTCGCTCTTCCTCCTCCTCCGACGCCTCAGTCCCCAGCCGTGCCCCGTGCCCTCACTGGACTCACTGGGCTGCAGGGCTGTCGCCTGGTGCTGGCCTGTGGCTGCAGCGCCCTGGGCGGGAAGTGAGGAAGAGAAAGCCCAGGAGTGGCGGGGCAGTTAGTCCAACTCCCGGGCGCTTCTCCAACCCTCCCTCACCCCAGCTTGCTCCCTAAAAATTCAGGTCCCCCAGAGGGCCTGTTCTTGACCTGTGCCCCTTCAAAGTTGAGAAGGCAGAGCTCTAGGGCCAAAAGTAACTTATTTTACATAGTACTTTGAGAGACCAACCTCGTTCTTCCTGCAGCATCCACACAAACAATGCGTAATTTTGAAAGTGAGCAATGCCAATACGGAGGGTAGAGGACTGGTCTAAGATTAGTCTTTCGACCACAATATTAAAATTGAGCTCTCCTGACCCCTGCCAGGGACTTATTTGGATCACTAAGCCTGCCTCTGAGAAGCTAAAGACTCTGCTACCTCCTACGGAAGTCTGGAAGGCTTTGTTCTGCGGTTGGCGGATTGGGCCTGCCCTCTGATGGGGGATTAACAGTGTCTGAGTTGGCCTGGGACTACTTAACCCTCAAGCTGTTTCTTGCCATCTTCTAAAGCAGCAATTATTAAACTCTGGTGTGTGTGTAGGAATCACTTGAAAGCTGATAAAGAGACTGAGGTTCATTGAAGGACCCAAGACTTTATTTTTACCAAGTGCCCCAAGTGATTCTAATGCAATGGAAGCTTGAGAAACCAGAAGATGCCTACATTGCGTCTTAAGTTATCACACCTGAAAGGGAGATGATTGTTGAAAGAGATTCCAAATTTCCTTGTTTTGCCTTTGTCCTTCAGATCAGTGTACTGTGCATTGCATTCTTTTGAAAAATACATATACAAATAAGTATTAAAAAAAATCAGGAGACAGCTGAAGCTGATCATTCCAAGATTCTCTGGTGCTCTCATGCATTTGCACAGGTTTCTTTCTGCATGGAACCCCTTCTCTCACCACTCCTTCCTCCCTGATCCCCTCCACACCTGGGCTGAACATTTCTGTTTTGTCACCCACAGGCCCACCTCTGATCTTTGCTCATTCATCGCACGTTACTGTTTATCTGCCCCTGACCTAGGAGTCTCATGTTTTCTGCCATCATCTATGAACTGTGGCAGGAAAACTTGTTAACTGGTAAGCAGAGTAAAATCTAAGACCCTTCATGGATCTTGATAGGAAAAAAAAGGACCATCAGGAGGCACCTGACCTNTTCTCCTATACCTACTAGAATGGCTGAAATATGACAACTAAATTTAACACGACATTGTAAACAAACTATACTCCAATAAAATTTAAAAATAAATTAAATTTTAAAATGACAACAGTGCATGTTAGCAACAATATGAAGGAACTTGAACCCTCATACAATGCCAGTCAGGAATGTAAAATGGTATAACCACTTTGAAAAGTAATTTTATTTTAATTTCCTTAAAAAGTTAAGCATATATGTATTATATGGTCTGGCCCTTCCACACAAAGCATGTACCCAAGTAAAGAGAACACCTGAGTGTGTGCCAGCGTGCTCAACTGTGTTGGACTCTTGCAACCCCATGAACTGTAGCCAGCCAGACTCCTCTGTCCATGGAATTCTGCAGGTAAGAATACTGGAGTGAGTCGTCATGCTCTGCTCCAGGGACTCTTCCTGACCCAGGGATGAAACTGGGTGTCCTGTGTTGCAGGATAATTCTTTACCATCTGAGCCATGAGGGAAGCCCCAGTTTATATATTTTTCCTACATTTCTATAATATCTGACTTTTTACGATGAAAATAAATTTTATATCTAAAACTAAGTCATTTTTAAAGAAAGCACTATCTTATAGACTCGAAAATTTACCCAGTAAACTGGCAACTATTTCCATACTTAAATTTGTAAAAATAACCAGAAAGTCAATTTATAAACATCCTCTTTGGATGTGGACCTTTATTTACTCTCAGATGAATCAGTGTTGATTTTTGTTTTACCCTATTTCACTCCCTTGTCTCCCCCATCTCTTGGTCCTTAGACAGGAAAAGGTCACAGAGGGAGGGCAAGCACGGTTTGGCTCCATCCTTTCTTTTGCAAGTCACAGCATCTACTTTTTCGACAGCATTTTAATCTTAGATGAAATAGTAAATTACAAACGCCCAAGACCAGAAATCTCGCGTCGACGATGGGGGCAATGTTTATAACTGTTACCAGCCTTTACCCCACCGCGAGTGACGCGCGCGCGCCCGCAGCAGCCCTCCGCCTGGAATTTGGTGAGTATGGAAGCGAAGGGGCGTGTGACGCAGTCGCTGTCGCCTAAGGCTGCGTTCTGATTCAGATCTGGTGTCCGGGCGGCGCCTGACTGCGCGCTGAGCCGGCCTGGCCTCAGTTTCCCTGCTTCTAAATAGGAGAGGCCATGCTGCCCTGTTTCTTGTTCCTTCCCAAGCACATCAGCACATCGTTGGTGTTCCTGCGCAGTGCGCGACACGGCTTCGCTTTCCTGCCGCGCTGGGTCCCCAGACTGTCCTCGGGTTACCCGCCGGCCGCCCCCATCCGCCTGCTGGCCGCAGCCGCCTCTTCCCGGGGGCCGGCGGATGCCGCCGGCGCCCCCTCTCGGGTGCGCCAGAACTTCCACCCGGACTCCGAGGCCGCCATTAACCGCCAGATCAACCTGGAGCTCTATGCGTCCTACGTGTACTTGTCCATGGCCTATTACTTCTCCCGAGATGACGTGGCCTTGCACAACTTTGCCAGATATTTCCTTCGACTGTCCCGGGAGGAGACCGAGCACGCGGAGAAGCTGATGAGGCTGCAGAACCAGCGGGGAGGACTGATCTGCCTGCAGGACGTCAAGAAACCGGACCAGAGCGACTGGAAGAGTGGGCTGAATGCCATGGAGTGTGCTCTGCTCTTGGAAAAGAATGTGAACCAGTCGTTGCTGGAATTGCACACTCTGGCATCAGACAAAGGTGACCCCCATTTGTGCGATTTCCTAGAAACCCACTATCTGAATGAGCAGGTGAAATCTATCAAAGAACTAGGCGACCACGTGAACAACTTGGTTAAGATGGGGGCCCCCGAGTCTGGTCTGGCAGAGTACCTTTTTGACAAACATACCCTTGGAAATGAAAACAATCACAACTAACCCAAAGGCTGCCTTCACAAACAGGGTGTGCCAGGACCCAGAGGCAGCTGTTTCCTCCTTTCTTTTTATATTCCTCTCTTATAATGTCTCAATAAAGTGATTTGTAGAGAAAATATATTTAGCCCCATGTTAACAATGGCTGTTTGCCCAGCATCAAGATGATTTAGCCAGACCAGAATGAGATGATATAAAAAAGACTGCAAAAAAGCTACTGAAATAGATGCAAACTAAATTTTTACAGTGACCGAATATTATTCCAGACCATGACCCTGCAATAAATATCGATGAATTTCAACTCAACAAATGCCTGTTATTTTCAAGACATTATGTTAAAGGCTAAAGTGGAAACGTGTAAGATAAATATGCAATTAACTATAGCAGGATGGAGGATATGTAGTAGTGCAAAAATAATCCGTGCAAAGTTCTGTAACAAGTTTTACCCTTTTCTAAAAGTGCAATCTGTTTTTGAAGGATTTTGTGATCAACCAAATTCAAGAAAAGCTAACAAAGTATAAATGGTGGATTTGGAAAGACACAATGTGTGCTAGCACGTTAAGGGCTCTGGTAAATCTTGAAATTAAAAACGAAATCCAAACCAAAAAAATTACTGGATTATTTTTCATTTAGCTCAGTGTTTCCCAAACAAACCCAGTCTCAGCTAGCTTGTGTGTGTGTTTTAGCAATGATAATATAGCCATACCTATATATCTAATAATAGACTATACAGCCTCCCTTTTAACATACCAAAAAGAGTGAATACACTGCAGAAAACACGTTCCTGTGGCCTTTAAAATGAAACTGAAAGAACATTAGGACGGAAATGTCAAGAAGGGATCCAGAGTAAAAGAAGCATCAGCTGGGCAGATGTTTTCTTGGGGAGGCGGGAGAAGGGGCAATAAAGTGAGTAGAATACAGTCCCCTACATATGAACCTTTAAGTTTTGAGCATTCAAAGATGCAAGCATGCACTCACGTGTCCAATCATGTTAAGTTAGTTCATGTGTTTGGTGTACTTTGTCGCATGTGTGCATCCTCTACAGATGGTTGTGCTTTTGTGTACTTTACTGTATACTGCCGTATAGGGTATCTTCCCTGGTGACTCAGATGGTAAAGAATCTGCCTGGGATGTGGGAGACCAGGGTTTAATCCCTGGGTCAGGGAGATTCCCTGGAGAAGGAAATGACAACCCGCTCCAGTATTTTTGCCTGGAGAACTCCATGAACAGAGGAGCATGGCGGGCTACAGTCCATAGAGTCACAAACAGTCAGACATGACTGAGTTACTAGCGCACACACACACACTACATAGAGTATAATAGTACAGTATCTTTTTAAGTAGAATTGAATCCAGCAAGGAGCCAGAATCTGTGCCAGCAACACCAGGCATGAGTGAAATTGCAGTTTGTTCTCCATCTATATTGCAAATGGATCCTTCAACTCTGCTTTCTCCCACCTTGTCTCCATCCTCCAGCCAGTATCTCTTCTTGGCCTTTTTGCTCAATACCAGCCCCTGTATGCCAAATGTTGTAATGCCCTACTGTACTTTTCAAGGTACTATACGGTAAGATTAGAAATGTCTTAGTTTTTGTTTGTTTGTTGTGTATTATTTATGTGAAAAGTAGTATAAACCATCATAATACAGTACTATATGCAGTTGGGTTAGTTGGGTTCCTAGGCTAACCTTGTTGGACTTACTAACCAACTGGGCTTATAAACTTGCCCTTGGAATGGAACTCGTTCGTATGTAGGGGACTTAAATGTATTTTGGTCAGTAGACCTTTGGCTAGACTAAGAGTGCTGGTTGGTGGTTGGAAAGATGGGCTAGAGCCCAGCTATGGAGGTGAGAAGGAAAGGTTAGGTTCAATTTAGTGAGCAATTGGCAGCCCTTCAAAGGGATCCCAACAGGAGAATGCTGTGCTAAATGTTGAACAATCAGAAGTTTAGTTGTAGAGAATAAAAATCTGAAAACAACCTCGATGTTGGTGTTAGTTTGGGTCCTCTGAGAAACAGATGCCAAGATGGGATTAAGTGCAGGAAAGAATTGTATTAGGGAAAAAATAAAGGATGTTGAGAGGAAATGGGAAAAGAGCTGGGAGAAGCAGGGAGAGACTTTAGACTCTATGTGAGTCTTATCCTGAGGGAAGGAAGAAAGGGAAGTTGTACATAGTTCTCCAGGAAATTCTGCAATTGAATAGAGTAGAGAGAGACCTGTCTGGGAGACCTCCAGCTAAAATTGCTCATCAGAGGAACACCAAGCGTCTGAGAAATGGGCCTGCCTACGTACGGTTCTGGCATTCAACTATTGACTGGGAGGGACCCATAGGAGGGGCTTCCCAGGTGGCTGAGTGGTAAAGAATCTGCCTCCTTATGCAGGAGACGCAGGAGACACAGGTCCAATCTCTGGGTTGGGAAGATCCTATGGTGAAGGAAATGGCAACCCACTCCAGTATTCTTGCCTGAAGACTCCCATAGACAGACAAGTCTTAGCGGGTTAGTCCATAGGCTTGCAAAGAGTTGGACACAATTGAGTGACTGAGCATGGCCAAAGGAAGTGCAGCCTTGCAACAAACTAAGGGATGGATTGATTTTAGAGCACAGCAGCCTGGGTCTTCGGCAAATTGTGCACCCTTCAGTACCAGATTTGAGAGCTACACACACATGACTGCACAAACTCAACAAAACAATTTAAATTAAAACCGCATACTTGGAAATGTTCTGCAGCTATTAAATATGATTTTGTCAAACACATAATGAGGTGGACAGAAATTCACAATGTGTTGTCTTAAAAATAAGCATATTGCAAAGTAGGGTTATATTATATAATTGCATATATATATATATATATATAGACTTCCAGGGGAAATTATATAAAATATATGCATATAAAATGGAAATATATATACCAACAAATGTAACTGGAAAATCTCGTAGTGATGTTGTGTTTAGTATTTATTTTCTTTAGCTACTTGTCTTTTAAAATAAATTTCTTATCATGGGCACCAATCATCATAACGATAGAAAAGTAAAACTATAAAATAAAAATAAAGCAAAAAGGGCTGAACTATTGTGAGACTAAAGAATATAGAAACAAAGACATGCTGGAGAGAGTTTAGAGATAGAATCTTTTTAATTTTGCAAATGCTTCAATGAAGAAAATTCAGAAATGGGTTATAGGAAGAAAATTAGTAGAGTTCAAACCAGAGAACAGACAAGTTGAAAAAAAGCAGGAATCACAACAAGAAGAATAATTGAGGTTGGAGTGTCCATGATGATTTTCTTTTGATTATGTGGCTCAATCTCACTATACAGTCTATGCTTAAGTTGGTTTATCTTGCCTCACAGGAGTGCTATTACATTTCTGCAGAAAATGTCCTCTTCAGTTCTTCTAGATGAGTGTATTTCAAACTGCATATTGCAGCCTATAGATGTGTCATGAGATTAGTGAGTTACTATCCATCTTTTGTTAATAAAATAGAATTGAAGTGAAAGTAAGTGAAGTAAGGATATTGTCTCCTGAAATTCTTAGTGTGTGTGTGTTTTCATGTATTTACATCTTGGATAGTGATATTTCTTATTCTATGTTGCTGTCAAAAACATCAGTAGCCATTATCCTAGAAAATTATTATACATTCTCATCTCAAATCTCTCAATCTCCTCTCCTTCCACACTGTCATTTGATAACCCTCTTATTTCACTGAAAATTCAGAAGTAATCACAGAAAAACTTCACATATTCTCCTCGTTGAATTGATTACGTATTAGCCCCTGTGTCACATGCAAAGCCCTTTGTTCTGCTACAAAGGTTGAAGCATATATTTTGCTTTCTAAAACCAATCTCCTGCTTTGCCCTAAGTCCCAACCCTCCCACACACTCAAGGACAAAAAGACATCACACCTACAATTATCCTCTCACTTTCTATTGGTTGGTTCCCATGAGAAACAAAAATAGTGTTATTTTTTCTAATAAAAAAATTCACGTTTGGATCTACATTCCTTTTAGCAAAAACTAAGTTACCACTCTCTCTTTTATAATGACAGTTCTTGAAAAAGTTGTTCCTGCTTCCTGGCATCAATTTTTCTGTTCTCGTTGGTACCACCCAAGTAAGGCTGTGTTCACTGTTCACCACACCAACCTTGTTTTGTTTTGTTTTTTGTCAAGATCATCAGGAATGAACATTAGAGTACATGTGTGCTTTTCAATTATGGTTTTCTCAGAGTTGATGCCCAGTAGTGGGATTTCTGGGTCATATGGTAGTTTTATTCCTAGTTTTTTAAGAAATTTCCATACTGTTCTCCACAGTGGCTGCACCAATCCACATTTACACCAACAGTGCAAGAGGGCTCCCTTTTCTCCACATCCTCCCCAGGATTTATTGCTTGTAGATTTTTTTATATTGGTCACTCTGACTAGTGTGAGGTGATACCTCACTGTAGCCTTGACTCACATTTCTCTAATAACTAGTGATGTTGAGTAGCTTTTCATTTGCTCTCTGGCCATCTGTCATCCCACTCCAGTACACTTGCCTGGAAAATCCCATGGACAGAGGAGCCAGGTAGGCTCCAGTCCATGGGCTCGTGAAGAGTCGGACACGACTGAACGACTTCACTTTCACTTTTCACTTTCATGCATTGGAGAAGGAAATGGCAACCCACTCCAGTGTTCTTGCCTGGAGAATCCCAGGGGCGGGGGAGCCTGGTGGGCTGCCATCTATAGGGTCGCACAGAGTTGGACACGACTGAAGTGATTTAGCAGCAGCAGCAGCAGCATGAAATCTAGAGAAAATGGTGTTGATGCACCTGTTTGAAGGGGAGGATTGGAGATAGAGAATGGACTTTTGGACACAGAGAAGGAAGGAAAGAGTGGAATGAATGGAGAAAGTAGCATCAGCATATACACACTACCATGAATAAAACAACTGGTGAGAAGTTGCTTATAATATAGAGAGTTCAACCTGGTGCTTTGTGATGACCTAAAAGGGGTGAGAGGGAGGCTCAAGAGGGAGTGGATATATGTATAATTATGGCTGATTTGCACTGTTGTATGGCAGAAGCCAACACAACATTGTAAAGCAATTATTCTCCAATTAAAAATATATATATATGTAAAATTTATTGATATTTCCCCTTAGATGTTTCATTGTTGTTGCTTAGTCTCTCAGTCATGCTGACTCTTTGCAACCCCATGAGCTGCAGCATGCCAGGCTTCCCTGTCCTTCACCATCTCCTGGAGCTTGCTCAAACTCACGTCCATTGAGTCAGTAATGCCATCCAACCATCTCGTCCTCTGTTGTCCCCTTCTCCTTATGCCCTCAATCATTTCCAGCTACAAGGTCTTTTCTAATGAATCAGCTCTTTGCATTAGGTGGTCAAAGTATTGGAGCTTAAGCTTCAGCATCAGTCCTTCCAATGAATATTCAAGACTGTTTTCCATTAGGATTGGCTCATTTGATCTGGAAGTCCAGGGGACTCTCAAGAGTTTTCTCCAAAACTACAGCTCAAAAGCATCAGTTCTTCTGCACTCGGCCTTCTTTATGGGCCAACTTTCACTTCCATACATGACTACTGGAAAAACCATAACATTGACTAGATGGACCTTTGTTGGCAAAGTGATGTCTCTGCCATCTAGGTTTGTCATAAATTTTCTTCCAAGGAGCAAGCATCTTTTAATTTTATGGCTGCAGTAACCATCTGCAGTGATTTTGGAGCCCAAGAAAATAAAGTCTGTCACAGTTTCCATTGTTTTTCCATCTATTTGCCATGAAGTGATAGGATTGGATGTCATGATCTTAGTTTTTTGAATGTTGAGTTTTAAGGCAGCTTTTTCACTCTTCTCTTTCATTTTCATCAAGAGGCTCTTTAGTTCCTCTTCACTTTCTGCCATAAGGGTGGTGTCATCTGCATATCTGAGGTTATTGCTATTTCTCCTGGCAATCTTGATTCCAGCTTATGCTTTATCCAGCCCTAATTCCACATGCTGTACTCTGCATAGAAGTTAAATAAGCAAAGTGACAATATACAGCCTTGATGTACTACCTTCTCAATTTGGAACATATCCATTGTTCCATGTCTGGTTCTAACCATTGCTTCTTAACCTGCATACAGATTTCTCAAGAGGCAGTTAAGGTGGTCTGATATTAAATATGAAATGTCTATGAAACATAGACATCAAAACCATACACTTGATTTCACCATCCTCCACAACCTAGTTAAAATCTTTTGCTTAATAGTAAAAGAATATTCCATTCTACCAGTTTCTAGGGTCTTGTCATTCTTGACCGCTCGCTTTCTCTCATACCTTCTACCAGACATTCAGCAAAATCCTGAATCTTACCAATGCTAACAATTTCCATCTTGCCCCTTTAGTACAAACTCCTGTCTTTTTATCCCCCTGCATTATTTTCTACAACACTGGTTACCTGAAAGTTATCCACATAGAGATCATAAGTAAAATTGAAAAGGCTGAAATGACAAAGAAGAGAGAATATATTAATAAAAAGAAAGACAGCAGAGGGGGGTACAGACAGAGACACTTGGAAAAAGAAACCTTGACAGGATACAGAAAAAGAACATAAAAATATCAAAACCAAAAAAGAAAAACAACACTTGTCTTGGAAGCCCTGGTAGTAGAGAGACTTTCCATCAAATTCTATAGAACTTAATTAGGTTGTGGGTTGAAAGGCATCAAATTATATTCTACTTAAAATTATTACAAAATAGTGGCTATATTTCCCTGTGCTGTAAAATACATTCCTGTTGGGTTTTTTTTTTTTTTTTCCACAAAGCAGATTGTGTCTCTAAAGCCCATATCCCTATCATTGCCCTTCCTTCCTCCCATCCCCCCACTGGTAACTATTAGGTTTTTTTTCCAATGTAAATCATTAATTCTTCAATTTAAAAAAGGGACATCAGAGTTGGCAAATCAGTAACTCATTTGTTATTTCAGAATAGTGGCTTTAGGAGTGGTGGAAATAGAAAGCCATATTCATGGGGGTAAACGGGTAGAGAATATAGAATTCTTATTTGAAAAGTTTTTCTTTTTTAAGTAGTTGAAGCTACTTGAGGGTACAGAATGGCTATGAGTGCTTTCAGGACAAGAGAAGCTAGTAAAAAGAAAAGATTTGAGAAGCAAGTGATAGAGTGAGGTTCTAGTGGAGAATGGAGCACAAGATTGAAAAAAAACCTTGGTATGACCTAAAAACAGAATGAATAAAAGAGGAAGAAATTAAACTTTAAGAAAATAAACTTTAAGATGAAAGTGAAAGTCATTTCACCCTGGCTGAACTCAAACTTCCAAATAAAGTGAGGCAGGAGATAGATGGCTCTCAGGCTGAAAAGCTGGAGTTTGTGCCCTGTGGACAGATACTCCAAGATGAAGAAGGGAAGGGGCTAAGCCCTGACCAGATGAAAGACCACATTTCTCATTCTTGAAGTCAAGGAGCCCTTCCCACCTACACACGCACAGAAAGGCTTCTTGAAGGTCAAAAAGGGAGGGGGTGCCACCCCAGAGTAGTGATGTCAACCAGTCCATAGGCCTCTTTGCTAGAATCCATCCTGTCTAAGAGATCCATCAACACATGTGGGAGGACCCTGAGATATACCAAATACAAACTCAAAACCAGGCAAAGCAAGATGATTGGCAGAAAGAAACATAGAAATGCCTCACATAGGTAATCCAAACTACCAGGAGGGCAGAACTCTCTCTGAGCCCACCTGTGTATCTATCCTCATGTACCCTTTTTCCTCTTAATAAGCACTTCTTTACATCCCATCTCTATGTGAAAATTCATTTCTACACAGCTGATGGGCAAGGGCCTTGTCACTGGTCACTGGTCTCTGGTGGTCTAGAGGCTAGGATTCAGCATTCTCACTGCCTGACTTCAACCTCTGGCCCAGAACTAAAATCCTGACTTCAAGCAACTGCAAGCCAAGGCCACCCAGGATCAAAAGTAGCAAATGAGATCATCTACTGAGATATAGCTACCTCTACCTAGAAATATTTTAATTAGCTTTGTTGCAGGAAGGGGCACCCCTTCCAGAGCCTAAAACTGGGCTCTTGTCTAACACTCAGAAATGAATTGTCCAAGGAGACACATGTGCTGACAAATCAAGCGATTTTACTGGGAAAGGGCACCCAGATGGAGAACAGTAGGGTAAGGGAAACCAGGAGAACAGCTCTGCTAGCAGTCTTGGGTTTTATGGTAATGGGATTAATTTCCTGGTTTTCTTTAGCCAGTCATTCTGACTCAGAGTCCCTCCTGGTGGTGCACGCCTTGTTCAGCCAAGATGGATGCCAAGGAGGATTCTGGGAGGTGGTTGCATATGTGGTGTCTCTTTTTGACCTTTTCTGAACTCTTGCGGTTGGTGGTAGGTTATTAGTTCTGTGTTCCTTACCAGGACCTCCTGTCATAAAACAACTAACACAAATGGTTACTATGGTGCCTGGTCAGGGTGGGCAGTTTCAGTCAGAGTGCTTCCGGTAACAGTTTCATTTACCAGATATTATTACAAAATAGTAAATATAAGTCATTTTGGGCTTCTCTGGTGGCTCAGACGGTAAAGTATCTGCCTGCAATGCGGGAGACCGGGGTTCAATTCCTGGGTCGGGAAGATCCCCTGGAGAAGGAATTGGCAATCCACTCCAGCGCTCTTGCCTGGAAAATCCCATGGATGGAGGAGCCTAATCGGCTACAGTGCATGGGGTCGGAAAGAGTCGGACACGACTGAGCGACTTCACTTTCACTTTCACAGATGGGATATAATCTTTACTCTTTGTCTAATATTTATAAAAAACTACAAGTCAAAAAGCATGAGCCTGGAGCTGAACCAAGTGGAAACTAGATTTCTAAACAAAAACCTAGTATATGAAAGAAATAACTCCAAACACCTAAATATCCTGAGACATTGTTTTACTCTTGAACACAAACACCCAATGATGCCAAGATCTAAGGCCTTCAGGTTGGCGGGAAAATATAGCACATTCCCCTGAACATTAGCATCTATTGTAAGTCATCGTCGTTCACATGCAATTGTTAATCAGGTTTTGCACAGTTCCTTTGAAAACTTCCTTGGAGAAGCACTTAGTCTGCAAGACAAAATATCTCAGGACAGAGTGTATACATTTCTTACTGAAATTTGATCCAGAGTTTCTGAAGCCAATAAAGTTCACTTGACTTTTTTAAAAGTTGAACTTCACCTTCAAACTTTCCACTCTCAAACGAAAGACATCAGAGAAAACATTCAGCACCACCACTGTCACAAAGAAAGGTGAAGTGGCCATGGTAGAGAAAAGGGAGCATGAGACGCTTCCAGAGAGCTCCAAGAGACACACACACTCAGGAAGCAGACAGCTAGAAAACACACACACTGCTCATCAGACCTGACCAGGGCGGTATCTCTGCTCACAACAGACTGTTAAACATAATCTGCCACGGGCACTCAGTTTATGAAATCAGGAAGGTGCACAGACTTTGGCATGTGTTAGTTTTCCTAAGCTCCATATTTCTATCAAGTAAGTTTAAGACACTTTGCTGGGTATATTTGTTTTGGAATAAGCAAAACGATGCACGTGTGTGTGCGTGCAAAGGCAGGGGCTCTCCCAGGCTGGGTGAGAATGCCCAGCAAGGAGGGACTGCCTGACAGTTTTCAGAGAACAGACCATAGACATGCAGTCAGGGCTGGCCTCCTTCCAAGTGGCCTGGCCAATTTCCCAGTGCAGACGGTGGCCAAACAATCTCCTGAGAGAGATATCTAACACTTTTGGACAAACCTTAGTCTCTCTCAAACCCCTTGAGCACCATGTTTTCATAGACTGAATTAGCAAAAAAGAATTCCCCCTACCATAAAAGGACTGTTGGACTAATAAAATGCTATTTCATGACCTATACATAGATCCTAGATAGTGTAGTCTGGTTATTAATAGCCTGCACTCGAGAATGCAAAATACTTGTATGAGAATAACTGCTCTACCACATACCAAATGCATGATCTTGAGAAAAGACGTTAAATTTTCAGACGGGTTTCCCTCTCCCATGACAGCCTATTGCAATGTTTATTGGGGGACTAAATGAAATAAAGAATATAAAGTGAAGTGAAAGTTGCTCAGTCGTGTCCAACTCTGCAACCCCATGGACTGTAGCTCAATGCCAGATTCTTCTGTCCATGGGATTCTCCAGGCAAGAATACTGGAGTGGGTTGCCATTTCCTTCTCAAAAAGAATAGATAGGTCAGCACATTTTCTGGTACACGGCAAATGCTCAATAAATATTAGCTGCTTAGAATGGGTGTTTTTAAAAGGGAGAAAATTTTGTCAGTGTATTTGTGAGTATGTTTGCTTGCATATGCAAAGACTACCTCTGGAAGGATAATGTCATTTGTCCTCAATGAAGAAAACACCTGGCAGTTGGGAACGCAGTGCTAGTATGACTTTTTCATTGTGTAGGCCATTTATGTCTTTTTTACAAAGAAATAAAACAGTTTAAATCTCAATGTAATGTTCTTAAATGTTTTAAATTTCAGAGTACTAAATAAGTATTGGCTTTACCATTTTTTTTCATTTCCCTTTACATTTATAACCAAAAGTAAGGGAGTATTTCATGTTTTGCCAAAAAATATTTAAAGGTTATATAACAATCATAATTTTCCCAGTGATTATTAAGATCACTTTGGATGGTTTCAACTTGCAAGATCATTTTTATAATCCTGTACTGCCTTGAAAACTAAGAATTATCTGTATATCCACCAAAGCAGAAAACCAATTTTTCTGTTAAGAGTGTCATTCTAAAAACACTTTTTCTGATTTTTGTCAGGCATTTCATTCATTTAATAAGTATCTTTGAATTATTATAGATAGTAAAATACGAACCAATTTATTGTGAATTCAAAAAAACTAGAAATAGAGACAGTGTTCTTAAAGTTTAATAACACTAAGTAATATTAACATTGTACTGTGTGATTTATAAAGAACCTTCACGTAAAATTAACTTATTCCCTATACCACTGTCTATTATCCAGGAGTAGACTTCTTTGTGATGTTGCATTGCTCCTGGGAAAAAGGCAACAGTATTTAATTTAGCATGACTGGCCCTGTCTAGTCTGCCTCATTAACTTCATATCCCACCTCCTTGCTCTCTCCACCCCAGCTGCACTGGCATTATTTTGGTCTCTAGATTCACCAGGCGCACTCATGCCACAGCCTCTTGCCATATTGCTCTGTTTGCCTCCTTCCCTTTTCCATCAACTCACCTCCTACTTAATCTTCAATTCTACAAGTGTCACTTTTGCTGGGAGGAGATCTTCTCTTTGCCCCTTCCAGAACTGCTTTCTCTCTTCTCCCCCTCTCTCCATTCTAACGTGCAAGGACATAACAAAGGGCTCAGTTTCCCTGCAGTCCCATCAAGGTATTTGTTCTCCCAGCTCCAGGTCTGCAGCATCCCTCCACAGACTCAATGCCTCCTGTGAGGAAGGCAGCTCCCTCTACTTAGCCATTCTGTCTCTAGGCTCTAATAAGCCACTCTGTCTCTTGCTGTATTAGGCCTGGGGTGGAAATGTCCAATCCCTGCCCTACTCCCCCACCACTTATTTATAAATAGCTGCTTTATTATACTCTCTCTGAATTATCTTATTTTTGCCCTGTATCAGGATCCTGACTACAATCTTGTTCCCAGTCCTCTTAATAGTTCTTTCTCCAACATGATCTCCTAAGACTTATGCCCTCATGCTAGTTCAAACAGTGTACAGTCTTGACTGCAATATACTAGACTGCTTACAGCTCCCTGTTGTTCAGTCACTCAGTTGTGTAAGATTCTTTGAGACCCCATGGACTGCATCACCCCAAGCTTCCTTGTCCATCACCATCACCTGGAGCTTGCTTAAATTTATGTCCATTGAGTTGGTAATGGCATCCAACCATCTCAACTTCTGTTGTTCCCTTCTCCTCCTGCCTTCAATCTTTCACAGCATCACGTACTTATCCAATGAATTGGCTCTTCCCGTTAGGTGGTAAAGCACTGGAGATTCAGCTTCAGCATCAGCCTTTCCAATTAATATTCAGGACTGATTTCCTTTAGGATTAACTGGTTTGATTTCCATACAGTCCAAGGGACTCTCAAGTCTTCTGCAACATCATAGTTCAAAAGCATCAATTCTTCAGCGTTCAGCCTTCTTTATGGTCCAACTGTCACTTCAATACACAACTACTGGAAAAACCATAGCTTTGACTATATACTTTTGGTGGCAAAGTAATGTCTCTGCTTTTTAGTACACTGTCTAGCTTAGTCATAGCTTTTCTTCCAAGGAGAAACTGTCTTTTGATTTCATGGCTGCAGTAACCATCTACAGTGATTTTGGAGCCCTTTTCATGCTTCATCTCAGTTCAGTCACTCAGTCATGTCCAGCTCTTAGCAACACCATGAATTTCAGCACGCCAGGCCTGCCTGTCCATCATCAACTCCCAGAGTTCACCCAAACTCATGTGCATCAAGTTGGTGATACCATCCAGCCATCTCATCCTCTGTTGTCCCCTTCTCCTCCTGCCCCCAATCCCTCCCAGCATCAGGGTCTTTTACAATGAGTCAACTCATCATATAAGGTGGCCAAAGTATTGGAGATTCAACCTCAGCATCAGTCCTTCCAATGAACACCCAGGACTGGTCTCTTTTAGGATGGACTGTTTGGATTTCCTTGCAGTCCAGTTCAGTTCAGTTGCTCCGTCGTGTCCGACTCTTTGTGACGCCATGAATTGCAGCACACCAGGCCTCCTTGTCCATCACTATATGGTGGACTTCATTTAAACTCAAACCATCGAGTCGGTGATGCCATCCAGCCATCTCATCCTCTGTCGTCCCCTTCTGCATCTTCCCCAATCCCTCCCATAATCAAAGTTTTTTGCAATGAGTCAACTCTTCTCATGAAGTGGCCAAAGTACTGGAGTTTCAGCTTTAGCATCATTCCATCCAATGAACTCCCAGGACTGATCTCCTTTAGAATGGACTGGTTGGATCTCCTTGCAGTCCAAGGGACTCTCAAGAGTCTTCTGCAACACCACAGTTCAAACGCATCAATTCTTTGGCACTCAGCTTTCTTCACAGTCCAACTCTCACATTCTTACATGACCACTGAAAAACCATAGCCTTGACTAGATGGACCTTTGATGGCAAAGTAATGTCTCTGCTTTTTAGTATGCTATCTAGGTTGGACATAACTTTCCTTCCAGGAGTAAGCATCTTTTAATTTCATGGCTGCAGTCACCATCTGCAGTGATTTTGGAGCCAAAAAAAATAAAGTCTGACACTGTTTCCACTGTTTCTCCATGAAGTGATGGGACCAGCTGCCATGATCTTCGTTTTCTGAATGTTAAGCTTTAAGCCAGCTTTTTCACTCTCCTCTTTCACTTTCATCAAGAGGCTTTTTAGTTCCTCTTCACTTTCCGGCATAAGGGTGGTATCATCTGCATATCTGAGTTTATTGATATTTCTCCCGGCAAACATGATCCAGCTTGTGCTTCTTCCAGCCCAGCGTTTCTCATTTGTACTCTGCATATAAGTTAAATAAGCAGGATGACAATATACAGCCTTGATGTACTCCTTTCCCTATTTGGAACCAGTCTATTGTTCCATGTCCAGTTCTAACTATTGCTTCCTGATCTGCACATAGGTTTCTCAAGAGGCAGGTCAGGTGGTCTGG
>SJYQ01003615.1:129714-142248 GCA_006410935.1 Redunca redunca
AAGGGCTGCTATCATCTTTGCTTGGGGACCAAAGAGAGAACACTCAGCTATTAGTGAGGTTGACCTCCCTTTACTGGGAACTAAATGCCTTATTTCATTCCTTCCAAATATATGCAGGATTCTCCACCATTTGGGGTCTCAGTTTCACCATCTGTAAAATGAACAGGTTGAAATGGTTGATCTTTAAAATTCATTTTTACTTTAAAAATCTAAGGTTCTGTCAAAATCTATCCCTGTGATTTGCCTGGAGAAAAATCTCTTCCAGATAGTTCTAGCTGAATTGGTGTAATAGCATAAAGGTCTTCATTCCCAACTCTTCTCATCTCTGAAATTCTTCTCAGTACCACAGAGGTCTCCTTCCACAATGCCTCCCCTCACCACTCCCTCATTAAGTCAATCAGCCTGAGACCTCCCAGGTCCCCTTCTGAGGTTCTCCATGCAACTACCCAGTTCAGTTAAAAGGCTCTCCACTCTCTGGTCTTCTGGGACCAGCCCTTCTGGAAGCACAGAGTGAATATTGAAGCACTTCCCCATCCTCCAAGGTGAGTGTGCTACCTGGTGTCAGAGACTGTGGTCCACTGGATCCTGCCCTGCCTTGCCTGATTTTCCTGAGTTTCCTAGTAGTGCTGACCCTGAGGGGGAACACTCAGGAAAGTGGAAGCCTTTGATGTTTAAAAAGCACCTGGAAAAATACATTTTCTTTTATTACATAGGTGACATAAAATGCATAATAATAGCATATTTCATTATTTGATTTGAATATTGTATTTTATTAATTTGTATCATACTGCCAAACACAAGATTCTGAAATGCCATTCCAGCTTACTTTTTCTAATAAATTCCAGAAAGTTGTTTAGGCATGTTTTCCCTCTGAAAAAGCACTGCCGGCAAGCACTTACTGTCTATATCACTAATGTGACAAGTATACAAATCCACCCTGTATTTTCATACACAGGCCTGTTCCTTCCATAGTAGGTGGGGCGAGGTGTCAGGCACTGTAATTTGTATAGCTTCTCACTCCTGTTTCCTTCCTGCTTAGGGATCCAGACACCCTCTCACCCCACCTTTAGGTCTTATAGAAAGAGGTAGACAAATATATGCTGATTGATGCTGCAGCATCTTGCTGCTCAAGTGACCTGCGTCCCTGTCACTCTGCTCCCCCTCTCCATCGCCCTTGAGGCTTTTTCAGCCCCTCCTCTGTCTGCTTTTCCGGATCTCTGGATGCAAAGGCAGCAATCTAGTTCCAGGACCTGTACTTTTACCGACAGTGTGAAACAACTGGGACCTGAGTTTATTTCCCCCGCTGTTACCCTCAGCATCCTTCACCCCATCTCAGGGCTTCCTTCACTCTGCTGGCCACTTCTGTTTGCACAAGGTAATACAGTCAAATATCATCTGGGCATGATCCCAATACAATCACCATAATTCCTCTAGTTCCCAATATGAAACAACACTGCTCAATTAAACACATCCATTTAAACTAAAAGCCTCATTAATATCCAGGGTTGGAAGCCTGTTTCACTTGGGTAACTGCTTGCCTTATTATTTTATTTGATTTATTCTTCTGCCCCCATTATAAGGTTGCCTCTCCACTTAATGTAGCATCCAAACCAAATGTCTGTCTCGCTGGACCCATACAGTCTAGAGGAGCACCATGCCTGGAGGGTCCTCCAAGTCTCATTTTTTCCACCCTTTGAAATTTCTCTATTTCTCTTGGGAGGAGGGCACCCAGGATATTTTAACCCTGGAAAGAGGAGGAAAACAAAACAAAAGAACAAATAAAGGCTTATTTTCTGCATGGACCTTGAAGGAAATTTTCTTAGATGCATCAAACCCAAGTTTAATTCTTCTCTGGACCCAGCCCTCTTCCATAGAACTTTACTGACCCTCATGGGATGGTAGGGACAATCTCCCCAGGGACAGGTGCTAATACTTATACACTAGTTAGATTCATAATGTCAAAATCATCTCTGCAAGGTCACAGCTAACACAGGTCATCCTGGCCAGAGTGTCGTGTTTTTCCCACCTGTCCCTGAATGTCAGGCAGTCTTGAATCTCTTTGGAAAACAGGTCTGCACTGAGAACCACCCTGGATGACATTTCCCATGTAATCCAGGGTTCCACAGTTTTCCAGATAAGAACACAGTAATAGGAAAAAAAAACAAAACAAACTTAAAAATAAATTCATTGCACCTCTCCTGGTCTCCAGAGCTATGGCTCTCAAAATTATGAAGTGGAAAGGACAGAATGCTGCCTCTGATTAAATATGAAGCCCTGGCCTTCCTTCCTTCTAGAAGGTTCTTGTTCTCCTCTCCTGGGGCACCTCCCTCCCTCAATCTCCTTGAAAAATGAGATTGTTCCAAGGAGGACCACTGTTCCAAGGAGGACCCATACATCCTTGGTGTAGTGGGACATGGGAGGACTCTGCAGGTGTGCGGGATGCATGTAGTGGAGACCCTCATGCTCATACTCTAGGACATGCTGGGCAAAATGTGTAGGCAATCAAAGTCCACACATCTTGATTCTTCTGAGCTGATGTTGAGATGGGCACCAAAAGTCTACTTTCTACAGAAAGGGATGCGGCAAACAACTAAATCTCTCTCTCTCTGCAAATCAGTGCTTCATAACTCTCGGTAGATTGGGTGCCTCTCCTCCATATCTTTGGACAGTGCAAAGCTTGCATGGATGGAAAAGAGCACAAAGCTGCAAAGTAAAGTGGCTCAAGAGGATGGCAGGAATAACACATGGGTATCAGGGGGTGAGAGCAGCTGATGGTTCAGTGATTTTCGGTCATCAGTAAGATTTGTGGATGATTTAATGTTGCAAAAGGAATTCAAGTTGACTTCAGATTAATAGCAACCCACTCCAGTATTCTTGCCTGGAGAATCCCATGGACAGAGGAGCCTAGTGGGCTACAGTCCATGGGGTCGCAAAGAGTCGGACATGACTGAGTGACTTCCCTTTCTTTCACTTTCAGATTACCTCAAGATAAATTTACACCAACTTTCCCCATTTAAAGTACACAGAGAGTGGGAGAGATGGAGTGGAGTGGTGGAGCATACCCTGCAGCCCCTGCTTGGCACCAAGGTGACCATCCTTCCCTGTGGTACCCAGGATGGTCCTCTTGACTGTGCATCATTGCAGGTACTTTCTCCTCAATTTTCTTGCTGTTCCATCAAAATCTAAGTGCATCCATTGAATTCTGTCTAGCATGTGGAATTCATCCATCATGTGTGATACTGACAGGGAAAAATAATGAAACTTGCTGGTCTGGATAATTTCTGAAGGCTCTCTTCTGACCTGCTTTGGAGAGGGGGTGGGGGGTGGCCTGAAGCAGGATGGAGAGAGAGAGATGGTTTGCCACCCATTCCTACTCACACAAACAGGTTGAAGGCCAAAACAAAGGGAAGCCCCAAACAAAGGGAAGCCCCAAATGGCCTCTGACAAGCTGCCTAAAGTGGATTTCCAGCAGTGACGTGGAAAGAACACTATATTTGGATTGAAATGGATCAGGGATACCAAAACACAGCCCTGTGCTCTGCCAGAGTTGGTCCTGTGTATTTTTAGAGGTGGGTGTGAGAGAAGGGTGGGCTAAGCTGTGTCTTAGCAGCATTTCACAAAAGATTTAGGCCAATAACCTGTGCCATGAGATGGGGATGGAGAAGTTTGAGTCCCAGTTGCTGGCTACAGAGCCAGGTGCAGTTTGGAGTTCTTCTTTCACTGCTACCATGAAATGCCTTTCCTCTGACAAACATGCACTTTTAGTTCACGATACCCAAGAAACCACACTGCACTTTGGTCTAATGCTGAGAGGGATGCAGGATTTTTCAAGGTAGCAATTACAGGCTGGCAGAAATCCTATGGTCTTGTCAGATGACCCTTCAGTCCACAGCTTCTCCACCTTGTGTCCTGGCACTTCCAGGGGCTACCAGTGCACCCCATTCATTCTAACACTTGCCTGCAGTCCTGAACCAAGCTTCCTAAACTGGGCTCCATCACCTCACCAGCAAGAGTCCTCCATTAATGACCCAGTGCTGTCCACGATTGTTGTTGCTATGATGACAGTCACCCATGAGTACATTAAGAGAAAAGTAACCACATTTTAGCAGGTGTCCAGTCCTAGCATGATATACCAGTGCAGACTTATAAAGCTTTCTAGTTTCCCTAAGACTTTTCTTTCCCACAAGACTTTTAAAATCAGGAAACAGTATCCTAAGTAATCACTTAGCCTAAGTAATTGCAAAGAACACAATTTCCCTAGCAACCAGAGAAATGCTACTCCCTCCTGTTGAGGGGTTAAAAATAACATTGAGTGTGCCACTGTAACCAACTAGAATCTCCAAATTGTCTTCTGTAGCAGCCCCTAGTTGTTGCAGATGCCGAACTGCCTAAATCTCATCTATCATCAAGGGAAACTTTCTAAGGTAAAAAGGGAATTCACCTTTGTAGGATCACTCAGGAAACCTCTCTGACTCCATGAAAACAAAAAATTCAGTCATCTTCATCCTCATGAGCAGGGGTAGGATTTCCCTTCTTCCACTTTCCTGTACTGGACTAATGTTCCAGGCATGTACAGCTACTCAAGATTTTCTGAGCAGACCACCTGCCTGCCTGCCTGTCTCCCTCCCACCCTTCTTTTCTAATTATTTTTATAATATGTGTATTTATTTATGTGTCTGGCTGTGCTGAGTCTTATTTACAGCACAATCTTTGATGTGGCATGCAGGATCTTTACTTGCAGCATGTGCTTCCCAAGTGGCACTAGTGGTAAAGAACCAGCCTGCCAATGCAAGAGACATGAGATGCAGGTTCAGTCACTGGGTTGGGAAGATCCCCTGGGGATGGGCATTGGCAACTCTCTTCAGTATTCTTGCCAGAAGAATCTCATGGAGAGAGGAGCCTGGCAGACTACAGTTCCTAGGGTTGCACAGAGTCGTGTAAGACTCCTTGCATTGGGAGTGCAGAGTCTTAACCATTGGACCACAAAGAAAGCCCTCCACTTGCTTTTTACTTGTTATATTAGCTGCTGCTGCTGTTGCTGCTAAGTCGCTTCAGTTGTGTCCGACTCTGTGGGACCCCATAGATAGCAGCCCACCAGACTCCCTCGTCCCTAGGATTCTCTAGGCAAGAACACTGGAGTGGGTTGCAATTTCCTTCTCCAATGCATGAAAGTGAAAAGTGAAAGTGAAGTCGCTCAGTCGTGTCCGACTCTTACCGACCCCATGGACTGCAGCCTACCAGGCTCCTCCATCCATGGGATTTTCCAGACAAAAATACTGGATGGGGTGCCATTGTCTTCTCCAGTTATATTAGCTAGCATACAATAAAATGTAAGTCTTAAGTGATCGGTTCAATGAATTCTAGGAATTATATATGCAAGATATAGAACATTTCATCACTCTAGAAAGCTCTCTTCATATACCTTTCCATTCACTATCAGTTCAGTTCAGTCACTCAGTCATGTCCGACTCTTTATGATCCCACGAATCGCAGCACGCCAGGCCTCCCTGTCCATCACCAACTCCTGGAGTTCACTCAGATTCACGTCCATTAAGTCAGTGATGCCATCCAGCCATCTCATCCTCTGTCGTCCCCTTTTCCTGCCCCCAATCCCTCCCAGCATCAGAGTCTTTTCCAATGAGTCAACTCTTCGCATGAGGTGGCCAAAGTACTGGAGTTTCAGCTTTAGCATCATTCCTTCCAAAGAAATCCCAGGACTGACCTCCTTCAGAATGGACTGGTTGGATCTCCTTGCAGCCCAAAGGAGTCTCAAGAATCTTCTCCAACACCACAGTGCAAAAGCATCAATTGTTCGACGCTCAGCCTTCTTCACAGTCCAGTTCTCACATCCATACATGACCACAGGAAAAGCCATAGCCGTGACTAGACAGACCTTAGTTGGCAAAATAATGTCTCTGCTTTTCAAAATGCTATCTAGGTTGGTCATAACTTTTCTTCCAAGGAGTAAGNGAAAACAAAAGGTAAAAAATTTTCTAAGTATCACAGAAACAAATCCATAGCTTTATCTTTATTTTATTAGCATGTTTACATAAAATAAACATGTTTATTAGCATGTTTAAATACTAGGAAAAGAATACTGAATAATTTTTACCAAAAAAGCATTTTTCCCTGTGTGTATCAGCTACAAACCAAATGCTATATTTCAAAATAGCTATATGCTATAAAGACATTTTAATGAAAAAAATTTTCCAGAGAATTAATGAAATCTGTATTCTGTTCAGTTCAGTTCAGTTCAGTCGCTCAGTCATGTCCAACTCTTTGCGACCCCATGAATCACAGCATGCCAGGCCTCCCTGTCAATCACCAACTCCCGGAGTTCACTCAAACTCATGTCCATCAAGTTGGTGATGCCATCCAGCCATCTCATCCTCTGTTGTCCCCTTCTCCTCCTGCCCTCAATCCCTCCCAGCATCAGAGTCTCTTCCAATGAGTCAACTCTTCGCATGAGCTGGCCAAAGTACTGGAGTTTCAGCTTTAGCATCAGTCCTTCCAATGAACACCCAGGACTGTTCTTCTTTAGGATGGACTGGTTGGATCTCCTTGCAGTCCAAGGGACTCTCAAGAGTCTTCTCCAACACCACAGGTCAAAAGCATGAATTCTTCAGCACTCAACTTTCTTTATAGCCCA
Source organism: Redunca redunca (assembly GCA_006410935.1). Taxonomy (NCBI): domain Eukaryota; kingdom Metazoa; phylum Chordata; class Mammalia; order Artiodactyla; family Bovidae; genus Redunca; species Redunca redunca. The sequence continues at coordinate 136,364 of SJYQ01003615.1, forward strand.
ACTCTCACATCCATACATGACCTCTAGAAAAACCATAATCTTCACTAGAAGGACCTTTGTTGACAGAATAATGTCTTTGCTTTTTAATATGCTGTCTAGGTTGGTCATAACTTTCCTTCCAAGGAGTAAGTGTCTTTTAATTTCATGGCTGCAATCACCATCTGCAGTGATTTTGGAGCCAAAAAAAAAATAAAGTCTGAAACTGTTTCCACTGTTTCCTCATCTATTTGCCAAGAAGTGATGGGACCAGATGCCATGATCTTAGTTTTCTGAATGTTGAGCTTTAAGCTAACTTTTTCACTCTCCTCTTTTACTTTCATCAAGAGGCTCTTTAGGTCTTCTTCACTTTCTGCCATAGGGTGGTATCATCTGCATATCCGAGTTTATTACCATTTCTCCCAGCAATCTTGATTCCAGCTTGTGCTTCTTCCAGCCCAGCGTTTCTCATTTGTACTCTGCATATAAGTTAAATAAGCAGGGTGACAATATACAGCCTTGACGTACTCCTTTCCCGATTTGTAACCAGTCTGTTGTTCCATGTCCAGTTCCAACTGATGCTTCCTGACCTGCATACAGGTTTCTCAAGAGTCAGGTCTGGTGGTCTGTTATTCCCATCTCTTTCAGAATTTTCCACAGTTTATTGTGATCCACACAGTCAAAGGCTTTGGCATAGTCAATAAAGCAGAAATAGATGTTTTCTGGAACTCTCTTGCTTTCTCGATGAATCAGAGGATGTTGGCAATTTGTTCTCTGGTTCCTCTGCCTTTTCTTAAACCCGTTTGAATATCTGGAAGTTCACGGTTGACATATTGCTGAAGCCTGGCTTGGAGAATTTTGAGCATTACTTTACTAGGGTGTGAGATGAGTGTAATTGTGCAGTAGTTTGAGCATTCTTTGACTTTGTCTTTCTTTAGGAATGGATTGAAAACTTACCTTTTCCAGTCCTGTGGCCACTGCTAAGTTTTCCAAATTTGCTGGCATATTGAGTGTAGCACTTTCACACTATCATCTTTCAGGATTTGAAATAGCTCAACTGGAATTTCATCACCTACACTAGCTTCGTTCATAGTGATGCTTCATAAGGCCCACTTGACTTCATATTCCAGGATGTCTGGCTCTAGATGAGTGATCACACCACCGTGATTATCTGGTTCATGAAGTTCTTTTTTGTACAGTTCTTCTGTGTATTCTTGCCACCTGTTCTTAATATTTTCTGTCTGTTAGGTCCTTACCATTTCTGTCCTTTATTGAGCCCATCTTTGCATGAAATGTTCTGTTGGTATCTCTAATTTTCTTGAAGAGATCTCTAGTCTTTCCCATTCTATTGTTTTCCTCTATTTCTTTGCATGGATCTCTGAGGAAGGCTTTCTTATCTCTCCTTGCTATTCTTTGGAACTGCATTCAAATCGGTATATCCCCTTTTCTCCTTTGCTTTTCACTTAAGAATCTCAAATATCAAATTGGTTTTCTCTTTAAAATGTATTAACATTTCCATTAGCCCCACTAAAATCAAAAAGTCTTTAATACTTATAGGAATACTGATTCAATAGGACTTTATGAAAGAGAAATAGATTAGTAGAGCATAGTGTCTGGAGGGCTGGGCACTATTTCTGGAACAGCCACCCACCTTGGACAAATCAATTCACTTATTTTGTCTTAGTTATCACAGCTGAAAAAAGGAATAATGGCAGCTTAACCAGGCAGTATTTGCAAAGGTATAAAACACTTTCACAAAACACTATGTGTAAAATTTCTTTCTTGTCACTAAGTCGTGTCTGACTCTTTTGTGATCCCCTGGACTATAGCCCTCCAGGCTCCTCTGTCCATGGGGATCTCCAGGCAAGAATACTGGAGATGGCTGTCATTTCCTTCTGCAGAGGATCTTCCTGACCCAGGGGTTGAATCCATATCTCCTGCATCATCAGGCAGATTCTTTAACACTGAGCCATCAGGGAAGCCCCAAATTTCTTTGTGCACCATAATATAAGAAGTGAAAAGAGTGACGGATCCAATTTTATTCTTGTTTTCAAGCCCTGACCAGAAACAGCTGGTTTCTTTAGCACTTTTTAAAATGACGTTGATCACCCCTACACTCTCCCAACATATTTTCTTTTTTCCTTTCCATAAGGGTTTTTGGGTGGGGTCTAAAAAAAGCTTATATAAACCATCTTGGCTAACACATCAGCCATGTGACTTAGGGAAAGCAATTACACCCACTTAATGGTGAAGGGATTTAAAATTCAGGTCTGAGTTTGAAATCTGACTTCTTCACTTACCAGTTGTGTTGCTTTGGGTAAATTATAAAGCTTCCTCTCTCTTTGTTTTCTCATTTTCTTGAAGGGGTTCTGAAAAGTGTTACTTTAAAGTGTGTAAAGCATTTATACCACAGTGATTGAATTGTGTCAAGTGGGATATGGCAAAAAATGAAAGTTTACCATAACTACTATAAATGGATACTATTTAATTTGACCTCTTCCCAAACTTGAAAATAAGCCAGAGCATATCCATCATTCACAATATTTGTAAAAGAAATAATGCTGTTCTGCATTAATGGCCACAGAATATCTGGTTCAAAATGGTACTTTGATGGAGTCTGAATTGATCTTCTCTAAATGGCTGAAGTTTTAAAACAATTTGTAATTTCCCTCCTGCACCACAGTACACATAAAACAGTACATTCAACTCTTGGAAAGCCTTAAATCTCCACAGATCATTAGTCTATAATGAAAATAATTAATTATAATCTTTGACTTACAAAGGTGACTTACCTTTCCTGTAATGGATTTGAAGCTGCTTCAGTTAATGTGAGGTCAAGTTTCAACAAACTGCAGATGTTCAAATAATTTAGTTACAAAGGTGATCAGATGTCTTGGTGAAGGAACCAGAGAAAAGCCCTTGGTCTCTCTTATTGTTGTTGTGCAATCCTTTAAAAAGCAAAAATGCCAATTGGCTGTTTTGGAAATTTGATAAAGCATTATTTGTAGCAACATATGTGACTATTAATTTATTGAACTAAAAATGCAGTTAACTAAAACAAAAACATTTAACAAATGGACAAAAAGACATCTCAGGAAATAGTCAGTATGGCCCTCATCATCCTTTGTTTTCTTTTCTAAATTAGTTTCTGAACTTCCTTTCTGGGTCAGCTCAATTCTCAATATTTCTTTTAATTCTTCCTTATCCATCATGATTAATAATGACTGCACTAGGCCATCTTATACTAGATTTTATTCCAAATTTAAAAGTTGAGGGCAAATCAAGATAGTCCACGCAAACAAAAAACCTAGGATNATGCTGAGCTATAATAGGTATTTAATATAGATTTGTGGATTTCATAAGGACTTTCCATTAATCTCTTGCTTTCATGCCAATCTTAGATTTCTTTCTTCCTGTAACAAAATATGTCTATCATACATCTCATAGAAAAGAGTCATGTATTTCAATATGCTATATTTTAAGATAATTCCTAATATATATTTTTCATAATTTCAAAATTAGCATTTTTGAGGCTTGGTTATAATATTTTTTAAATTATACTTTTATATACTCATAGTCTATATTTAACAACTTTTCAAATGAAATCAATAGTGTTTTCTATCATGAGGTGATTCGTTCACAGCAAAGAACTGAGAGAACTATTTCGCATATTACATTATTGCTTTCAATTGAGTCCAGATTGATCCAGTGCATTTATGGTAAGAATTCACTGAAATCAATGGAGCTGAGCACAGATTAAAAATGCTCCGTTGCTTTCTAAGAAGTACAGTGATAAATGTTATTATATTTAATATCAGGAGCGTCTTTCACCTCCCACCTACCTACAACTTGTACACTGTTTTTAATCCAAGACAATATGATAGCTTTTCTTGTTTTCATGAAATATTTCTGAAATGTGTTGCACAGAAAGCTAAGTTCTAGTTAAGAGTGCCAGATGATTACTTCTATAAATAGTAGTTACAATGAAAGAATCAAATTGAAAATGTCTTATCATTTATTTTTTAATAGAGTTTCTTATAAATTGACAGTGCTACCATTTCACTTGTGTACTACAACCCAACAACTGAGATAATATTACAAGACTATTGTTAGAGGGAAAAAAAGCAAGTCTAAGTTGCTTTATCTCCAGTCCTGGTTATGCGTTATACTGAGTTGTTCATCCACCTGATATACCATTTCTTGGTGACAGAGTACATGCATTGATATCTAGAAATTGGCTGAGCAACAGTATGTCCTGGGTTGGCTAAAAGGTTCCTTCAGTTTTTAAGTCAAAATAAAAGACACATTTTTTTTCATTTTCACCAAGAACTTTATTGAACAATGTATTCACCATTTTGTTCCACTAAGTTTTGCCATCTTTCAGGCAACTTCAGGACTCCATCTTCCCAAAGCTTTTTCTTTTTAAGCAAAGTACATTTCAGATGCCTTTTACAGTCTTCCAGGAAATTGAAATGTTTTCCATTAAGAGCATTTTGTAAAGATGGAAATAAATGGACATCTGGCAGTCCAGTGTCTGGTGAATACAGTGGATGAATCAGAACTTCCCAGCCAAGCTTAACAGTTTTTGCCTGGTCATCAAAGAAACATGTGGTCTTGCATTGTCCTGATGGGAGACAATGCATTTTCTGTTGACTAATTATGGATGCTTTTCGTCAAGTGCTGCTTTCAGTTGATCTAATTGGGAACAGGACTTGTTGGAATTTATGCTTTGGTTTTTCAGAAGGAGCTCATAATAGGCACACCCTTCCAATCCTACCATATACACAACATCACTTCCTTTGGATGAAGACTGGCCTTTGGTGTGGTTGGTGGTACTTCACTTTGCTTGCCCCACAATCTCTTCCATTCCACATTAATGTACAGTATCCATTTTTCATTGCCTGTCACCATTTGTTTTAAAAACAGAACATTTTTATTATGTTTAATTAGAGAATAACATGTGGAAATATGGTCAAAAGGGGTTTTCTTTTCACTTAATTTATGTGGAGCCCAAACATCAAAGCAATTAACATAACCAATCTGGGGCAGATGATTATAAACATTTGATTTGGATATTTTGAGTATGTTGTTTATCTCCCATGGAACATTGATTGTTCTCAATTAATGTCTCAATTTGATCGCTATCAACTTCAACTGGCCTACTAGACCATGGAGCATTATCCAGTGAGAAATCTCCAGTATGAAACTTTGCGAACCACTTTTGACACATTTGATCAGTCACAGCACGCTTTCCATACATTGCACAAATCACTTTTGTGCTTCAGTTTGTTTTTGCCTTTCTTAAAATAATGAAGCATAAGCCAAAAATGTTGCTTTTTTCTTCCATCTTCAATATCAAAATGGCTACACAAAAATTCACCAGTTGTTTTTGCATGCTGATATGACAGCTGTCACAATACAATATATCAAAACTGTTTTGAATAAGTTAAGGACATCTAATCACTACTAGAGTTATCTAGAAAAAAAACTGAATAAACCTTTTGGCCAACCCAATAATTAGAGAGTAATCAAAAGAGAAAAGTTCTCTGCAAAAGTGTCTGGTTTACATAATGCTAAAGTTAACCTCTTTGACATACTGAACATCACAGTCAAACAAAATTAGGAGACAAAGTTGGTTATAATTTACTGAATTAAGCACTCTTTTATATGTAGGAAGATGCTCATCACAAAAGGTAAAGATAAAACCCAGCAATATAATGAAGTGTCAAACAATCACTGACTACAGGTATTTTAACTGAAAACGGCTTTAAATATCATCTTGTCTTAATATGTTGACCACTCAGCTTTTGTTCAAGTGAAGTAAAACAACAACATTCATGGCTGATCAATTGTAAAGACAGAAATGCTTTAAGGACAGATATTTAGAAACAACATTAAAAAAAAAAAAA
>SJYQ01003616.1:0-60239 GCA_006410935.1 Redunca redunca
ACCACAGTTCAAAAGCATCAATTCTTCGGCACTCAGCTTTCTTTATAGTCCAACTCTCACATACGTATGTGAGTACTGGAAAAACCATAGCTTTGACTAGACAGACCTTGGTGAGCAAAGTAGTGTCTCTGCTTTTTAATACGCTGTCTAGGTTGGTCATAGCTTTTCTTCCAAGAAGCAAGCATCTTTTAATTTCATGGCTGCAATCACCATCTGCAGTGATTTTGGAGCCCCCAAAAATAAAGTCTGCCACTCTTTCCCTTGTTTCCCTATCTATTTGCCATGAAGTGATGTAACCGGATGCCATGATCTTAATTTTTTTAATGTTGAGTTTTATGCCAACGTTTTCACTCTCTCACTTTCATCAAGAGGCTCTTTAGTTCTTCGATTTCTGCCATGAGGGTGGTGTCATCTGTGTATCTGAGGTTACTGATATTTCTCCTGGCAATCTTGATTCCAACTTGTGCTTCATCCAGCCCGGCATTTCGTGTGATGTACTCTGCACATAAATTAAATAAGCATGGTGACAATATACAGCTTTGACGTACTCTTTTGCCGGTTTGGAACCAGTCTGTTGTTCCATGTCCGGTTCTAACTGTTGCTTCTTGACCTGCATACAGATTCTCAGGAGGCAGGTCAGGTGGTCTGGTTTTATGAATAAGTTCATTTATATCATTCTGTTTTAGATTCCACATACAAGTGATGTCATATGATACATTTTTGTCTTTCTGTCTGACTTACTTCACTTAGCATGATCATCTCTAGGTCCATCCATGTTGCTGCAAATGGCATTATTTCGTTCTTTTTTACGACTGAGTAATATTCCATTGTATATATGTGTACATCATCTTCATCCATTCATTTGTCAAGGAATAGTTAGATTGCTACCATGTCTTCGCTATTGGATTAATAAATAATTCTGCTATGAACTTTGAGGTGTGGGTGTCTTTTCAAATTGGAATTTTCTCTGGATATATGCCCAGGCAGGTGTATCTGTCATAGTCCTGACTGTCCCCTCCAACCACAGGTAGATAAGTGCATCCATCAGACTCTCCTGACAAGTGAAGGAAAAACACTCCAAAACTATAGGCAAATAACAAAAAGCTTTTGACTCCAAAGGCAGTGCATCAGGGCTGTGCTGTGTGTGCTAAGTCAGTCATGTCCGACTCTTTGTGACCCCATGGTCTGTAGCCTGCCAGGCTCCTCTGTCCATGGCATTCTCCAGGCAAGAATACTGAAGTGGGTTGCCATGCCCTCCTCCAGGGGATCTTCCCAACCCATGTATCAAACCCAGATCTCCACACTGCAGGCAGATTCTTTATCGTCTGAGCCACCAGGGAAGATCTTTTATCTTGCTTCATATTATTCTTTAACCTCTCAGCTTCAGTTTTCTCCCTCCTTCCTAAAAAAGAACCAAGAATATTTCCTGATTAATACCACCCTTTTTACTCCCTCCACAGGCTCTCAGTACTAACATTTTCTCTTTGTACTGTATCTGTAAATATTTATCAGTAAATATTTATCTGTAAATGATCAGGGTATGTAGGTTGTATTCATTAACTTTCAAGTACATCATTAACTTTCAAGTACATTCATTAACTTTTAAGTACATCAAATGCAGAGCTCAGTTCTTTTTTTCCTAGGAAATTCAATAAATAATGTTGTCTGAGATATTTTTATATTATAAGGCAACTAATAATACCAATGTGAATTTCTCTGAAGATAGTCAATACTTTCTTGGCATGTTTAGTTTTTCTTTTATTATATTTTGCATTCCAAAACACTAATCTAACAAAGTGAACTTGCGTGAGAAAAATTAGAACAATGTCCAGAGTTTTTCATTAAAGCCAAATGCATTCAGTTTTAAGAATTGTATATAAATGTTGAACTGTGTATGTAAATGTGACATCATGCTTTCCTATTTTTTTTCCTAGTGGAAAAAATAAAACAATGGTAATAATAAATTCTTGCCAAATCAGTCTATCCTTATTTGGGGAAAAAAATAAAGAAAAATGGGCTACTAGAGTCAGCTTTCAAATTCGATTTTTTTAATTGAATTTTTTTTCCTTATCCTTGAAATCAAAAAGTCCATAAACAACTTGCTTAGATTCTTGGTTTTCTTTTTTTTTTTTAATAAACTTTTTATTTTGTATTGGAGTATAGCCAGTTAACAGCGTTGTGATAGTTTCAGGTGAACAGCCAAAGGACTCAGCCATAGATATACATGTACCCATTCTCCCCAAACTCCCCTCCCACCCAGACTGCCACATAACTTTAAACAGAGTTCCTTATGCTATACAGCAGGACCTTGCCGGTATTCCATTTTAAATAGATTCTTGGTTTTCTTAAAAGAGAGTTAGTCATACTGCACTCCAGCTACCTGCTTTCAAGCTTTTTCTCAAGCTTTGCTCACACCAACTGCAATCTAATGTATTTTCTAGGCATTCTCATTCTAGGGTTTATCATTAAGTCTCAAAAGAAAATATTGTCTGCCATTGGATTTTAAAAATATTTCGCAGATGACTCTTGTTCAGACCAAAACTTTCTTTCTACTCCAACCTCCCAATAAAAATCCTCAGTCCCCTCTTATTTTCACTTCTTAGTGAGAAAGCCTTAGAAGCCACTGTGGTGGCCAGGCCTGCTCAGCTGTTTCTTACAGTTCTCTCCAAGATAAAGCAGAGCTCTAGCTCCTTGACCAGGGAGACTTTATTTAAGGCCTCCTTTCACGGCAACTTCTATTAAATAGAAAAGCCACAAAATCGGGGCCATCGATATAGCAGTCTCTAAGAGGCTCTCTGAATGACCAGAGAGGACCATCTGTGAATGAGCGGTTTTATGGGCTGTAATCTGTGTGCTAGTTCATAAACATACTTGAGCTTAGGATAGAATGCCAATTTTTCATGACTTTTATTATTTTAAAATAATATTTTTAAAAGTACATGTATATATGATATAGCCAATTGTGTAGCAGAAAGACAGCATTCCGACCTAGTGCTTATGAGACATAGCATTTGGAAAGAACCTAGGAGGAAAATATAGTTTGGACCACTCAGGTGAGAAACTGTAATAAGAAGACTTTCTTTGGCTTAATGAGGTTGATATCTCCTTAAGGAAAAAAAGATCAGTGACCAACAGCTGACCCTCTGGTTCCTGCCGGAAGTTTGTTAACTGACTATTAGGGAAAAAGTCACCAGACAGTTAAGGACAGAAGGGGCCCAGCTAACTAGACTTTGATTTATAAAGAAATGTATTTCATGTAACTACTTTTTAAAGATGTGACTATATAAATGTTAGAAAATAGATAGGAATAGATAATAGCTTTACTGTGATTTTGGAGAAGGCAATGGCACCCTCTAGTACTCTTGCCTGGAAAATCCCATGGATGGAGGAACCTGGTAGGCTGCAGTCCATGGGGTCACTAAGATTCAGATACAACTGAGCAACTTCCCTCTCACTTTTCACTTTCATGCACTGGAGAAGGAAATGGCAACCCATTCCAGTGTTCTTGCCTGGAGAATCCCAGGGACGGGGGAGCCTGGTGGGCTGCCGTCTGTGGGGTCGCACAGAGTCGTACAGGACTGAAGCGACTTAGCAGTAGCAGCAGCAGCAGTTACTGTGATTTATTTTTCTAAAAATTCACCTATTCATTCTATTAGCTTATTGGTGTATACATAATGCATATTATGTTATTGGTTTGTAGTGTAATGGATATATGAAATATTTAAGGGAACCAGCTCTTTGTTTACAAATAAATTGCTTAACTTGCATGCAGAAACTGAAGCAGCACTATTCTCTGTATGTACCTCTGAAGATCCCCTGGAGGAGGGTGGCAACCCACCCCAGTTTTCTTGCCTGAAGAATCCCATGGACAGAGGAGCCTGGCGGGTTACAGTCCATTGGGTTGCAAAGAGTCGGACACGACTGAGCAACTAACACTCAGGAATCGTGCATAAAGGGCTTCATTGCCAAATAAGTTTGAGTTCAAAAGGTTTAGAAGTTATTTTACTCTAGGACCTCTCAGAGCCTTTGATACGCTAACATGTACTGTGAATATGCAAGAGGGAGAGGGGGTGTACATCTCTGGGGTGCCAGCAATGCAGGAGTTTGATCCCTGGGTCAAGAAGATCCCCTGGAGAAGGAAATGGCAACCCACTCCAGTATTCTTGCCTGGGAAATCGCATGGACAGAAGAGCCTGGCAGGCTACAGTCCATGGGTCTCAAAAAAGACAGACATGACTTACATGTATAAATACATAGGATAGGCCAAAGAGTTCGTTTGGGTTTTTCTGTGAGCTGTAAACGAAAAACCCAAACGAACTTTTGGCTGACTCAATATATATAACATTAACATGTCTAACACGTGCTTGAAAGTGAAAGTGAAGTCGCTTAGTCGTGTCCGACTCTTTGCGACCCCATGGACTGTAGCCTACCAGGCTCCTCCGTCCATGGGATTTGCCAGGCAAGAATACTGGAGTGGGTTGCAATTTCCTTCTCCGGAGGACCTTTCCGACCCAGGGATCGAACCCGGGTATCCCGCATTGTAGGCAGACGCTTTACCGCTTAGTTATATATGTTAGCATATGTGTAACATACATAATGAGGCTTCCAAGGAGGCGCTAGTGGTAAAGAATCTGTCTGCCAATGCAGGAGATGAAAGAGACGCGAGTTTGATTAGGAAATGGCAGCCCACTCCAGTATTCTTGCCTGGGAAATCCCACGGACAGAGGAGCCTGGTGGGCTACAGTCCATGGGATCACAAAGAATCAGGCACGACTAGAACACACACACAGCACCAGCAACATACATAATAAATAACACACATATATAGCATAACTACGTATATAATAGATGAGAACTTACCACCAAATCAATATTTTAAACAGGCCAAGTGTCACTAACGCAGCACCTCCAATAAATATCATTCCAGGCCTATTGTTCATTAGGTGGATTTTAAAGGAACTAAATTCCTGTGGTCATGTATGGATGTGAGAGTTGGACTGTGAAGAAAGCTGAGCGCCAAAGAATTGATGCTTTTGTACTGTGGTGTTGGAGAAGACTCTTGAGAGTCCCTTGGACTGCAAGGAGATCCAACCAGTCCATTCCGAAGGAGATCAATCCTGGGATTTCTTTGGAAGGAATGATGCTAAAGCTGATACTCCAGTACTTTGGCCACCTCATGGGAAGAGTTGACTCATTGGAAAAGACTCTGATGCTGGGAGGGATTGGGGGCAGGAGGAGAAGGGGAGGACAGAGGATGAGATGGCTGGATGGCATCACAGACTCGATGGACGTGAGTCTGAGTGAACTCCGGGAGATGGTGATGGACAGGGAGGCCTGGCGTGCTGCAATTCATGGGGTCGCAAAGAGTCAGACACAACTGAGCGACTGAACTGAACTGAAAAAGTCCTCCTATTTATACTTAAGGTACTTTGCATCTAACTAAAACAGTAATTTATATGTTCCCTTGAGACAGCTTTAATACTCTTGATGTCATTACAGGGCTATTTTCCAAAGCCAAGGCTATCATTATTGCCTTGTCAGATGCAGAACTGGGGAGGGGGGCGCGTCCCAGAGTGGCTGCTCTACCCCAATTTAGTAGGAAATGCACTCTGGCTCTGAGGACATTCCAAGCTGTATGTCAGAGCATTCCAGTGCATCATTTGAAGAAGGGTCAGACCTGGACCCGGGGATAAGGCCTCCTGATGAAGTGACATTGCAAAAACAGGAACGGCATCATCCCAGGCTTATCTCCTGGCAACCATATCAATGGGGAGCGCAACCTACTGTGGATTTAGAAGCAAAACCAGTTAGAACTTTCGGCAGTTTCTGGTTGGTGCAAAAAGAGCCAAGTCAGGATTAGTGGGATTCAGACTGGACCCCTGACCAGGAAGGAGCTTCACTCCAGTGAGCAGTGCTGCAATCCTTCACAGGAGCCACAGGGGGAGTGTGGTCTGAGGGTCCCTCCCAGACACCGGCAGCCCCAGACAATCGAGGGAGAACAAGGACAATTTCAGGTCTGCAGCTTAAAGCAAGCTGCAAGGAGTATGTCCAGGAGAGCCCAGCTCTGGGAGAAGTGTCCAGGATGCAGACGGGCTCCCCAGCCCAAGTGGTTGGAAGATGGCACCCCAGAGCTGCAGGCCAATCAGGAAGCATTGCATCCAGGAACTATCCCTGCAAAGATGGGCAAGGATGTATAAGAAACTGCTAACAGTGATTGCTCCTGGAAGGAAAGCTCGGAGAAGGGTAGAAAAGAGAGATTTCATCTTTCTCTGGTACCTTTTGTTCAGTTTAAATGCTTCATTTGTACATCCATGGGCTTCCCTGGTGGCTCAGACACTAAAGAAGGTTACTGTCTGTGTTACAGGAGCCACAGGAGACTAGGGTTTGATTCCTGGGTCGCGAAGATCCCTTGGAAATGGCAACTCACTCCAGAACTATTTTTTTCAAGCAATTACTTACATTTTTTAAAAATACCCATTGAGAAGATGGAGCTTGGGTCAATAATCCCTGGGGAACTGTTGGTGAGTCCTGAGCAAGAGTGCTCTATGGGATAAATCAGAAGTGAAGAAGTGAGCCAGGATATTGCTGCAGTGATGGGGGGTGAGATGAGAAGGGCTTGGATTGCAAAGAGACAACAGGATGGGAAATACCTGGTTTTCAGCCAAGGTATGCTGAGCCACTGCTGCTGCTGCTGCTAAGTTGCTTCAGTCATGTCCGACTCTGTGTGACCCCATAGACGGCAGCCCACCAGGCTCTGCTGTCCTGTCCCTGGGATTCTCCAGGCAAGAACACTGGAGTGGGTTGCCATTTCCTTCTCCAATGCATGAAAGTTAAAACTGAAAGTGAAGTCACTCAGTCGTGTCCAACTCTTTGTGACCCCATTGACTGCAGCCTACCAGGCTCCTCCATCCTTGGGATTTCCCAGGCAAGAGTACTGGAGTGGGATGCCATTGCCTTCTCTGTGAGCCACTGCTAAGTCAGGTCAATGCTAGGCACTGGATGTGGATGGAGGGACATGCTATCTATACCCTGCATTTATATCAGATGCCAGAGGCAAAGAGGAGACATGGAAAGCCAAGCTTGGAGAGAGCAAATACAGAGCATGAACATCCAGACTGCAGACATTGGAAGAAGACAAGGGAAGCAGAAACAGGAGGTATAAGCTATTTACTGGGATCCCAAGTGGTGATAATTGTAAAGAACCATCTGCCAATGCAGAAGACAAGACATAAGAGAAGCAGGTTCGATTCCTGGGTCAGGAAGATCCCCTGGAGGAGGATATGGCAGCTCATTCCAGCATTCTTGCCTGGAGAAGCCCATGGACAGAAGAGTCTGGTGGGTCCACGGTGTCACAAAGAGTTGGACATGACTGAAGCAACCAAGCACTCAAGCACACAGCTATTAACTCGAAGGATTAGGGGGGTGGGAGAAGGAGAAAGTTTGAAAAGTGGCTAAAAAGACAAATAGGCTTCCCCAGTGGAAAAGAATCTGCCTATAATGCATGAGGTGCAGGTTCAATACCTGGGTCATGAAGATACGTTAGGGGAGGGCATGGCAATCCACTCCAGTTTTGTTACCTGGAGAATCCCCTGGACTGAGGAGCCTGGCGGGCTTCGGTCCATGGGGTCACAGTCAGACACAACTGAGGTGCACCAAGTACATGTGCGTGTACAAAAAGAAACAGAGCAGAGAAACTGGTTTAATGTTTAAGATAAGGAAGATCTGAGAAGACCTGGGAAGAGAATGGAAAGCCTATGCGGAAGGCAAGACTGGAGCCCCCATAGGAGAAAGCAGCATGAGGGTGGAGTGGAGGGTTAGAAGTGGGACATCCAGAAAGTGGGTAGAGATGAGAGGGTGGAATCCAGGAGAGAACAGAGGACGCAGAGTCCCCTCTTTGAGCCTGGAGGGAAAAAGTCAAGAGACCTGAGTACAACTGATACGCCAAAGTATTGGTTCAGAGCCCTGAGGGCTTATACGCGGAACAGTCTAGAATCTAAACATGTATGACATGCTAAGAACAGAACTGGAGGTTGGAGGCGGGAAGGGAGATGTGTAAACAATATTTCCAAATCAGAAAACACACATTATAATCAGAAATATTTGATCTTTGACTCTCAGCTCTAACGAGCACATTGACCCATCACTGAAAACTTGATGCTGTGCTCAAGTGATGTTTTTCCTCCTGGACGCATATATTTTCTTATAATCCTTCCCTAATCACAAAATCCGACATGTCTTAAAACATGTAGCTTGGTGTTTAAGATGGGAGAATAAACTGGCTGCTAATAAAAGACCCATCCCTTTCTGAATCCCTCCCCATAGGCAGGGCCACACCGCAAAGCTTGTCCACAGCCTGTCACGTCCTCGGCTATGGAGGCCTCAAGAATCCAGTCCAACTTCCCCATTCTACAGACCAGGAAACTGAAACAGTCACGCGAGGGCGACTTGCCCAGTGCTGTGTGCTGGCCAGTGCAGACATGTGGACCAGGACTCCGGTTCCATTTCCCGTCCGCTGTGTTCTCCTTGTCCTCGTGAGGCTGGAAGTTAACTGACTCTGCCATGACCTACCCTGCTGGAAGGTCTCCTCTTGTCCTCCCATCATGATGGTTCCTTTGCTTTCTGCCTGAGCGCAACCTTATTATAGGGGTGTCATCTAGCGCACTAGCTCACAGGGCTGATGCTGGACAAGGGCTGTGTTGGGATCCAGTTGGAGGGGCCTGAGATGGTCTAGTTACTTGGCTCTGAAACACAGCTGAAGGGTGATGAAGATGGAGGTACCCAGGGACCAGGCGAAATACAAGACCATGAGTCATCCCACATCCACTTCGTGTGCAGTGACCCTCCAGGATTTTTTCTGTCGTGATCAGAAAGGCTGAGTTCAAAAAATTAAAAAGAAAAAGAAAAGTTGAGCTCTTCTGACCTTTATTCCAATGGCTACAAAATATTTTGGAGTCATGGATCTTTCAAGGTTCTTTGGATACAATTTCAAAGGTATTTGAGGCTTTCTGAATCATCTAGGGCAGGTCAACTCTGACTCTGAACAAGCCTTCTTTATTGAAAAAAAAAAAAGTCTCAAGAGAAGCAGTCTGTTCCATGATGCAATCTCGAAGAAGATTCTACTTTTTACTTGCAGCAAGTTTTTCTTGTCCTGACCCCTGATTTTTCCTTTGGGCACAGAGGAGACCGGGTGACGTTGGAATTGTCTTCCCACTCAGAAGTAGAAGAGGGGATAGCGGAGGTAAGGCTGATGCTGAAGACTCCCCCAGCGCCCCCATTTTTAACACCTTCAACACCTGCTCAAGCTTCTCCAGCCCCACACCGGCTTTGATCCCCACCCAGCCAGTCCTAATTGCCTCCCACAGCCCAGATTAGATTATTCATGTGTGCTCAGGCCTTTCCCAGCATTGCCGCCATCTGGCTAGTGACAGGGCGCCATATGTCAGCAGCAGGGTATGGGCCCCCGCCTGTGGGTTGGGGCGCAGACCTGCCCTTGTGAACAGCATGGCTTCCCAGTGTGTGGTTCACTCCCCACTGACACGAGGCATTTCTGTTACGTGAGTCTGCACCTAGGGCAGATGACAGAGCTTCCTCCCACACTGAACTGAGGTGGTGGTAGATGGCATAGACATGTTTGCGTTCCCTTCAAGTCATCCATCACTTTCCATTTACCTGGAGCTGCTTCCCATATAGGCCCAGAGATTATCTAACTAAACAACCCCTTACCCCTGCAAGGTTAAAAATCAGAAGTGGGTTCATGCTAAAGTTATTGCAGTCGTGCCTGACTCTTTGCGACCCCATGAGCCATAGCCCGAGAGTCTCCTCTGTCCATGGGGATTCTCCAGATGAGAATACTGGAGTGGGTTGCCATGCCCTCCTCCAGGGAATCTTCCCGATCTAGGATTCAAACCTGTCTCTTGAGTCTCCTGCATTGGAGATTGCGTTCTTTACCACTAGCACCACCTGGGAAGCATCCCCTCCATCCACCAAAAAATCAAGAGGCAAACGCTTTATTATTGAGTTCAATGGATGCTATGGTAAACACCCAACACCCTCCCCAAGGGGTTCCAGATTACTCAGGTCATGCAGTGAATTATGACTGAGAGGAAACGTACTTCCAAGCCTGATGTTAAAAACATACTAGATATCTGTAACAGAAGCAGGTACTTTCTGTCTTCATACTTCATCAGATGGGAAACTGTTAAGGGTGTTGGTTGCCTTGTGTGACTGGCGCTTCTATGCGTAAACAGAATAGGGGGGTCGAAAAGTGCAGGCTTATGGTAGCCTCGTGATCGCATAGGAGAGAAACACACTTATTCCAGGTCCTTCATTAGGCTATGCTGTCCTCCATTGGCTGTTTCTAATTACACGTGCCTCTTCCTGTAGAACAGAACCATTTGGGTCCAGATGGCTACATTAAGTCTTACCCGTTTCCTTTTATCATTCTTGAAAGTCCAAGATTTCCTCTAGGCTTAAGGTTTTCAGAAAAATAAAGCCTGGCTTTCCTTCACTTCCCCCAGCCCAAGCTTCCTTTTCAACTAAATAATTATTTGAATGCAAATGCTGCTGCTGCTAAGTTGCTTCAGTGGTGTCTGACTCTGTGCGACCCCATAGACAGCAGCCCACCAGGCTCCCCCATCCCTCGGATTCTCTAGGCGAGAATACTGGAGTGGGTTGCCATTTCCTTCTCCAATGCATGAAAGTGAAAAGTCAAAGTGAAGTCACTCAGTCGGTCCAAAGAGACCTCACGGACTGCAGCCTACCAGGCTCCTCCGCCCATGGGATTTTCCAGGCAAGAGTACTGGAGTGGGGTGCCATTGCCTTTTCCGTTGAATGCAAATAAGCGGTATTAAATGCAAGACTCTTCATAATGGGCCATTTTCTTGAACTGTTGACTTCGGTAGGCAAACAAATATGTGGTCAGTATCCATTGGCCAACCTGGTTTAAATTCGGCAAGCCCAGGAAAAATCCAGAAGGCCTTCGTAACATGGAGGAAGGTGGAATATGTGACAGTCATGAGCTCTAGTCCAGTCAGTGAGAACAACAGTGAAAATCTGGTGTTCACTCAAAATTTATTTTTGCAAGTTGTCACTGAAATGGAAATTTGCTGCCATTGACCTTGCCCTTGATTTTTTCCTTCAAGTACCTAAAACAATAAGCTTTTTTAAATTGTATGATTTCAGAAGATCAGAGAAGTTCAGGAAAATAATGTGTGTTATATGTTATTAGCTACTGAACTAACCAGAGTTCTTGAAGGCCAAGGTTATTGAGATGCTGTGTGTCATGGAAAGAGAACTGAACTGAAAATGAGGGGGCAGCCCTCTTCCCAGCAAAGCCCACTGTGAGCTGTGTCACTGTGACCAAGTCATTCAACTTCTCTGGAATTCAGTGTCTACTATGTCAAAACAAGGGATTGCACAGTTCATACCTAAGATCTTTTTTCTCTAAAATGTCATTATTCTCAAGAGTATAGTTTAATCAAGTATTTCAAGTTTCTGTACTACCAAAAGTATCTTGATAGTACTACTTATCTAGAAAAAGACACATTTCTTTTTTTTTTTTAGTTCTATTTGATTTTTTTTAAACTGGAAGATAATTGCTTTACAATGTTACTTTGGTTTCTGCCAGGCAACAAGATGAATCAGCCGTAAGCATGCATATGTCCCTTCCCTCTTGATCCTCCCTCCCAACACCCACCCCATCCCAACCCTGCAGGTTGTCACAGATCATCCAGTTGCGCTCCCTTTGTTATACAGCAATTTCCCACTGGCTATTTTACATGTGGTGATGTATATATTTCAGTGCCACTCTCTCAATTCGTCCCACCCTCTTTTTTCTCCACTGTGTGCACAAGTCTGTTCTCTATGTCTGCATCCTTATTCCTGCCCTGCAGATAGGTTCATCAGTACCATTTTTCTAAATTCCATATATATGCATTAATATACAGTATTTGTTTTCCTCTTCACTCTGTGTAACAGGCTCTAGGTTCATCCACCTCACTAGAACTGACTCAGATTCATTCCTTTTTTAATATTCCATTATATATATGTATACGTACCACAGCTTCTTCATCCATTCATCTGTGGATTGCTTCCACGTCCTGGCTATTGTAAATAGTGCTGCAGTGAACAGAGTAGGGTAAAATTAGGAATGGCTAATGAGAAGCCTGAGGAAGGCAACCCACTCCAATATTCTTGCCTGGAAAATCCCACAGACAGAGGAGCCCGCTTGGCTGCAGTCCATGGTGTCGCAAAGAGTTGGACATGACTGAAGCAGGGTGACTGAAGAGTCCTCAGGACTATGAGGAGCCTAAGGCTGGCAGAAGGAAAAACTAGTATCTTGAACAAGCCAGGAAACACATAATAATCTGTCATACAATGAGGAGTATGAAGTATTGCAGGAAAATTTAATTCTAAGATTCATCGTGATTAGACTATTATTGGATCCTTCCCTTCTATTTACTTTTTTGAATATTTATTTATCTATTTGGCTGTGCCAGGTCTTACTTGGGCATGTGGGCTATTCAGCTGTGACCTGTGGGATATAGTTCCTAGGCCGGGGATCAAACTTTGGCCCCCCTGACCTGGAACACAGAGTCTTAGCCACTGGACCACCGGGGAATCACTGAATCTTCCCCCTTGAAATACTGTGTTGTTTCTCTGGAAGCAGTAAGCAAGGAATCTTCATGTTGCAGAAAACAAAATCCATTTCCGAAGGAAATAAGAGAGGATGCAGTGTTAGCACTGGAGAAGAAACTGAGGGAAAGACCATCTCAACGTCGATCTCGAAAGCTAGCCAGCTGAGTGAGTTTAAGTCCAGAATTTTCATATGGCTTGATATGTTAATGTTGTGGGCACCTAAGTTATGAAGAAGGAACCATGATAGTGAAATAACGCTGACATTGTTTCTGATTATATTGATGCATGTACACAAAATAAATTCTGTTAAAATAACTTTTATGGGTAAAATCATGAGTGTCATCCGTACATAAAATAAACACATCAAGGAATTTAACTCATTAATGAATCATATTTCAGCTGCTTCAGAGGAGAATTCAAATTAGGGACCTCCCTAATGGTCCAGGGGCTAAGACTCTGCTTCCAATTCAGGAGGCTGAGGTTTGAACCCTGGTTAGGGAACTAGATACCACATGCCTCAACTAAGAGGCATGCCACTCAACTAAGAGTTCGCATGGCATAGCTAAAGATCCCATATGCTGCAAATTAGATCCAGCACAGCCAAATAAAATAAATGAATAAATATTCTAAAAATTGATACACATATATAGATACAGACAGGGGATGCTGAAGTGAATGCACAAGTAGAAAAGTAGTCTATCCACAGGGCAATTGTCAATTGCCCTCCACCAGACACAACTGATTTGCAATTCTGTGGACAAGAATCATTATTACTGGTTTCCTACAATTTACAGAGTTGTAAAATAGCTCTGAGGCAAAAAAAGAAAAAGGGGAGATAACTCAGAAAAAAATGCACTGGACAGAACATTCAGTAATCTTTTTCTTTTTTTTTTTAATTCCTTCCAAGTCTTTCACAATTTTTCCTGCCAGTGTACACTGAAGGGCTGTAACACTGTAGAGCATAAGCAACCCAGGACATGGCCATAGGCAGCCCTGGGTTTGAATTCCTTTGTTATTTTGAGCAATATACTCGACTCCTCTGAGTCTCAGTTTCCTTTTCAGTAAAATGGGGGATGACAATCCCTACCTTTCAGAGTTGTTATTAGGGTTAAATAAAGTAAACATATAAATAAATGAATGTCATTCACCAAATAGTTCTGAAAAAGTGCCTTTATTATTACTGCCTTTATTTGGCAGTAATAATTACACAGAAAAGTCCATAGCATACCAAAGAGATAATATGGCTTTATTGTTGAAGAAATGTGTCTTTCTGGGATCCAGAAATAGAGGTAACAGTGCTCTGTAAATTACAAAAAAGCTTAGTTATTTCTCATTACCTGCTGATGGGAGTCGAAAACTATATAGTCCTTTGGAAGACAGTTTGGCAGTTTTCTAAAACTAAACACACTCTTACATATGATATAGCAATCATGCTCATTAGTATTCAGCCAAATGAGTTGAAAAGTTATGTGCACACAGAAAGCTTCACAGGAATGTAGGTGGCAGCTCTGTTCATAACTGTCAAAACTTGGAAACTACTAAGATGTCCTTCAACTGAAAAATAAATGGAGGTATAGCCACACAATGGGATATTATTCAGTGATGAAACGAAATGAGCTATCAAGCCGCAGAAAGTCACAGAGGAAGCTTAAAGGCATATTGGTAAGTGAAAGAAACCAATCTGAAAAGGTTACATACAGTATAATTCCAGTTATATGACATTCTGGAAAAGGCAAAAATATGGAGATAATTAAAAGATCAGTGGTTTCCAGGGGTTGTGAGAGGGAGGGAGGAATCAATGGGAGTACAGAGGATTTTAAGGGCATTGAAACTCTCCTATGTGCTATTTTCATGCTGGGTTCACATCATCATACATTTTTCAAAACTCATAGGATGTCCACACCAAGAGTGAACTCTAAGGGGAATTTGGGGGAGGATGGATACAGGTACATGTCTGGTTGAGTCCCTTTGCTGTCCACCTGAAACTGGAACAACATTGTTAATGGACCATAATAGAAAAGCGAAAGCTAAAAAACAACAGAGTGGACTATAATGCGAACTATGGACTTCAGATGATAATAACGTGTCAATATCAGCTTATCCAATATCACATGTATTACACCAATGCAAGATGCTAAGGGATAAACGGAAGGTGCACAGGTGAGGCAGTATGTTCGAACTCGCTGTACCTTTCACCCAACTTTTCTGTCAACCTCTAACTGCTCCCTTCAAAATCTATTAACTGTTTAAAAATTAATTATTTCCTTGTACTGAGTGTGCGATCTTGGGCAAGATCTTTAAACCCTGTGGTCTCATTTCCTTCTGTGTAAAAGGGATATAAATGTAGGATCTTCCCTCACAGAGCCGTGGTGGGCAGAGGGCGTGGCAGTTCTGATATTCAGCAGGTGTTGGTGCATCGGACCATTATTCGACTATGGCTCACCTCCTTACCCATCAGCAAATGCCTTCCCTGCGCACGTGCTCCCCACCACAGACACCCTCCCCCTTAGATTCCTCACACTTGCTCAGGACCCAGTAACTACAGGTCAGTGCCTCATACAGCAACAGACCTCAGCTATCCTAGGGCAGGATTTAGGACAATATCAGTTCTCACTGGTCAGTGTCCTGCCACACTGTCTGTTAAATGCTTTTATAACACTCCTGGTACCTACTGAGTCCTAAGACCTCAGGACTTCACTGTTGTTAACATAACTACTTCTATTATCCTTGGTAGTTCAGACAGCAAGGAATCTGCCTGCAACACGGGAGACCCAGGTTCAATCCTTGGGCTGGGAAGATTCCCTGGAGAAGAAAATGGCAACCCACTCCAGTATTCTTGCCTGGGAAATCCCATGAACAGAGGAGCCTGGCAGGCTACAGTCCATGGGGTTGCAAAGAGTAGGACGTGACTGAGTGACTAACATACACACACTTCTATTATTTCAATTTTATACTTTAAGCACAGTCGTTTTAAAAAATATTTATTTATTTACTTATCCATTTGGCTGTGCCAGGTCTTAGTTGTGGATGTGGGATCTTTAGTAGCAACACGTGGGACCTAGTTCCTTGACCAGAAATCAAACCCAGGCACCCTGCGTTGGGAGCACAGAATCTTAGCCACAGGAGCACCAGGGGAGTCTCAAGCACAGTCTTGTTTTTTTAAAAGAGTTAATAGTGAAGTGAAGTCACTCAGTCATGTCCGACTCTTTGCGACCCCTACCAGGCTTCTCCGTCCATGGGATTTTCCAGGCAAGAGTACTGGAGTGGGTTGCCATTTCCTTCTCCAGGGGATCTTCCCCACCCAGGGATCGAATCCGGGTCTTCTGCATTGTAGGCAGATGCTTTTACCATCTGAGCCACCAGGGAAGTCAAACAAACAAAAAAACATGAATAATCTATGGCTCTTAAAGGAACATATATGCTTGAAAGGAATTTTTTTTTTTTTTCAACTGCGGAAAACACTATACACAGAGTAGAAGTTTTTTATGCCAGCTTGTAGTCCTGGGCTCAAAATGCAGGCAGCAAAATTTAATTTCAGGATGTGAAAGCAAGGTGGTCAGCTGCTCTAATCATGGTGCATAACTCCTTTATCCTTCCTGTAACATTCAGAACCTATTGGGCGATCACTAGAGATGAGAATCTGGTGGCTCCAATGACACAAGTGAACAGCACCGTCATTAATTTGGATGGCTGTTGCCATCACCAAGAAATAATAAAAAGAGAGACTGTCAGAGTGTTCCCAGTGAATCTGAGGCTCTTGCTTTGGAGACCAAGTGAAAGGAAGTGACTTTATTTAGAGAGAAATACTCCAGAGAGTGTGGACCATTTTGGAAGGCGAGAGAGAGAATCCTGAAATATGGTGTGGTTCATTTTTAAAGTTTTTGCTTATTTATTTATTTTTGGTTGCATGGGTCGCTCACGGCAGTGGCCTCCCTTGTTGCAGACCACAGGCTCTAGGTACGAAGGCTTCGGTAGTTGCAGCACTCGGGCTACAGAGCCTGAGCTCAGGGGTTGTGACCCACAGGCTTAGTGACCCACCCGTGACATGTGAGATCCTCCCGGACCAGAGATCGAACCCACGTCCCCTGCACTGGCAGGTGGATTCTTAACCGCTGGACCACCAGCGAAGTCCCTGGCATGGTTAGTCTTTATGGACTGGGTAACTTCATAGGCTCATGAGTTGGGGGATTATTCCAATCACTGGCGGGAAGGGGCGGTGGTTTCCAGGAATTGGTTCACCACCCACTTGTTGGCGTTTTATAGTCAGCCTCAGAACAGTCATGAACCTGGTGGGTCTGTCATTTAGCATATGCTAACGTCTTAAAATGAGCGTAAATGGAGGCTGAATGTCTACTGGAAGTATATCTTTTCTCACTTTAAAATGTCACCTTTCCATAAAGTATCATTTTTATATGTGTGTTGAGAGCATGTCTAGGGATCATTAGCTTACTGAGCTCACTGGGCAGGATGTGAGGCTCATGCCACCATTATTTTATTGTTTGGGGGCATGCCTCGTGCTTCTGTTGCATGGTTTGGTTGCTAAGCAAGTCTGCCTGGTTTTGTGGTTAAGCAAACCTTCTTTCTTGAGTGATCATTAACTTCCAGGGACCTCCCAAACTTCCTTCTTTACTAACAATCCCCAAGAGGGATTAACTCTTTAATTACCTACTTTGTCCCTCCCTAGCATTATTCTCTCTGACCAATGCACCAGTCACAGACTGGATGGCCAAGGACTCAGGGTGGGAAAGCTCTCTGCTGGGCTGACAGAGTAAGAGGAGGAGGGAGGGAGGAGACCTCTGCTTGTTGGCAGATAAGATCCAAGTCCTGGTCTCATTATTCCCATGGGTCTCTCTACCATGGGGAGGAACCAACTAGAATGTTTCCTCCCTGCTCTTCTCCAAGAGGGCTGAAGGGCTGAGTATGTTCCTCAGCATCTCTGGGAGCATCCTGGAGCTTTGTACTCCACAGCCAAAGAGGCAGAGCGCTGCACAAGAATGAAAAGAAATCCCACTCTATCGTGACTTAGGTTCCATTCATTCATTTCTTTCTTTCTTGGCTGATTGGTCCCCTGGCAGATAGACTGTGGGCTCCATGAGAAGAAGCTTCTAATGGGGGAAAAACTTAGTGTGGAATGGAAATGAAATCAAGCCAATTTTTAATGTACCTGACATCCTCAGAAAACAAATTATCTATATCGTAGCCCTTGTATTATAAAAAACAGCCTCTGAGGTTGACACAGAGACATAAGGCTGCGGAAAAAAGTAAGGCTCAGTCTTCCCTCAATCTCACTGAAATGCTATATGGCTGTTTCAGCTAAAATGTAATTAAATGGTAATCATTATGATGAAAGCCAGCCGTGCAAAATGAATATCAAATGGACAGGATTATGAACTTAAAATAGCATGAGAAAATCCAAACAGATTTTTATCTTGAAAATTTCTCTCTCCCCTCTCTTTTTTTGGTCCTGTTTTTATTTCAAGAAGCGGAAAGATGTGTATGGGCGAATGGCACTTATAAAATGAAAGAAACGTTTTACCCAGCAGGCTTAATTGAGTCTAAGAACAACACAGCTCCGTGACAATAGAGTTTTAAGTTCTTAAAACCCCTGCAAAACCTTGGGTGAAATGAATCAATAAATGATTCACTAAACAACCCCATTTTTTCCCCCAAGAGTCTGGAAAATAAAAATTGTGAAGTCAAATCACTTTAGGGACCGCAGTAATCTGCTGTAGCGCATCTGCCCTCGGAACATGTTGACAGAGGTGCTGGAGGTGGGTGTTGTCTCAGAAGAAGGCTGGGTGCAGACACCAGAAGGGCAGATGGACTGTGAGCAGAAAAAAAAAATTGGGAACTGTGTCATCTGCCCGTGTGTGCCCTACCCTCATGCTCCATCTCTGCTTAAGATGCTGCATTTTTTTTGGCCATGAGGCGGCATGTGGGGATCTTAATTCTCCAGTTCTCCGACCAGGGATCAAACCCATGCACCCTGCGTTGGAAGCATGGGGTCTTAACCACTGGACCACCAGAGAAGTCCCAGGTGCTATACTTCTTAATCCACTTCAACACTTGGACAATTCGACTTTGAAGTATCTTCACTGGGTGCAGGACTCCATAAGGACTAACAGAATTCCTTAGGATTCAAGCAAAGGGCCAAGAATCCCATGGCTGCCATAAAGTGTCACCTATATGAGTGATGAGGGATAAAACAACACTCTTTTTCATTTTAAGGAAAAAATTTTAAAAGTATCATTTCAAACACAGACAACACTAACAGAAATTGAGGTGGAAGAAAAAAAAATTCAGCCAACTCGGCTGCTGCTGCTGCTAAGTCACTTCAGTCGTGTCTGACTCTGTGCGACCCCATAGACGGCAGCCCCCCAGGCTCCCTGTCCCTGGGATTCTCCAGGCAAGAACACTGGAGTGGGTTGTCATTCTATGTCCTCCAAAATACCAAATAGTTTTCATCTGAACTCCCTTTTTAGTTCTTTTTCATACGCATCCATACTGTTTATAAAATTATGGTAAATGAGCCTGAGTTCTAGGGCCAGGAAGCTGCAACTACGGAGCCAATCCTCTGCAACAAGAGAAATCACTGCAATGAGAAAGAAACCTGCTCCCCACAACTAGGGAAAGCCTGATGAACAAAGCCACGAAGACCCGGTGCAGCCATAAAAAAGTACGTAAAATAAAATTTTGTTAAAGTAGAAAAACGTGACATGAATCGTCTTCCTTCAACTTGTATCACAGTTGTTTCCCCTTGGTTTCCAGTTTAATTAATGCAAAAACATTAATGAGTCATTATACAAAATGAGTACTTCCATTATTCTCCGTAAAACAACACAAATAAATAACATTTGTATAATTGGGAGTTCTACACTTTGTTTCACCTGAGGCTCCCAGCAACTCTGTGAAGATGACTTTGTTATTCATTTCCTTTTCACAGCTGAGGAAAGAAAGCCCCTGAGAGATGAAGTTACCTGTTTTTGAATACAGAGCCTGGAGCCCTGGGTGATGACTTGAGCCCTGTGCTTCCAGGGTTCAAGACTCCACTTGCTTTGCAGGTGTTGGTTCTGGAAGATCTTTACTTTTAGAACCTGACTGCCCAATAACTTCTACCCATGACACAAGTATCCCTGTCAATAAGCAGAGCTCTCTGTCTTTATGAAAGGACCTCACAGCTTCCCACATGGGGTAATTTGAAGACACTGAGAAGTCTTCTATGCTCCTAACTATCCCATCCATCAGGCCTCCTGCAATGCCTCTATTAGAAAGGCATTTCTCTGAGCCTGGGTGACCTTTTGGTCTTTAAGAGGCCCTTATTAAAATCTCCAAAACATTGACAGGGATGACTGCATAAACAAGGTTTTGCTAAACCTAGTAAGAGATTGTTTTTCAGTCCTTGATGTGCAAGGGCTACCAGACATCTGTTGTTTTCTTTGCTCCGTACCCTACTACCCCCACTCTCACGTGATGGGGCCTTTCCCTCCCAGTGACATGGTTATTATGGAAACAGTCGTGTTAGAATAATATAATTATTGGTGGTGATCATTCTAGTGTCAGGATTGAGTTATTCGAATCTGTCTTGAGACTTTGGGATTGAGATGCAGAGAAAAAGACACCCCCCTCCCCACCTCTTTTTCTCTCTCTGTCTCTCACTAAAAACTAATTTTACAGTCCTACTGAAAGCAAAAGCAGAAACTCTCTGCTCAGAGGACTGGGGAGACAAAAATTGAGTCCAGTTCTAAAGAAACCGATAAAAACACACATTCTGAGCAGTCTGAATTTCAAGGAGTTAAATAAATGTTAGTAATCACTCACACACCTTCACAACTTGGGTACATTTAGTTCATCCTCTAGTCAATAAACACCGACTGAGAAGTGACCTCCCCAGGCCCCGGAGACACAGAGATGAAATCAGCTCCTTCCTCAAGGCTGATGAGAGAGCCTGGCAGGCAAAGAACTTATTTCAAGACATGTGACCAGCTCCCTAAGGACGATAAATGTGTTAGGTACTATAACCAAGGAAGGTATGTATGATTATGGAAGAAGAGGGGCCCAGCATGGGGTCAGGTGAACTTCAAGGAGGTGTTAACGTTTTTTAAAATATAAGGTCTTTTAAAAATTTTATTTATTTATTTGGCTGCATCTGGTCTTAGTTGCAGCAGGTGCTGCAGATCTTTACTTGTGGCACTCCGATGCTCTCGTAGTGGGCTCCAAGGCGTGTGGGATCTTACTTTCTGGATCAGGGATTGAACTCAAGTCTGCTGCATTGAAAGGAAGATTTTTAACCACTGGACTCTACCAGGGAGGTCCCAAGGCATTAACTTTTGAACAATCTTTGCTGGATGATTGGGATTTTCTGATAAAAGACGTTGGGCATGTAGACACTGAGTTTGGGTGTGTACAATGCTCCATGTCGGAGAAGGCGATGGCACCCCACTCCAGTACTCTTGCCTGGAAAATCCCATGGACAGAGGAGCCTGGTAGGCTGCGGTCCATGGGGTCGCGAAGAGTCAGACACGACTGAGCGACTTCCCTTTTACTTTTCACTTTCATGCATTGGAGAAGGAAACGGCAACCCACTCCAGTGTTCTTGCCTGGAGAATCCCAGGGACGGGGGAGCCTGGTGGGCTGCCATCTATGGGGTCTCACAGAGTCAGACACGACTGAAGTGACTTAGCAGAGGAGAGCAGGGTATGTGAATGAACGGAGGAGAATAAAGTGTGGTGTTTGGGGGAAGACTTGCAGCCTGTGGGGTTGAACCTCAGGATGCAGGAGGAACAGGAGCCCTCAGGGAAGCAGAAGGACAGGAAGCAGAGAGTCAAGGAAAAGCCATCCTGGGCTGGGCTTCGCTCTGGGCTGATAAGAATCCATCCTGTGTTTGAGGATGATTTCTTTGAAGGCAGAAGAATAAGAGGTTAAGCACATGGGCTCTGTGGGCAGCTGGGCTGGGGTTCAGAGTCCCAGCTCTGATGCCAGTAGCTGTGTGACCTTGACTAAATTGATGAACTTCTCTAAGCAGTAGTTTCCTCATTTGCAAATTGGAGCTCTTCGTGGTATATAGCACAAAGGCTTCTTGAGAGAATTAAATGAGTCATGTTTTGAAAGCACTTAGCACAGAATCTGACAACTGTACTGATGGCTTAATACAAAGTAGATCCTATTAGTATTTTGAGTAGCAGTAGGCTGATGGCTCCAAAAGGGAGTAAAGACACGTAGGGTATATCTAAGGATCTCTCAGGGCTTCCCAGGTGGCTCAGTGGTAAAGAATCTGCCTGCCAATGAAAAAGACCTGGGTTTGACCCCTGGGTCAGGAAGATTCCCTGGAGGAGGAGATGGCAACGCACTCCAATATTCTTGCCTGGGAAATCCCATGGACAGAAGAGCCTGGTGGGCTACAGACCATGCTGTTGCAAAAGAGTCAGATATGACTCAGCGACTAAACAATAACACGGACCTCTCAAGGAGGAGAAAACTATCACCACTTCTGGAGAGAAAGTTTAGAAATCTTGTTCACCAGACATCATTTCCTGTCCACATTGCAAACTGTCTGGAAATGTGTTTCCAGGTAGCCATGTAAGAGAAAAACTATTAGGAATAACAGTAAGATAAGTTTCATTGAATAGTTTATGTAAAATATATAAAATCAAAGACACTTGAAAATTGCTAAGAGAGCAAATAAATCTTAAAAGTTCTCATCACAAGAAAAAAAATCTTGTAACTATGTATGGTGACAGATGTTAACTAGACTTACTGCAGTGATCATTTTATAATATATACAAATATCAAATCATCACATTGTACCCCAGAAACGAATATCATGTAACATGTCAATTAATCCTAAGTAAAGAATAAATTAAATTAAATAAACTCAAAGACAGAGTCAAGGAGGTTTAATGTGTCTTGTTTATATCAGTTTGGGCTTCACCACACTGGGGAAAACCAAGATTTTATTTTACTTCTCAACAGAAGAACATACTGGCCTTTGATGCAGATGTGTTTAGCTGATTAAAGAGTTTGTAAAATGTGCGGGACCTTTCTCTCTTTGTCAGATTGGCAAGCAACAAGGAAAGACGATTGATGCACTGGAAAATAGTGTGTGGGGGGGGCTTTTGTTGTGGGCTACTTTGGGGAAGCTGAAATATTAAGATCTAATCACTTCTAAGCAAACAACGAGTCTGCGGAATGACAAAACATTGGACCATATGTTGATTATTTCGATGACAATGGACTATTTGGCCAAAGAATCAAAGTTTTGTTGTCCATGATGCCAAACATCTGGAGACTTAGAAGCAGCTGTTTGGCAACCTGTGGACCAAATAGAAGCATCATTGTACCACTGTGGGTCTAGATTGCTTTCTGTCTGATCCGCCCACTGTCCATAACATACAGTCCCACAAATACTGTTGACAAAGCAAGGGCAGAGATTAGCTTGGGTCAAGGTCAGGTAGTAAAGTCGATGGAGACAATTTTTCACTGGCATTTAGATCTAACCAGCAGATGTGGGGCAGATCTATTAGACAGACCGAACCTCTTAAATGCAACAGAAATGGAATTCAGAAAGCTGCAGTGCGTCAGTACAATACAGGAAGTAGTCTGGAACCCAGGGCAAGAGTGATCCCTCCTTGCTTCATCTGTTGCTGTCACTAGCATGGCAGAATGAAAAGAGCACAGGGGACTTCCCTGGTGACCCCATGGTTGAGAAGCCTCCTGCCAGTTTAGGGGATATGGGTTTGATCCGTGGTCCCGAACTAGGATCCCACGTGCCTCGGGGCAGCTAAGCC
Source organism: Redunca redunca (assembly GCA_006410935.1). Lineage (NCBI taxonomy): Eukaryota > Metazoa > Chordata > Mammalia > Artiodactyla > Bovidae > Redunca > Redunca redunca. The sequence continues at coordinate 23,421 of SJYQ01003616.1, forward strand.
TGTGCACCAAAGCTCTGTACCTGGCTCAACGCACACACATAGGAGCTGCTATCAGGTAAGCCTCTCATCAGGGACAGGCTGAACCCCAGTCCCTCCAAAGCGTTGATGGTGTGTGAGGAGGTTGGGCAAAATGATTTCTAAATGTCCTTCAAATTCAAAACTCCTCTGAGTTCCTTTTTTTTAATTTTTAATTAATTTATGTACTTATTTGGCTATGCCAAGTCTTAGTCTCAGTATTCAGGATCTAGTTCTCTGAGCAGGGAGTGAACCCAGGTCCTTCACACTGGGAGCTCAGTCTTAGCCACTAGACCACCAGGGAAGTCCTTAACACCCCCCTCCCGGAGTTTCTGACATCAATATTCAACTGGAAGAAAGCAGCAGCAACTTGATTCTTGGAAAAAGATCATTTCATTTACATGCAGAATGAGAAACTCCATATGAATAAACATCAAACGCAACTCTCCAGAGCTTTTTACTGGCTCTGAACCCAGACTCTTACTTACCAAAGCCTAGCACAACTCACCAGCGTGTTCACAACATCCTGTGCTTTAAAGTGTCAGAATTTCAACTTCTCCCGCTCTTGTTGGGTTGGCCCCAGAACAAGATAAGGGACGAGAGGATCTTGTTGGCAAGTGAAAGACTGAAAACAGTAACAGCGGTTATCAGGGTAGCTGTGCCATTCAGCCTAACTTAGGCTGTAATTACTGGCTGCCCAGATAAAGTTCTTTGGGGCGGAGCTATCAATGTCTCTCGCTTTGCAAACAAAATGCTATTCTTTCCATCAAACTCGCTTTTAGGAGACAGAAAGGACAGCTCAGCTTTGGACCCAGAGCCCTTGTTGAAAAATCAGTGTTGTGAAGAGAAAAATTCTCTTTGGAAACTGTGAATTTCTCTTGTCAGAGTAAAGTGAACTGTGAAGACTTCAAGAAACATAAGTTTTGTTTAAATATTTTTCTTCACATTTTCTTAAATTCTTTCACTCCTTTTTTCCTCCCAGTTTTATTGAGATGTAATTGACATACTGCTGCTGCAGCTGCTGCTGCTAAGTCACTTCAGTCGTGTCTGACTCTTCGACCCCAGAGATGGCAGCCCACCAGGCTCCTCTGTCTCTGGGATTCTCCAGGCAAGAATACTGGAATGGGTTGCCATTTCCTTCTCCAATGCATGCATGCATTCGAAGTCGCTTCAGTCATGTCCGACTCTGTGCAACCCCATGGACAGCAGCCCACCAGGCTCCTCCGTCCATGAAATTCTCCAGGCAAGAGTACTGGAGTGGGTTGCCATTTCCTTATTGACATACAGTGCTGTATAAATTTACAGTGAACAACATTATGACTGCACTTACACACGTTAATAAATGACCACCACAATAAATTTAGTGAATATCCATTATCTGATATGATACAAAATAAAAGGAAAAAAAAAATTTCCCATGTGAAAGGAACTCTTAGGATTTATTCTCTTAACAAATTTTGTATATAACACACAGCAGTGTAATTATATTAGTGACATAGCACGTTACATCCCTCATACTTACTTATCTTATAATTAGAAATTTGTATCTTTTTTTTTTTTTACTTTTTATTTTATACTGGAGTAGAATTGGTTAACAATGCTATGTTAGTCTCAGGGGTACAGCAAAGTGACTTAGGTATACACATACATGTATCTATTCTTTTTCAAATTCTTTTCCCATTTAGTTTGTTATATTTAGACTGTTTATTAGTCTGTTATTGAGCAGACTTCCCTGTGCTATATAGTAGGTCCTTGTTGCTTATCTATTTTAAAGATAACAATGTGTACATGTCAATCCAAACTCCCTAATTAGCTTCCCCCACCATTCACTTGGAGAAAGCAATGCAACCCACTCCAGTACTCTTGCCTGGAAAATCCCATGGACAGAGGAGCCTGGTAGGCTGCAGTCCATGGGGTCGTGAAGAGTCAGACAGGACTGAGTGACTTCACTTTCACTTTTCACTTTCATGCGTTGGAGAAGGAAATGGCAACCCACTCCAGCATTCTTGCATGGAGAATCCCAGGGATGGTGGAGCCTGGTGGGCTGCCGTCTATGGGGTTGCACAGAGTCGGACACGACTGAAGCGACTTAGCAGCAGCAGCAGCACGATTCACTCTTTTTTATATTTCCGTGTCGACTATGTGCTCAGCACACTGCTAAGCCTTCTATGTTTTGTGCTGGGGATTCTCCACATGCTGCTCCAGATAGACTTTCATACCCTGCTCTGAGCCCCCAGGAAGCTGACCTCATATGGATGGCATCCTCAGCTCCACCAACTTCTGGTTTGTAGTTTGACCACTAAGAGGCAACAGCAAGAGTCAGAAGGATGGGAGGACAGAGAAGTTAGGCTATTTGTTCCCAGCCTCCCATCTCACATCTGCTCCCTGAGTTGCAGCTACTGAAAATCCAAAACCTCCGCTGAGTTGTTGGCAGCCTTGGGAGGTCTCACCATCTCTTGTGGTTTCTTTTAACTCCACTTTGCATGCTCATGTTCAATCACTTTTGTTGTGCGCGACTCTCTGTGACCCTACGGTCTGTAGGGTCCCAGGCTCCTCTGTCCATAGGGATTCTCCAGGCAAGAATACTGGAGTGGGTTACCATGCCCTCCTTCAGGGGATCTTCTTGAACTCGCATCTCTATGTCTCCTGCATTGGCAGGTGGATTCTTTACTACTGATCCACCAGGTAATTCCCTTAACCCTGCTTAGTGAAGTGAAGTCACTCAGTCATGTCCGACTCTTTTCGACTCCACGGACTGTAGCCTACCAGGCTCCTCTGTCCATGGGATTTTCCAGGCAATAGTACTGGAGTGGATTGCCATTTCCTTCTCCAGGGGATCTTCCCGGACCCAGGGATTGAACCCGGGTCTCCCATATTGTAGACAGACGCTTAACCATCTGAGCCACCAGGGAAGTCCACTTTTGTAAATAACCCATTCAATAAGTGGCCCTTCATAGGATGTTTACTTTTTACTCCAATTATGACTGATCCACATGCTTATTTCCAAAGGACTACAATCAGAAAGGACATAGTTACTTTGAGACCAAGGGTGTAAAGAGCCAATGCGGGGCCTACATTCACTGGGAAGCAAAGACCTTCAAGATGTCAGAGATGCTATCTGAAAGCAGCCCAGAGCCTTGATTACTTTTGAAGGAAAGCAACCTGCCCACCCCTCAGACTGTAAAAGAAGAAAAGATTTTCAGGTAGAGCCACTCAAGTATTGGATTTCATTTGTTACTGCAGCAGAACCTAGAATATCCTGACTAATCTTATCTAATTTAAGTCTTGGGAATTCCCTGCTGGTCCAGTGGTTAGAACTCTGAGTTTTTCACAGCCAAGGGCCCAGGTTCGATCCCTGGTTGGGGAACTAAGATCCCACAAGCCACGCTGTGGCCAAAAAAAATTTTTTAATTGAATTCAAAAAAAAGAAAACTGTAATTTTAGCCTAATAACCAAACTAAGAAGTAGATACTAATATTAATCCTCATTTTGTAGCAAAGACCTTAAGTAACTTGCAACAAGAGAAGTAGTAGAGGTGGTGCTCAGATTTTTCTGACTGCAAAGCCTAGGTTTAGACGACATAGAACAGTTCTACCCTAATCCATACTCCTTTATGTCGGATGGGGGAGTGACTGAAGAGACTTAGCACGTAGGAAGATGTACTTTCAATCAGTGAATCTTCAAATGGTATGAGCCCAAAACTGGCCTGCTCATCAGGCACACAGTACATTCAGAAAATATTGGAGCAACCTCGCCTAAAGCTGAGAGGTGAGTGGAGATCCCCTTAACACCCTAGCTCACCTTCCCTACTACAAATAGAATGATACAGGATTTTCCCCCCCTTGCTCTAGGCCTGTAAATTATTCATATGAAAGTATCACACTTTTCCATCCTTCACTAGAATAAAAACTGTAGCTCTATTTTGGTTGCCTTTATTGAGTAGATTTCTTCAGAGAGACTTAGGGACCTATTTATTTAAAAAACATGATTCTTAATACGCATAATGCCACTGAATTGCACACTTTAAAATGGTTTAAATGGTCAATTTTATGTTATGTATGTTTTACTGCAATAGAAAAAAAAATTGTTTTAAAGTAAGATTCTTCAAATTTTGATTGAAAAGAGTCCAGGACTGCACCCTTGGATTGGATGATTTGCTTCTGAAAACGCAGGCCTTTCCAGGGTTTCATTATCAGCTGGAGGAAACAGGCTTTGTCACTTGCAGGAAGAAATCATTGACTCCAGGTCAGATCAGTTCCTTGCATTCAACAATAATGTCTGTTTTTTCTGTTACCAAAGGAAATTCAGCAACACAGTGACTTCTGAAATTTTGCGCATAGGAAGGAAAAGCCAAAGGAGGGCTTGGTGGCCCAAGCCGGAAATGTGACCTATTGAGCTTTTCTGAGGCAATGAGGTCAGAGAAATCCTTTTTCCTTTTAAGCTGGATGGTCCAAGCCTCAGCAGTTTGCATTCTATGGCTTTGTGGAGGATGAACTCGAAGGCTTAACATTCTGATCCAAACGTCCTCTGTGTTTTCTCATAATTAGTTTGCCCTGGTTTCTTCGTTGAGTTTACAACACATATGGAGTAAGTCTTAGTATGTGGAAATCATTCACTCCTATTTATATTTTCTTATGAAAGTGCTCCTTGGAAAAGAAGGCAGGAATTTACTTGGGAAAACCAGCACTGTTCCTAATATTTAGAATAGTGTCTGATCTCCAACTCCCACTTCACCTGACTAGTCTTTTAAAGGATCTCTGGGTGGTGTCTGCAGCCAAAATGGGCAGGGAAGGAACTATCCCAAGATGGCCACCACACCTACTGTTTGCTCCTGTCAGTCCTGACCTCGCCTGGAGGTCAGGGTGTCCAAGAGGCCAGTCAAGAGTGGCCTTATCCCCACTCTGTCCTTATGGATGATCTGTTTTAAAACAGTCACACATCTCTACAAAGAGGATGGGAACTCACAATGCAGTTTGAAGCTTTTAGTCTAAGAGCGGATGAGCTGCTTAAGTTTTCCACTAACCAGCCCCTATCCATTTCCAACCCTTTTCTGACCTGCTCTGACACTGTATAACCTGGCTCTTGCAGAGCCTAGAGCTAGTTTTATGCTTCAGTCACCACAGAGTTCTGGTTTGTGGTCATGAAATTTTACTACCAAAGAGATTACCTAAGCTTTTGCCACCCAGCGGCCTCGGCATCACCAGGAACTTGTTGGGAAGCTCAGGCTGCACCCAAACCTCCTGAATTAGAGTCTGCATTTCAATAAGATTCCAGGCAATTGCCCTTCTGGACAAGCACTCTTGTAAGGCAGAGACTGGGCTTCCCAGAGGCTCAGTGATCAAGAATCCTCCTCCCAACGCAGGAGACCTGGGTTCGATCCCTGGGTCAGGAAGATTCCTCTGGAGAAGGAAAGGGCAGCCCATTCCAGTCTTTTTACCTGGGGAATCCCATGGACAGAGGAGACTAGCAGGCTACAGTTCCTGGGGCCGCAAAAAAATCGGACACGATTGAGCGACCAAACAACCGCCCACAGATTATTGGGATCACTGGATACTACTGCAAGGCTGAGCCTAGCTGCCAAAGCCTTGAACACACAGGCTCTCTAGCCCGTGGCTCTCCCGTCTTTCCACGTGACCTTTTCTGTTTGCCCAACACCTGGGGCGACCCCGGCAGGCGCAGGCGCACCGGCTCTTTGCTGGCCTTGGCGAGGCCCTGCGCATGCCCAGTGACGACGCCATGGCCCTCGGGAAGGATCCCAGGTTCATCCTCTGGTGTCCGGTGTGCCACAGGGACTTCGCCCAGAGCTTCCAGGAAGCTCCTGGTGGGCCCAGACGGTGGACCCTTGCACAGGTACAGCCGCCGCTTTCTGACCCTGGACATTGAGCCCGGTACAGAAGCCCCGCTTCCCCGGGGCCCCGCTGTACCCAGGGCACCCCTCCTAGCCCTGTTGCCTAGCAGTCACAGGGCTGCTTCCTGGGGATTTTATCTGTAAGGGTGTTTTCCTCCTCTAAACGTGCATGGAAGACCGCCTGATGTCCAGGGGAATCCGCCGAGATTGGGAGCTAGTCCTGTCCATCCCAGCACCCCTTTTCTCAGACCTCGGTTCCTCACCAATAAAGTGCTGAGTGTCAGGAAAAAATTAAAAAAGACAGGACAGAGGAGCAACTCTGAAGTATTTCAATGAGAGGCTGAGGAGAGCAGAGGAAATTTGGGTTATATCCCCTTTGATCATGCCTTCCTCTCAGGCATCTCCTGAAATCCTGTTCTCTTTTCCCTCTTCAGCTCAACTCTAAAAGAATCTGGTCGTCATTTACCCCACAGTAAACAGACAGGAAGATCCTTTTTCATTCAGGCAATAACAAGGATTGATAAGGGTGTCTTAAGACTGCTTTACAGGAAGAAATGCTGAACTAGCAATGGAAAAGGAGAGAAGGCTGGTGGGAGGAACTGAGAATGAGTTAGGAGATAAATTAGACAGAATTTAGTAACTGCTGACGGGGTGCTGGGGTGGGGGTGGGATTGAAGGAGAGTGTGGGGATGAGATGGTCTCATTTAGCCTGTGTGGCTAGGGTTGGGTGGTACCAATACCAGAAAGAGGACAGAGGAGATAGTCAGAAAAGGAACACATTTAGGAAAGAGGAGGAGGAGGAGTTTAGCATTGCCCAGGCTGAGCCAGGCATCTTATGGGAATTTAGTTATATGAGTCTGAAGTTTAGGAAATGAATTGCAAAATGAACCAACTAGGAAACGTATGATTGACCTGGAGCTACAGTGCGGAAGTGGTTGTTCCTCTCAATTTGTTAATAAACTACAGGACAAAGCCCTCCCGACACCTGTAAGTTTAAGCGCATGCGTGCTCCATCACTTCAGCCGTGTCCGACTCTTTGCGACGCCATGGACCCTAGCCCGCCAGGCTCCTCTGTCCGTGGGATTCTCCAGGCATGAATACTGGAGCGGGTTGCCATGCCCTCCTCCAGAGGATCTTCCTGACCCAGGGATCCAACCCACCTCTCTTGTGTCTCCTGCGTTGGCAGGCAGCTTCCTTACCACTGGCGCCACCTGGGAAGCCCAGGTTTGAGTGGGGTCAGGTCAGCTCTGCACTGTTGATCCTCCAGGGAGCAGGCCCGGGCACTTCTCATCCTCTCTTCACACTTCCTCCCAGCCCCCAGCACGCTTCTCCCTCCACACCAGGACGGGAATAGGATGTGACTGCCCTGGTCTCCATTCTCTGTAGTTCCTGGACGTGGCACGCAAGCCTTCGGTTTTGGGCTTTTCATGCCGATCCCTATAGGAAATAAGAGGAGGAGGAAAATGAGAGCAAGAACAAAAATAGTCTCCTGTGTAGTATTTCTACTCGGAGTCAATAGATTTTCTGAACCATTTAATTTGGCATTTTTCCTGGACACCCCAAAAATGTGCCTTGGGAGTTAAATGGGAAAGGAAACATGTTGGCTGCCTCGATTGAGGGTGAAAAACAAGGGAGTTCTAATAATGAAAATGATGGTATGTATTTTCTTCCTGGATTAATAGGTTCCTCTCTGTTTGTTTGGGTTTTTTTTCCCCCTCTTCCTTTTAGCTTTGTTGTGTGCGTGTGTGTTTTATTTGTCCTTCTCTTGAGACCAAATCTTGACTCTTGTATGAAATCTAATGCATGCAGATTGCTGTCTGTGAGGTCCCTTCATTGCTCTGGAGAATGAAATCAGAGGCCCCCAGCTATAGGTATTATGAACCCAAGGCTACGAAACTCAAATGAATTCCAAATGCTGCCCTGTGCGTGATGAATAGCAATTCCTTGCACTGAACAGGATATAGGATTCATGTGACATTTTGTGTTGAGAAATAAAGTGTCGCTAACCAGGCAAATCGCTTGTGGTTCCTCCTGTTTTCTCTCAGATTATAACGATATTCATTTTTCTCCTCTTTTTGACAAAGGGAAAAAAAAACAAACGTGACCATCAGCCCTTTAGCCTTCCTGCAGAGATTTTGTGCAGGAGGAAGTAATGCTGGCATTTTTTTTAAAGTGAAATTCAGTAATAAAAAGACTAATCTGAATAGTTTCTCTCAGTTGACCATCCTTCACCCTTGGTTACTTGAGTAGCTCAGGTGAAAGTCATTTCTCCTGATTTAACAGAGTATTTGTTGTAGGGTGATGATAGTTTTTTGAAGAGGTTTCTGGGAAAATCCTTTGGGTTTTTCATAATGGAGGTAAACATACCCTCTATATTTGATTGCTGGAGATAACTAGTGGACTTCCACCTAACAGGAAATGATCAGTGCATTTTCTTTACACACATTCAATCAATAACATTCCTTGATATGTATGATGAACACAGATTATGCTTGGTGTGGAGAGAGTCTTGCTCTTGGGAAATACATGTTCTTGGCAGGAGACAGATATATAGTGATGAAAATAGTGTGAGAGTGATGTAACAGAATGTTGTAGAAAGGGCCAAGGGGGCGTGAAATTGTTTTAGTCGCTCAGTTGTGTCTGACTCTTTTGTAACCCCGTGGTCTATAGCCCACCAGGCTCCTCTGTGCATGGGATTCTCCAGGCAAGAGTACTGGAGTGGATTGCCATTTCCTTCTCCAGGGGATCCTTCCGGCACAGGGAGCCAACCCACGTCTCTAGCATTAGCAGGCAGATTCTCTACCAATGAGCCATCTGGGAAACCTGGGGAGGGGAATAGAGAGATACTAGTTTTGTGGGAAGGAGAAGAGATGGATTGAGAAGCTTCATAGTAGCTGTGACATTAAAGCAGGATTTTGAAGGACCAGTAAGAGGAAGACAGGTAGCCTGAGCAAAGAAAGAAGAGTGAGAAGGCCATGGGTTTAAGGTATGTATGAGTTTAGGTTATGGGTGTAGGGGAGGGAAGGAAGAGGGCAGGGTGACTGTTGGGTGGGCTAGGTCAGTTCAGTTCAGTTCAGTTGCTCAGTTGTGTCCGACTCTTTGAGACCCCACGGACCCCAGCACACCAAGCCTCCCTGTCCATCACCAGCTCTCGGAGTTTACCCAAGCTCATGTCCATTGAGTCAGTGATGCCATCCAACCATCTCATCCTCTGTCATCCCCTTCTCCTCCTGCCCTCAATCTTTCCCAGCATCAGGGTCTTTTCCAGTGAGTCAGCTCTTCACATCAGGTGGCCAAACTACTGGAGTTTCAGCTTCAACATCAGTCCTTCCAGTGAACACTCAGGACTGATCTCCTTTAGGATGGATTGGTTGGATCTCCTTGCCATCCAAGGGATTCTCGAGTCTTCTCCAACACCACAGTTCAAAAGCGTCAATTCTTCAGCACACAGCTTTCTTTATAGTCCAACTCTCACATCCATACATGCCTACTAGAAAAACCATAGCCTTGACTAGACGGACCTTTGTTGGCAAACTAATGTTTCTGCTTTTTAATATGCTGTCTAGGTTGGTCAGGAAGTTTAAATGTTATCCTGCAAATAATGGTGATCTGCTGAGAGGGTTTTAATCAGGTAAACTGCTGCTTTCTTTTATTTTTGGGGAAACATCCAGAACTTCTATTATTGCACTCTGGTACTATAAATTAAATACGAGTAGGATTATGCAATTTATATAGGATTGTACAGTTTATGAAATGTTGCTTGCTGTTGGGATGTGAAGTTCTGGTTCCATCTAGCTCCAGGTCTCGCTTTTTGCTTGTGTATGCAAGGTATACCCACATGCGTGCATGTGGCTGTACCTATGTGAGTGAGGGTGGGGATGGGGCTGGAGATACTACTCCTGGACACCCACCAGCCAACAGCACCTGCTTAGACATCTAACTTCGTTGAAGTCTACAAGCCCCTTTAAGCTGGGGTTCCCCCATAACATTAATCCTTAATGCCTTAAGGCATCTGATGTATTTTTTTATAAATCAACTTCTCTCTTATGTATCTAGAATGGAACTAGCTATGGACTTGGAGTATTCTTGGGCTTCCATGGTGGCTCAGCTGGTAAAGAATCCGCCTGCAGTGTGGGAGACCTAGGTTGGGAAGATCCTCTGGAGAAGGGAATGGCTACCCATTCCAGTATTGTGGCCTAGAGAATTCCACGGACTGGATAGTCAATGGGGTTGCAAAGAGTCAGACACAACTGAGTGACTTTTACTTCATGGACTTGGAAGAACTGAGCAATGTCACTCAAATCACTTTCTGTGGGGCTTAGTTCTTCATTCTTTCCCAGTTAAGGAAGACTGGAGACAGGGAGAAAAGTTAAGACGGACTTCAGTGGCCCAGGTGCTGGACGTGAAAGAATGCCTGTTCTGTGCAACTGTGTTCTCAGTTATAATGGACTTTAAGGGAAGACATCTCACCCAAGTACACCATTAAGATTCTCTTACCTGAGAATTTGAAACTTGGAAAAGGGACACAAAGATTGGGGAATCCTTTGAGCTGATTCAGTATGGCAGAACTTGAAAACAATGCTGTTGAACTTCTTAGTGGTGTCTTGCTTTCTGCCTTCTGGAAGCTGGATCGTTAATTTCTTTTAAAATTTCAATGTTAATATATTTATTTCATCACAAATATTAAAATGAAAAAATAAATTACAAGGTAAATCCTCCCTCCATACATACACTCGGTCCATTATTTATAAAATGTGACTTTGTAAAAGTATATAGAAGTATATACATATATAGGGGCCATTTACTGTTTTATAATATGGGTCAGAGTTTTTTAGGTTTTGTTCTGATTTGATTTTGGTCAAAAAATGTATTGTGGTTTTCTTTCCATATCAATTGGTACAGAACTTTTAATACTTTTTAATGATTTCATAACATTCCATTACATAGGTAGAATATAATTTATTGATTGTTAATTTCTTCTTGGGCTTCAACTAGAAGCATTCCTAAAAACCTAATTAAGTTTTACTGAGTAAATAGTAGAAAGGCTATGTAGATCTGTGAAGCATAAAGATGAAGAGTCCAGAAATAAACCCTCATCTTTATGATCAATTGATTTTCAATAATGATGCCAAGACAATTCAGTGGGGAAAAGATCAGTCTTTTCAACAAATGGTTCTGTGATAAATGATTATCTATATGCAAAAGAATGAAATTGCATGCGTCCCTTCAACCATATAGAACAATCAACTCATATTGATCAAAGACCTATATATAAGCATTAAAACTATAGAACTCTTATAAGTAAACTTGGGTGTAAATAATCATACATAGTTTTGAATGAGTTTCTTAAACATAATATCAAAAGCACAGGCAAGAAAACAAAAAAACTAGACATCATTAAAATTAAAAACATTTGTGCTTCAAAAGGCACCACCAAAAAAGTGAAAAGACAACCTACAGAATGAAATTTTTTGGTAAATCATATCCAATAAGGTACTTGCATCTAAAATATATGAAAAACTCTTACAACCCAATAATAAAAAGATGACTCAATTAAAAATGGGCAAAAAATTTGAGTAGACATTCCCTATTTGTATAGGAAGATGCACAAATAGCCAAGAAGCATATAAAAAGATGTTCAACATCATTAATCCTCAGGGAAACACAAATCAACAATGATATTCACTTCATACCCACCAGGATGATATAATCAAGAAGACAACTGATAACAGTTGTTGGCTAGGAGGTAGAAAGATTGGAACTCTCCTACACTGTTCACAGTAAGAACATACTATGATGTGGCCACTTTGGAAAATGGCCTGACAGTTCTGGAAAAGGGTCAACATAGAGCTACCTACCACAGGACCCTGCAATTCTCCTTTTAGACATATACCCAAGAGAAATGAAAAAGTATGTCCATACAGAAAAATTGTGTGTGATTAGTCATGGCAGAATAGTTCATAATAGCCAAAATCAATAGTTCAAATATCCATCAACTGAAAAATAGACAAAATATACTCAAATGTAGTATATCTATACAATGCAGAATTACTTGAAAACAAAAAGTTTCAATACTGATACATGCTGCTGCTGCTGCTGAGTCGCTTCAGTCATGTCCAACTCTGTGTGGCCCCATAGATGGCAGCCCACCAGGCTCTGCTGTCCCCGGGGTTCTCCAGGCAAGAACACTGGAGTGGGTTGCCACAACATGGATAAACTTTGAAAGCATTATGCTGAGTAAAAGAAACCAGTCATAGAAGACCTCATATTCTGAGGTTCCATTTATATCGAAAGTTCAGAACAGGCAAATCTATAGAGACAGGGAGTAGCTTAGTGGTCACCCTGGGCTGGAGGCAAAGAGGGAAGGGTTGTTGAGGAAAGCTGGGAGGTGACTGCCTCCCAGAATTTCTTTCTGGAATAATGAAACTGTTTCAAAATTGACTGTGGTGATGGTTGCATATGTCTGTGAATATCTTAAAAATCATTTGGTTTACATGGGTGAATTTGATGAAATGTGAATTATATCTCGTAAAGGTGTTATTTAGAAGTCTATGGAGAAGTGGGTTGCAAGATGCTTTTGTGCACTACTCAGCAAGTTTGGGGTTCAGCAGAGACTCTACTGGGACTCGAGTCTCAGGCTCACAGGAAGGACCTAAGGTGGGGTAGCAGGCTTGATACTGCAGTCCCAAGGGACCCCTCTGGGATTGCTCTAGCAGTGTGTGTGGGTCCAGCTGTGTTTGTGCTCCGATCCCAGGGCCCCTGATCTCCAGGGAGCAGACTAAACCTGAGCCCCAGGTGTTAGGAGCATTCCTGGATTCAGCATCCGGTGACGTTTCATTTGGCCTTTGACCTCAGCAGCTGGAGCCCAACATTCTTTGTGCAGAAAATGAATCAGTGCCTCTACGTTTGCGGTGATGATTAGGGCAGAATACTGTTGCCATCTGAGGCCAGCCCTATCTGCCATTAATCAGAATAACTCAGAATACCCAAGATAGAGCTCTGTAAGGCCTACCCTGTCAGATTAATGAATGGGAGGAATGAAAACCATGTTTCCAGACCTGGCGTGAGTAGTTTGAAAACTCAGTCATGCCATTCAGACCATGTAATTCACCATTAATATTCCAAAGGAGAGATCTCCAAAATGGAAGGTATGCCCCTCAAAGTGAGGCAGGAAGATCTACTGGGATACAACAACATCATATGAGAATTTCTATGCCTTAAAAAATTTTTTTTAAATTATTTATCTGGATGTCTTGGGTGTTTTTGTGCAGGCTTTTCTTGTGACAAGTGGGGGTACTCTCTAGTTGCGGTGCACGGGCTTCTCGCTGCAGTGACCTCTCTTGTTGCAGAGCTCAGGGTTCAGTACTCATGACACGAGGGCTCAGTAGTCGGTTCCCAGGTTCTAGAGCACAGGCTCAGTTGTGGTCCATGGGCTTAGTTGCTCTGCCATATGTGGCAGCTTCCCAGATCAGGGATGGAACCTACCTCTTCTGCTCTGGCGGGCAGATACTTTACACTGAGCCCCCAGGGAAGCCCTGCACATTCTTTATTTCGTCTTTTTAAGTTTCTATTTTTGTTTTTTAATGTACATAATACAGGAAAAGTGTACACCTATATTACTTATACATGGATAAATTAATGTTAGGAAAGGTGCTCAAAAGCTTTTTATTGATGGTTGTACACAATTTTTCAAAAAAAGTTTAGACTGCTGCTCTAAAGGATGTTTTGGCTTTCTGCTAGATGGAGGAATGATCGACTTAAACAATATATGGGTTCACATTTGAGACCTAGCCCCCAAAGAAAAACGAGGTTTGCAAAGATTTATTTTTCAATATAAATTCATCATATCAGAATTCAGATCTCTAGAGTTCAAACTGTCTTCCCACAATGAATGAGAGTAAACCTCATGTGGCTGGCCCTGCTTGGGATCCTAAGCCTTTTTGTCCCTCTTTTTCACTAATTGGGCAATTAGGCCTGCAGTGATAGATTCACCTTTGCCCTAACCTGAAAGATCTACCCTGAATTTTTTTTTTAATATTTATTTATTTGGGTGCACCAGGTCTTAGTAGCAGCATGTAGGATCTAGTTCCCTGACCAGGGATTGAACCCCAACCCCCTGCATTGGGAGTTCAGAGTCTCAGCCACTGGACCACCAGGAAAGTTCCAGGATCTACTCTGACTTTGAACTTAAGGATTTAAAATGCTCGAGAACTATGTTCTTAGCCAAAGTTATCAGCTTGCCCTCATCACTAGTCTAACTTCAGGCTGCTTTTCCCATTCTGAGACCTGAGCTTGTGTTTTGATCCTGAGAGCCATTGCAATCAACACTCTGGTTCTGGTCATTGAATCGAATATTTTACCCTGTGTTTAAGTCTAAATCCGAAAACCCATCTACTACTCTGTCCTACAGAGGTGGGAACCGCAAAGGCCTCACCAGTCTCCAGGCAAATGACTAGGGCCTGGGTACCTGCTGACATAGGTTTCAATGTTTTGGATTCTTGGAATGTTTTACACGTAAGTGACAAAATGAAGCTGTGTGTAACTACCTAAACTATTCTCATAACTGGTTTTTAGTACCGGTAATCAGAAGGAATGTTCTTGATCAGGATTTGAAGGTTCTTTTTAAGTAAACAAAGCTCAGCTTTCTAAGAATGTAAAGCTGCTGGCCAGCACCAGTTCCTTTCTAATTTAAAGCAAAATCAAAGAGTATACAATCTCCAAGTGTATACAATCTGGAGGCCATACTGCTGCTGCTGCTGCTAAGTCGCTTCAGTCGTGTCCGACTCTGTGCGACCCCATAGACGACAGCCCACCAGGCATAGATAGCGCCAATTTGCTAAGCCCCCTTGGAGAACTGAGTGCTGCTTACAATGGTGAGGAATTTACCATGGTCAGCCCACTCCCTGAAGCTTATTTGCATATTTGCCGATAAGCTCTCTGGTTTTCTATCTCCAATCCTTCTTAGGTTGATGCTCATAAAATGCATCTATGAATTTAATTAGCTCTGATTTCCATTAGTTCTGATTTCCATTTCTTTTCCTGCTTCCTAACTATGTTCACTTTTCATATGCTCTCCAGATTGAAAAAAGAAAAATTAACTGTAGGAAATAGGCCCATGAGTTACCATAAAGTGTTCTGAGGAGAATTTAGATCTGTCTCACTTGTAGGTCAGGGTTCTTTTTTAACTTCTTCATAGACCTGAGCACATGCCCATTCATTAGATTTCATGGATGACTAAGAGAACTGGATTTTATTCCGGTTCAGGAGGGGCCTTGTTGATTTAGATCCATTATACCTTAACTAATTACACCTATCAGAGAGGCAGGTTTGATCACTGATGACCTAATAGCCAAACAACTCCTAGAGGTGTACCTAGGAGTTACTACGCCTTGCAGAGTTATTTCATTTTTCACTTACTTCATATCTTACACTGTTACAGTGATCTACCTCGCAGGATGACTGTGGGAGTGAAGAGTATTAATATTATTACAAAACATTCTTATTTCCCAGATGTCATAATAGCTCAAACCCAACACATCAAGTTCTCCAGATTTTTTGTAAGAATTTTGCATACGAATATTTGTGTACAGTATTTTCATCTGACTATATAGGGTGAGAGTCCTTTTTGATGTCTAACTTAAATTTTTCTTCAATAGTCCATCAGTCTTGCTGTCTTAAACTAAGATCCTGGCATCCGGTCCCATCACATCATGGCAGATAGATGGGGAAACAGTGGAAACAGTGGCTGACTTTATTTTTCTGGGCTCCAAAATCACTGCAGATGGTGATTGCAGCAATGAAATTAAAAGACGCTTACTCCTTGGAAGGAAAGTTATGACCAACCTAGATAGCATATTAAAAAGCAGAGATATTACTTTGTCAACAAAGGTCCGTGTATTCAAGGCTATGGTTTTTCCAGTAGGCGTGTATGGATGTGAGAGTTGGACTGTGAAGAAAGCTGAGTGCCGAAGAATTGATACTTTTGAACTGTGGTGTTGGAGAAGACTCTTGAGAGTCCCTTGGACTACAAGGAGATCCAACCAGTCCATCCTAAAGGACATCAGTCCTGGGTGCTCACTGGAAGGACTGATGTTGAAGCTGAAACTCCAATCCTTTGGCCACCTGATGCGAAGAGCTGACTCCTTTGAAAAGACCCTGATGCTGGGAAAGATGGAGGGCAGGAGGAGAAGAAGACGACAGAGGATGAGATAGTTGGATGGCATCATCGACTCAATGGACATGGGTTTGGGTGGATTCCAGGAGTTGGTGATGGACAGGGAGACCTGGTGTGCTGCGGTTCATGGGGTCGCAAAGAGTCGGACACAACTGAGAGACTGAACTGAACTGAACTTGCTGTCTCTGGGGGCTCTCACCATCACTAAGACTAGACCTTTCAGCAGATGGAAGCTAACTATGACTCTCTCCAAAGTTTACCCAATAATAAGTAATGTTCAGAGAAGAAAGAGGTCCTTTAAAAGAAAAAAATGTTTGATATTTTATTTATTAATAGCACCTCACCTTTCAGAGTGTAAACCATATATTGACTTTGAGTTTTTATGAATTGCCTTCAGTGAGCTGTAAAACTCATAAGGAAGCAAATGGAAAGATTTAAAGTTCTGAGACAAGAAAGCAGAGCAAAAGCAATTCAGAAGGGAAAAACAGTCTCTGATACCTGGAGTTGAATTACCTGGCAGCTTGCATTCTAACTGTGGAAACCAGGGGAAGGCTTGAGTCCTCCGAACTTCATTCTCTTGTCTGTAAGATGGATGTATGTGTTAGGTTAATCTGCTGTAGCAGAGAGACTTAAAAATGCATCCCCTAAAGAATTTAGAAGATTATTTCTAGCACATGTAATAATTCCTGAGTGAATAATCAGGTTGGCTGGGCAGTTCTGCTACTGAACAATCACTTAAGGATCCAATATCACCTTGAAATCCCACATGTAACCCCATAAGAGTGTCTGCAAAAATCCATTCTTCATTCTTCTGGGGCATGTGGCTGCCGCTTATGATTTGCCCCCTACTTTGTGACATGAGGTGGCAAGGGATTTCAGAATGCATCTTGAAAACATAAACTGTGAGGCAAAATGTGATGAATTTGATTTGTTGTTGAGTCGCTCAGTTGTGTCCAACTCTTTTGTGACCCCATGGGCTGTAGTCCGCCCAGGTTTCTCTGTGGGATTTCCCGGGCATGAATACTGGAGTGGGTAGCCATTCCCTTCTCCAGGGGATCTTCCCCACCCAGGGATTGAACCTGGGCCTCCTGCATTGGCAGGAAGATTCTTTACCACTGAGCCACCGAAAAATTAAACATTATTGTACCCATGCTATAAGAAACCCAGGTCCTATGGAGGGACCATGGTAGATGCTCTGATTGACAGACTCAGCTGGGCTCTGACTCAAGACTTAGCAGAAACTTCCATCGTCCCATCCCAGATGGAAGTGACAAGTCCATCGTGAAGTGGCTCCTCCAACCCCAGTGACTCAGCTAATGCTACAGAGATACACACTAACCGCTCAGCTAAGCCCTTCCTGAATTCCTGACTTGCAAAATGCAAGAAAGACAAAAAGGTGATGTTAAGTCCAAAGTACTGGAAGAGAATTGAAGACAAAACCTGAGTCAAAAACATAGATCTGAGACTTACAAGCATACACGTGGTGATTGAAAGCTCTGGAAATAGGAAATATCCCTAAAAATGGAGAGTAATAACAAGTGGGAGTCAGATGCTAACCCTTGTGTGTGGTCTGAGGAGGAGGAATCGACAGAGGAGACTGGAGAGAAAGGAATAAGGAAGAGGACACAGAAAACAATTTCGCTCTGTCAACTTGGCCAGCCGCTCAGTCGTCTGAGCCTTTGCGACCCCACGGACTGCAGCATCTCAGCCTTCCCTATCCCTCACCATCTCCCAGAGTTCGCCCAAACTCATGTCCATTTTTACTGCTTAATCGTTTAACTTCAAGGGGTTACCTGAAACTCTGTAAGTGAACTCAGAGCAACACATTCATTCAGATGATACACGTGCAGAACCGGTATGAGGCAGGGAAGAGAGAATAACTGTGTCCCTATTGAATAAGTAACCAGAAGGAAAAAGTTGCCTATGGATGAAAATACAGAACTCTTTCAGAGGAGGAGAAAGGGGTCAGAGGAGCTCACACCCCTTTTTGTTAGTTTATAGAGAGCCACAGAGAGCCTTGGTGAAGTGCTTGCAGAGCAGTGCTACTCAAAGTGTGGTTCTCACAGTGGCCGAACTGTTACCAGCCCTCCCTAGATAGCTATAGAAATGGACAGGAAGCATTTAGAAACTTGTCGGGCTTTAGTATTGCTGTGAAATGCAAATGTTTGGCCACCAGACTCATCTTACGGAGCAGGGCATGGACCAGTTGGGATGCTGTCAAACGCCTGTTGTGAGTGGGATCCAGCGTGAGCTGGAGGCTGGGCTCGTGGGAGAGGTCCCCATTGTTGTTGTTTAGTTGTTCAGTCATGTCCAACTCTTTTGTGACACCACAGACTGTAGCCCACCAGGCTCCTCTGTCCATGGGACTCTCCAGGCAGGAATACTGCAGTGGGTTGCCATTTCCTCCTCCAGGAGGTCTTCCCGACCCAGGGCTCAAACCCACCTCTCCTGCATTGGCAGGCGGATTCTTTACCACTGAGCCACCTGGGAATCCCGGTCAACTTAGTTAATAGAAAAGAAACAAACAAATACATTTGTCATATTAAACATGGATACAATGGTATTCATTGAAAGTATGCATTTGATAACTGATATTTAGGGACAAAATTAAGTAATTCTTGGGGAGACAGAACTGAGAATCTCCCCTAGTTCAACCTCTCATTAAAGTGGTATCATTACCTTGAAGTGATACTATTCATTGAAAGGTTAATTTGTATCCTATTTTCCTTGGATTCTAACCTTCTCTTTTGATTCTAGAAGATGGCTGGGGCCTTATATTCTTGTATTTTGAGACCCAAAGCACAGATTTCTTAGACACAACTCCTCTAATACCACTACCTTCCTGGCATTTGCTCTTAAAAGCCTGAAGTATCTTTCTGGAGTGGGAAGAGAGGAGTGAATGCCTTTGTGAAAGAAAGTGGTAGATGCTGTGTTAACAGGGTGGGGAGAAGGCTTCTCCTGAGCCTGGAAAGTGGATGGGGTGCAGTAATGATGACCTGAACCTCCATCCTTTGCAGCATCACGAGGGGGTGACCAGGCTTTCAAAGGGTGGGAACAGCAACGTTGGGTGGGCTCCCTACATGGGGGCTCCCATACCCAGCCAGCACCCTCTGCTGGTTTAGCTGAGAAGGAGCAGAGTGACCCATCTTCAAAACGCTTGGACCAAAGGACAGACCACCGATGCAATTCTTGGACTAAAGACAGAAGGCCCTTTCTCAGATGTTGGTTGGGGAGAGAGGAGCCTATTAACAAGACTGAGACTAAATTTCCTGCCTCCCAGATAGGGTCAAGGTCAGAGTAAAGTTGGCTTTATAGAAACAAAAGCTTAGTATCTAGTGCACCCGAGGCTGTGGAGTCAGTTGGTATCTGCTTCATCATTATACAGATGATCACACTAAGCTATGAGATTAGTGATTTAACGATTTCTCCAAGGTCAGGTAATGGCAGAGGCTGTTGGATTTTTCTGTTGCGTGCTACCTTATTGTATGTGCTTAAGGCTAAGAAAAAACATCCAATCACAAAGCCATTTAGTAGTGATAGTGATACCAACAATACCAGTGTGCTGGGAGTTTACATTTATCATTTAATGTAATTCTCATAACTCTAGGATATCATTATGATGCCACCTTATAGAAAATGGAACCTTGGGGACTTTAACTACCTTATAGGCTATACATCTTGGAAAGGCTGGACCAGGGTTTAAACCAGGCAGTCTGATTCCAGGGCCTGCCCACCTAACCTCCACAATATTCCTGCAGCCGACCCACAAAACCAGGCTTCCAGGAAAGGGCAAAAGATTTGCCATCTGTTTTCTATTCAACCAACCTGATTTACTTTAGGCTCAAGGCACTGAGTGCACTAATATGAAAGCCTGTGTGAGTCGTCTGTTTCAATTAGGGGGAAAGGGGAGCTTTGTACCAATGATGCCCTTTATTTTTAATGTGGAATTCTTTTAGCCTCGCAGTGAACTGTGCCCAGACCCCAGTTCTGCCATTTCACTCTTTCCCTCCAGAAAGTTTTCCAGCTGAGTGGGGATTTAAGCAACTGCAAACCTCCAGGAGAGTCACACAGCTGAGGCACTCTGAAAATAGAACCATATTATTTTATTGTAGGTTTGGCAAATGCTCTCAGAGTCAATATATTCCTTGTCTGGTTTCCAGCAGCAATGCTTTTTGCCAGTGGGTCACCTACGTGCCTCCAGTCTACCTTTGAGTAAGAAATAAAATTCTTCGAACAAACTGGCTTTGATTCTTCTCCTTTTCTCAAGAAATCTAATTCCTCACGACCACATCACTGAGCAATTCCACATGGTTGTAATTAAGACCACATTTCCCATGCTTGGCTTTCTGGTCTCTGATAGATGGCATGAATGGAATATTCAGGTTCGAAACCCCCTGGACACACGGCCCATTTTACTCCTGGCCTCTCGTGTTGCTGCTCTTCCAGGTAAAGGAGACGCTGTGAGCTGAATGTTTGTGTCCCTGCCAATTCCTCTGTTGAGATCCTAGTCCCCCAATGTGGGGGTGTTAGGAGGTGGGCCTTTGGGAGGTGATGGGGTCATGAGGGTGCCACCCTCACAAGTGGAATTAATGCCCTTATAAGAAAAGACCCCAGAGAGTTATCTCCTTCTCTTTCTGCCAAGCAAGGACCCTGGAGAAAGCAGTCATCTGCAACTCGCAAGCAAGTCTTCACTGGAACCCAAGCATGCTTGGCACCCTGACCCCAGAACTGTAAGAAACAAAGCCACTCAGCCCAGACTCACATTATGCAAAACACTATGAATATTTTATATTTCTAATTTTTTGAGAGAATAAAAATACGTGTTAAGGAAGAGGAACTAATTCCCTTCCATTGTGACCTGCATGTGTGCCTTGCATTGCCCACGTGTTTTCATCTAGAAAAGTGAAGTCTGGTGCCCTCTTGTGGCCTTTCATTTTGTTGTCCTAGGAAATTTTTATTCCACTAAACCGCATCTCTCTGGAGGATGGCTTCCTGGAGCGAGAATCATTGCTTCTGCTGCTAGCTGTGTCTCTCACCAACTCCAGACTGGAATACGCCACCCACCAAAGATGCAGTAATACTGGTTGGGACTTTTCTCTTAGTAGCCAAGGGCTCCAAAATCACTACAGATGGTGACTGCAGCCATGAAATTTCAAGACGCTTGCTCCTTGTAAGAAAAGCTATAACCAACCTAGACAACATATTAAAAAGCAGAGACATTACTTTGCCAACAAAGGTCCGTCTAGTCAAGGTTTTTGACTAGATGGTTTTTCCAGTGGTCATGAATGGATGTGAGAGTTGGATCATAAAGAAAGCTGAGTGCTGAAGAGTTGATGCTTTTGAACTGTGGTGTTGGAGAAGACTCTTGAGAGGCCCTTGGCCTGCAAGGAGATCCAACCAGTCCATCCTAAAGGAGATCCGTCCTGGGTGTTCATTGGAAGGACTGATGCTGAAGCTGAAGCTCCAATACTTTGGCCACCTGATGCGAAGAGCTGACTCATTTGAAAAGACCCTGATGCTGGGAAGGATTGGGGGCAGGAGAAGGGGACAACAGAGGATGAGATGGTTGGATGGCATCATTGGCTCAATGGACACGAGTTTGAGTGAACTCCGGGAGGTGCTGAAGGACAGGGAAGCATGGTGTGCGGCAGTCTATGGGGTCGCAAAGAGTCAGACACGACTGAGCGGCTGAACGGGCAACATCAGCTAGAGCAGATACTTTGAGGCCCTAGGGAGTTTTTTTTATTTTAGTTCTACCAGTTTATTGTTACCAACCCATCACCCTCCACCCTCATGCACCCATGCTCAGTCATGTAACCCCATGGACTGCAGCCCGCCAGGCTCCTCTGTCCGTGGACTTTTCCAGGCAAGAATACTGGAGTGGGTTGCCATTTCCTTCTCCAAAGGAGTTTCTTTAAAGAAAGAAAATGTACTTGTAGGGAGAGACCAATTGGCTAGGTGGCGGTGGTCAGGCTGTCTCACTGCACTCCACTCACATCCTACAGCTGGGGTCGTTTGTGGCATTGTGCATGCACATCCTGGCGTGGTCCCATGTAAGCACCACCAGAAAATCTCCTGTAGGAGGTCAAGTCTTGTAGTCGTCGTGGTTAACCATTAGAGAGTAAAGCACCTCTGTCTTGCTATGGTAAATAAAGAATATCTGCAGTTCCTACAGCTCCTCACTTCTTCTTCCAGCTTCCCCTGCTCTTGTCTTGCCTGCCCTGGGTTCAGCGAACGGCGAGATACAGCAAGACACAGTGAGACAGTATGTAAATGAGATAATTCCAAAATTCTGACAGGTCAAGTCCAGGTATCATACAAGGACCATCATGATCCAGCCCCCATCTGTCCCCATCCTCGTGCCTCTCGACCCTTGGAAAACCAGCAGCTCATCTTGCAAGACCACTGAAGTGCCATTTCCTTGTTAAAACATTTTCTAGGTGAAAAAAAGGTGTCTTATTTTTTCTTGGTGCTCCACCCCCTCCAACCTTCAGTCATGGCCAGCAACCACCGTGCTGCTGTGCTGTTTATCTGAATCCTTCTTTAAGGGCTGTTGGCCTTCAGTGCAGACTTTATGTCTTGAGATGAGGCATCTGCTCCTGCCCATTTACCCAGTGTTTAGCACAGAGATGCAGTTAATGTTGGTTGAATTACTGTAAATTGAAGATCAAGGCAGAAAGTTCTAATGGAAGCAAAAAACAGGGAAAAACTAATAGTTGTCCCGGTGTGGTGTGTGCAGTTCAGTTGTGTCCAACTCTTTGCAACCCTATGGACTGGCGCTGACCAGGCTCCTCTGTCCATGGGAGTCTCTAGGCAAGAATGCTGGACGGGGTTGCCATTCCCTTCTCCAGGGGATCTTCCTGACCCAGAGATCAAGCCCATGTCTGGGGTCTTCAGTGTTGGCAGGCTGATTCTTTACCACTGTGCCACCTGGGCTTCTCTGTCTCCAAGGGCTCCCAAATTCCCTCCCTTTTGATCTCACTAACCCAGCTGTTTGGTACAGAGACTCTAAAGGCAGCATCACTTACATGTTGCCAAGAGATCCCCTTGGCCTCACAAGGGAGGAAAATGTCCATTTTCCATCGCCTCTCTCTGCACTTTGGAAAGCATTGAGTCAAGCCAAACTCTTGAGGCAATTAAAGGTTAAAGAGAGCTAGTAAGCACTGCGTTTTTCCTGTAATACTAATATGTGAGGAGGGCAGGACTTGAAGCACTGGTGAAGAACACAGGCTCAGAAGTTATGCTTGACCTAAGTCACGTGGCTTTTGAGTGATGGAGCCAGGACTGGAACGTGGGCCCCCGATGTCCAATTCCCCACTCCATTCACTGTGTTGTGCAGGGCCTCCTCCTGGCGGGGGTGGGGGTGGGGCTCTACTACTGACCTGGACGTTTCGACTGTCTTTGTACCACAGACACACAATAGCTCAGTAAACATTAAGATATTGTTAGATACCACAGGCAACTCTCACTGGCCAGGCAGCCCCACCCCCAACTAAAGTAAACGAAACAGCCCCACCAAGGAAAACCACATTCCCAGAGGATCAGCAGGATATCAGGAATATGATGGAGGAATCTAGGCTCCCTGGGCCTGCCTTTGGATCTGTGCTTTGCCATTTACCTGTTTGTGGGCTTTGGCAATTGATTCTTTTCTGCCTTCACTTCTTCATACATAAAATAAGTTAAAAACTGTGTGTGGAGAGAGTTCAGTGAATTCTGGTATGTAGTCAAGTATTTGATCAATTTTAGCTATTATTGCTATTATTTAAAGAATTGTTTCAGTTTTTCCAATCTGTCCACATTGCTGAAACTCACTGCGAAATTTAAAATGTTTTTTTGTATTGGCTATAGTCTTTGATGGGTGATTTCTGTAAAGAAAGCGTATTTGAGCACACGGGCATGCGCGCACGCGCGCGCGCGCACACACACACACACACACACACACAGTTATTTTACCTACTGTGCTATATACAGCAGCAGAACCATCTGGTCCCTCTCTTTCTCTGTCTCTCTCTTTTGGTTTCAAAGTTAAAAAACAGTTTCAATACCATCATTTCATGTAGGGTAAGCCCTTCTGTACTCTTCCGCCCGTCCTGTTTCTAAGGTATAGGAGCTTAAATAAGCCACTCTTTATACAGAGCTGGCTAAGACTCTTGTCAAGACAGAAAAAGGAAGCCTTGCCTATTTGCCTTCCAGAGGCAGCTGTTCTCTAGTCAGACTCACCCCCAAAGGGAAATTGGGTCTTGGGGCATTATTTGATTATTTTTATTTCCCTGCAAATGGCTCCATCCCTCTGACCTGTCCTCTCCTGTAATACCGATTCGTGATACAAATGCCCCTTGATGAATCAGAGAACTAATAGTGCCTTCCAGCCAGCTGACTTCTGCTTCCAAAAACACCCACTAACAATCACAGCTCCCCGACCTCCCGGAGTCTTCCTTCCATTACTGGATGCCGCAGCCCTCCTTTATCTTAACACATGCAATCTCCTCAGACATTGGTTCCATCAGACAGTGTGTGTTTTCGCCCCAGAAAGTGAAAAGAATGTCTCTCTCCCAGAACACGGGATTAAATCTTTTATCTGGAAGAAGTCAACAAATGGATTTGCGGTGAGATCTTTGAACTAAGTCTTACGAACATCTACCCTTAAGACACCACTTGAAAGTGGAATGCCGCCGGGAAGTTTCCTAGAAAAAAATGAAAAATGGAGTGTGGGACTAAACAGACTTGACTGTTACCCATGACAACCTTGAATTTAATAAAACAGAGGAATCTCAAAACAGGCGCCTGTAAGTACCTAAGCACGTGACTCCTATGAGGAGCCCTAGAACTGTCACCCGAGAGTGTAGACAGAAACTTGGGCTGATATTTCCTGACTTTGCACTCCAGTGTCCTGGTTAAACTGCAGCCCCAATATCTGGTAGACTTCTTCTCTTAAATTCAAACCACATGTAGTGACTTATTAAATAAGCATTTGTCATAACATATCCGGGTGACTATCGGGCAAACGAGAAGGCTGGCAGCAGATCTCTCGATAGTTATTCCATTGTCTGGTAATGCAGGGTGGCTTTCGAAAGCACAGCCATTTGCCACTTCTTGAAACCCTCAATATGAGCAGCTGCAGAATGGATGAAGACTGAAAAAGTTGCTTTTCTCTTTCTGGGTGGGTGAAGAGGAGGGTGTGGAGGTCCAGCCAGGGCTATGTCTGTGCCGCCTCTAAGGAGGATGGAGCCCAGCCAGGCCCCACGCTGTGCACCAGATTTGCTGGAGCGATGGGTGAAAACCCAGAAGGCTCATCCAGGCAAGTGTGCTGAAGCTCCTGCCCTCTGCAGCTCTGAGAAGCACGTCGGAAGGCTGTTGGATTAACTGGGGGCCTGTTCTTGACTTTTAGTAACTTGTTGTTGTTGTTCAGTTGCTACATCATGTCCGACTCTTTGTGACTCCATGGACTGCAGCGCGCCAACGCTCCTCTGTCCTTCACTGTCTCCCAGAGCTTGCTCAGATTCACGTCCATTGAGTTGGTGATGCTATCTAACCATCTCATTCTCTGCCATCCTCTTCTCCTTTCACCTTCAATCTTTCCCAGCATCAGGGCCTTTTCTTCACATCAGGTGGCCAGAGTATTGCAGCTTCAGCTTCAGCATCAGTCCTTCCAATGAATATTCAGGGTTGATTTCCTTTAGGATTGACTAGTTTGATCTCCTTGCAGTCCACAGAACTCTCAAAGAAACTTCTCCAGCATGACAGTTTAAAAGCATCAGTTCTTTGGCACTCAACCTTCTTTATAGACCAATTTCACATCCATACAAGACTATGACAAAAACCATAGCTTTGACTATATGGACCTTTGTTGACAAAGTGATGCCTCTGCTTTTTAATACCCTGTCTAGGTTTGTCATAGCTTTCCTTCCAAGGAGCAAGCGCCTTTTAACTTCATTGGTACAGTCATTGTCCACAGTGATTATGGAGCCCAAGAAAAGAAAATCTGTCACTGCTTCTGCTTTTCACCCTTCTGTTTGCCATGAAGTGATGGGACCAGATGCCATGATCTTAGCTTTTAAAAAAATTTAATGTAGTCATTCACACATGATGAAAAATACCAAGTATCCCCTAAACATACTCACCCACATCCTCTTTGCTGATGTACAGCAGCCAGAAAATACAAGTGTTTACTGAGTCACTTGGATCTGCAAGTTGATTGGAAGTTTCACTGCTTTTCTGTGATTATTGTGGCTGCTCAAGATGATGGCAGAAAAATAGGCCTATATGTTGAAAGTCAGCCGGCCAGACCCTAGTCTCATCTCCACAGCTACTGCCGTGGCCTCTTCCTGCATGTGTGGTATGGCAGGAAGTGATCAGGGGAGCCTGCAAAGGGAAGGATTTGGAAGAGGATAACATTGTCAGATTCCCCAAATACTCTGGATAGGTCAGTATAGGACCAACTTATCTAGGTAAGTCAGTATAGGACTGATAAGTGCTTGGGGCTTTTAGAAACAACTTTATTGAAGTACTGACATGGAGTAAGACATACATATTTAAAGCACATAATTTAAAAGTTTTCCTGTATTTATCAAAATTCTGGTGGTACAGGGCTGTCAGTCCTAATTTCATTTATTATTCAACTTTTACATTATGTACATCTGTCATCTTCTAGGCCACTGATTTTCAAATGGAGTTTTATAAAAATATTGATATCTAAACTAGATCCNATCACTCTTCTCTTTGAGAATAGATGTAATCTTCATCTGTAGAAATATTCTTGTTTAGAAACCGTTTTGGAATACAGGCATAGCTCACTTTATTGTGTATCACAGATATTGTGGTTCTTATAAATTAATGACTTGTGGTAATTGATGATTTGTGTTGTCAGATAATAGCATTTTTAGTGATGAAATATTTTTAATTAAGAAAAAATAAAGCATATAGATGGTTCTCACCTATGTACACACCCTAAAACCCTCACCTCAATGGAGCTAATGAGCACATCCATCACCCCCCAGATTTCCCTCTGCTTCTCTCCCCTCCTCCCCACCCTCTCCTATCTGCCCTCCAGACAGCCACTGTGAACTCATTTACATTCTCGAGTCTTATATAACTGAAATCATACAGTTTTATATAAAATCAACTCTTTTTTAAATCTGGTTTCCTTATTTTGAGAATTGGCCTAATTATTTTGAGACTGAGACTCATCCTTGTTGAAGCATCTGTCAGACAGCTCTCTGTCTTTCTCCAGCCCTCGCTCTCTCCCCCGCCTCCTGGTCCTGTCTCTCTTTCTTTTTGCTGAGTGGTCTTCCATTGTAGATATACCATGGATATCTGGATATATCTTTGGTGCTTTTTAAATGTTTAAGTCCCAGTTTGTTTTTATTTATTTTTGTTTCGCCATGCTGCACCACGTGCAGGATCTTAGTTCCCTGACCAGGGATTGAACCCGGGCCTCTGGAGCGGAAGCGTGGCGTCCTAACCACTGGATTGCCAGGGATGTCCCCATCTCTGCTGAGCCACCCTCCTGTTAGTGGACACTTGAGTTGTTTCCCGTTGGCAGTTAATACAAATAAAGCTGTTCTGAATATTCACGTTCATGTTTTTTTGTAAACACATGCTTTCTTTTCTCTTGGGTAAATACTTAGGCTGGCTTATACGGGTATGTGTATATTTAACTTTTTCAGAAACTGCTAAACTGTTTTACAAACCGATTGTACCATTTTTCCTTTCCACCAGCAATGTCTGAGAATTCCAGTTCCTTCACATCCTTGCCAGCACTCAGTACAACAGGCTTTTTAACCTCCAGTCATTCTTACACGTGTTCTCCATGAACTCTGACGATCAAATGTTCTGATAACATTCAGAAAACATCAGTGTTTTAACTGTGGCGCATAAACAAGACAACGGAGGGAAGAGAAAAGGAATAGAGGCTGTTTTCAGAGACTTTTGGTTATAAGGGCCTGCTCCACATCCATGCAAAAATCCTGGATATACTTAAAATAGGTCCACTCTCCATCTGCATTACAACAGTTTAGAGTTTATTATTTGCCCAGTTCACAGTATGGTAGTTAGGTGGGGACTTAGAGGATAAAATATCTCTTTTTTTCATTTTACCAAATCATAAGGCCACATTGCTTCTTGAACAGTATCTAAGTCTGAAGGTTGGATAAAAAAAAATCAGCTGAAATTCCTCACAGTCCTTTCACCAAGCTATAAATATGTCCCATGTGTCCTCATCCTTTTCAACAGGGCACACCCACACGGATGACAAACAGGGAGGCTGGACAGGAGTAACGAAGACAGAAGGAGAAACAGATAGGGTGACCGGCCGTCTGTCCCAGTTTGTGGGGACTGACCCAGTTTTAGCGCAGAACACCTTGAGTCTGCAAGTGCGTGTGCCGCTTCAGTCAGAGCGAGAGCAAGAATCAGATCAGTAAAGCCTGAGGGCTTGGATGGAGGAAAGGCCATGTCAGACAACCTCAGACTGGCTTAGGGAATGCTTCTCATTGCTCCCTAGAAAGGGGAAGTGTCGCTTTCATAAATCACCAGTGAGCTCTGTGTGGAAGAGCTGACTGATGAATTCCAGCTCTGCTTGTTCCTCAAGTCAGATGTATGATTTTCCTTACCATTTAAACTGTGTGCCCTCCCTTTTGGCCAAGAACATATAACTTACACTTCTTAAATATGTATATCACTGTATTTCCGTGTACCTGCAAGCAGTTTTGTGAGGAGAAAAAAAATCGTATAGAATTGCGAGATAAGGGGGTAATGTTTGAGTGGAGACAGGAGTAGAACTACCCTGACGGGTTAAATGGAATTAGAATGAGCACGAAGCTGCGATTCCACAGCTGCTACTTCATTAGGCATCAGCTGTTTTCTTTTAGCTTCTCCATACCTTAGGGTGAATGGCTGCATAGTTAGGAGACACAATTATAGCTCCACCTATAAACTAAAGAGAATGTAAAACTCCCTTGAACTCCAGTTTGGAAAACCTCTGAGGAAGGACTGATTGGCCAAGCTTGGGATGCATGGCTTTGCTGCAGAAGATGGACGGGGCACTGTGACTGGAACCCTGTCCACAGGGTCAGGACTGGAACAGAGCCTGTGTGTGCGCTCAGTCACGTCCGACTCTTTGTTACCCCATGGACGGTAGCCCACCAGGCTCCTCTGTCCATGGGATTCTCCAGGCAAGAATACTGGAGTGGGTTGCCATGCCCTGCTCTAGCCATCACAACAGGTGTGTGTAATTTCCAGTTCGCACCTCTCTCTCCTTCCCCAGCTCAGTTGGCCAAGTGTCAGGAGACTCCACATCTCATCTCCTGAGCACTAAGTTTACATTCTGAAAATCTGCCAGCATTCGTACATGTTCAGACCTCTGCTGGCCTGTATAGACTGTTCTTACCACCAATAGCTCTACCTACAGGACCCTCAACTGCACTGTGACCTCGGGTCTCCTGGCTGCACTGTGCCTTCTGCTTGGCTTATCTTCAGTTCAGTTCAGTCGCTCAGTCATGTCCAGCTCTTTGCGACCCCGTGAACCGCGACACACCAGCCCTCCCTGTCCATCACCAACTCCCGGGGTCCACCCAAACCCATGTCCATTGAGTTGGTGATGCCATCCAACTATCTCATCCTCTGTCGTCCCCTTCTCCTCCTGCCCTCAATCTTTCCCAGCATCAGGGTCTTTTCAAATGAGTCAGCTCTTCGCAGAGCTGCCTTATCTTAATCTCCCACCATTTGGCCAACCCTCCTCATTCCAGCACCTGAGCTGGCTGCTTGTGGTCCCAGGACAGCCGTGGAGAAGACAGCACCAATGTCAATGTCACTCTCAGTTTCTAGTCCTAAATATGAAGGGCTTTCAGAGACCTCCAAATGAGAGCTTCCCTCAGATGCAACCCAGAGTTTGCCAGTCACTGGATAGTCAATAGTGTTCACATTTCATCCCTGTTGTTGTTAAGTCACTAAGTCATGTCTGACTCTTTATGACCCTATGGACTATAGCACGCCAGGCTGCCTGTCCATCACTACCTCCTGGAGTTTGCTCAAACTCATGTCCATTGAGTCAGTGATGCCATCCTACCATCTCATCCTCTGTCGACCCCTTCTCCTCCTGCTCAGTCTTTCCCAGCATCAGGATATTTTCCAATGAGTCGGCTCTTTGCATCAGGTAGCCTAAGTATTAGAGCTTCAACTTCAGCAACAGACCTTGTAATGAATATTCAGAGTTGATTTCCTTTAGGATTGACTGGTTTGATCTTACTGTCCAAGAGACTCTCAAGAGTCTTCTCCAGCACCACAGTTTGAAAGTAGAAGTTCTTTGGTGCTCAGCCTTATTTATGGTCCAACTCTCACATCCATACATGATTATCAGAAAAACCATAGCTTTAACTATACAGACCTTTGTCAGAAAAATGATGTCTCTGCTTTTTAATATGCTGTTTAGGTTTGTCATAGCTTTCTTCTAAGGAGCAAGTATCCACAGGGATGATTAAAGTAGCCATTTGTTTCATATTCTTTTAAAAATTGTGGAATAAAACATGCACTCAGAAAAAAATGTATAAAGCACATATGTGGCATTTAATAATAATTATATAGCAAACACCCATATGGCTACCACCCAGATTAACGACTAGAACATGACCAGCAATCAAGGAATCCACTGAGGCTTCTGCCTAGTCATAACCTGTCCCTATCCCAAGTCCTACCAAGAACCACCCCCTGACTTTTGTGTTTATTTCTTCATTTTCCTTTATAGCTGTACCACTTATGTATATATCTCGAAAAACTGAAGTTGAGTTTTGTCTACTTTGAATGTCATATAAATTTAAACAGAACACATTTATTTTTTTATGTCTACTTCTTTGATGGTGATTATCTTTTCCAAGACAGAAAAATGGTTGTTGTCGTTCTTAAAACACATTCTCCTTTTTTGCCGTTCTGCCTGTACTATCCAGATCTGATCTGGCAAGAAACTCTTGCTGATTCCACCGTTGCTGATTCCACCGTTGCTGATTCCACCGTTGCTGATTCTACCATTCTTTCCATCCAGGTTTACTCTGAAATGTGACTTGCATTTTCCAGGTGGAGTTGATTGGCGTTTTCCAGATTGCTTGGTAGCAAACCCAGTTCCATCACATAGACTCTAAATACCCACCAGCTGCCTACTACCCATCCCTTCAACCAAAGAACATTAGATGCTTTCTGGCTTTTTTTCTTTTTCTTTTTTTTTTGTGGCCACACCATGAGCCGTGTGGGGTGTTAGTTCCCCGATCAGGAATGGAACCCATGCCCTTTGCACTGGAAGCAGGGACTCGACCACTGGACCACCTGGGAAGTCGCCTGTAAGATGCTTTGTTCTCTCTGCATCTTCACATTTGGAATAGTGTTCAATGACTTGCATTGGTACCTAGTATGTAAATATACAGGGCTTCCGTGGGAGCTCAGAGGGTAAAGAATCCATCTGCAATGCAGGAGACATGGGTCTGATCCTTGGGTCAGGAAGATCCCTGGAGGAGGAGATAGCAATCCACTCCAGTATTCCTGCCTGGAGACTCCCATGGACAGAGGAAGCTGGCAGGCTACAGTCCATGGGGCAACAAAGAGTCAAATACGACTGAGTGACTAAGCGCGCACACACATGGAAATATACAAGCTCTTATTCTATAGACAAAGAAAGAGAATTCTTCAGGCCATTTTCCTGAGGTAGGAAAAGGATATTGATGAGTTGGCTAATCTTGGATTAATAACCACCAACCTGGAGCAACTAACAATCTCTTATGAAGAGAAGCTTTTCTCTAGGGCTTTAAAAGGGTACACACTAACACATTTTGAAGTACCCCAATTCTAGAGTATATTCGTATCACTTAAAGAATATTGAGATCGCGTAATTCTAGATTATAACAACTTTTTGAAAGTAGCGATGTGAGCAAGTGTTTGGTTCAAGCTGAAACTTTTGGGGAGCCTGCATGTGCAGCTGTATTTATGTCACACAATTTTATCAGTAGGACCCAAGTGTGTTCTCTGTTGCCATGAGTCATGAAAGTCTCGCCTCTTGTTGTAGTTCCAGACATAGATTTCTGTATCAATGGTGTCACCCAGAACTGACTTAAACTGAGTGTGGTCATTTTGAGGCAGAGAATGAAAAAAATAAAATGAGAAATTTAAAACCTCTTATATTGGCAATCAAGTCAGACACTTCCATTGTGGTTTGGAGAAATTGTTGCATAAATTCACCCACTGCTCCGAGCTTATTCATGCTCTGCACTGGGGCAGCCTGGGCCAGAGTGTGGTGGTTACAAAGGCCTGCATCAGCAGGTTCTATTTCTTACCCAAGCTCCCAGCTGCTGAGGTCTGAAGAGGGGTCTGAATGTGCAATCTTAGCAAAATACTCTTTTCTTCTTCTTCTTCTTCATCTTCTTCTAAATTTATTTGGCTGCACCAGGTCTCAGTTGCAGCACTCGGAATCTTCAGTTGCAGTATGCAAACCCTGAGTTGCAGAGTGTGGGATCTAGTTCCCTGCCCAGGGATCGAACCCCAGCCCCCGGCATTGGGAGCATGGAGTCGTAGCCACTGGACCACCAGAGAAGCCCCCAAATACTCTTGACTTTCAGGTATAAGCTGCAGCAGAGCATTCTCAGGCATACCCACATGCCCCGGTTTCCTTGCACAGCTGAAAATTCTCTTACCAATAAGATAAGGAACGGGTGAGACTAACTTTCACATACCCTTCTGCGGGCTATCAAATACAGGAAAAAAGAGGAAACGAAACATGAAGTTTATGATGACTTCTTGTTCTCAGACAGACTTCAAGTCAGGACCTCTCCTTCCTGAAGCAAAGACATCGGGTGGCTGCATGCAGAGGGACATTGTGTGACTGCAAAAAGCAACTGAAAGTTGTTTGTGTTAGCCTCAGAAATGGGATCCTGTGGCTTCTGGAAACTTCATACAGCAGAATTTGATGTAAAAAATACTCTTCAAAGGGCTTCCCTGGTGGCTCAGTGGTAAAGAATCTGCCTGCCAACGCAGGAGACTTGAGTTCCATCCCTGGTGTGGGAAAGTCCCTTGGAGAAGCAAATGGCAAGCCACTCAAATACTCTTACCTGAAAAATCTCGTGGACAGAAGAGCCTGGAGGGCTACAGACCATGGCAAAGAGTTGAATGCAACTGAACAAGAACAACCCTTCAAAGAGTCAGTGCTGGGACTTCCCTGGTGGTCCAGTGGTTAAGAAAAGTGAAAGTGAAGTTGTTCAGTCATGTCCAACTCTTTGCGACCCCATGGACTGCAGCCTACAATGCTTCTCCATCCATGGGATTTTCCAGGCAAGAATACTGGAGTGGGCTGCCATCTCCTTCTTCAGGGCATCTTCCCAACCCAGGGATCGAACCCAGGTCTCCTGCATTGCAGACAGACACTTTACTGTCTGAGCTACCAGGGAAGCCTCCTTCCAATGCAGGGAGTTTGAGTTCAGTCTCTGACTGAGGAGCTAAGACTCCACATGCCTCTAGGCCAAAAGATCAAACCATAAAACAGAAGCAATATTGTAACAAATTCAGTAAAGACTTTAAAAATGGTCCATGTCAAACACACACACACACACACACACACACACACACACATCAGTGCTGAGAGTTTAATTTCAGAGCTGATTTTACCTGTGCAACCTGGGAACACACCCAAGCGGGGCTGGGAGTTGTGTTCTCTCTGTCCTCTCCTTGGCTGCCATGAGATTAAGAAAAGAAAAATCCCAGCACAAAGTGATTAGAAGTCCTTCCCCTCCTCCTGCCTCCTTCTCATCCCTCCCCCAAAAGTTCCTCTTCATTTCCATTGCCCTGGATAAAATCTAGTCCGTGCACATCCCACTCCACCAGAATGTAGTACAACTATTTTGGTTGTTATTACTGAATGAAAGATTATTTGCATTCTATATCACTGTATAAGTTTCAAAAGTAGTGTAGTTGGGTATATGGCTTCCTTTGAGTGTTTTGGATAAGGATAAGGAGATGTTTGCAGTGATAGGGTTTTATAGTCAATTATTCTCACCTTCAGCTGCTCTATCAATAAGAGACTGTGATTAAAATGAGATTGGCAGTGAGCAGAAGGTTTCTCATAAGCTCATCCCCAGAGGGCCAGGCAGAGCTCACAGCTGGGGGTGGTGGGTACAAGGGGCTGGCATGAGGCAGAGAGTGGGGCTGGGGCTCACGGCAAAGGTGGGCAATGCCAGAAAAAGAGTTTTGATGAAAGAAAATCAATCGACACCTCACCTTTGAAAATAAAAGGAAGAGCTAGGTATGTCTAGGATTTATAGGAAGAGTTTACATTTGTTAGGTTGTTTTTAAAGCTTTGTATTGCTGCAGGATGCTTGGGGCTGGTGCATGGAGAGGACCCAGAGAGATATTATGGGGTGGGAGGTGGGAGGGGATTCATGTTTGGGAATGCATGTACACTCGTGGTGAATTCATGTCAATATTTGGCAAAACCAATACAGTATTGTCAAGTAAACTAAAGTTAAAAAAAAATTTAAAAAATAAAAAAAATTAAAAAAATAAAATAAAAAGATTTTAAAATTTTTATACAAAGGTTATTTTCCATTTGCAGCTATTCCAAAACATTAGCTATATTCCCCCATGTTGTATAATGTATCATTGAGCCTCTCTTACACCCAATAGTTTGTACCTCCCACTCCCATTATAACCCCTGAATTGCCCCTCCTCACTTACCTGTTGGTAACCATTAAAGAAGATGTGGTATATATACACAATGGAATACTAGTCAGTCATAAAAAAGAATGAAATTTTGTTATTTGCAGCAACATGGGTGAATTTGGAGGGAATTATGCTAAATGAAATAAATCAGACAGAGAAAGACAAATCCTGAATGATATCACTTATAAGCAGAAATTAAAATGTACATTTAACTTAGTTTGAGAATTCCTTTTCATTCAACGGTAAATACCAATCTCCTCTTACATTAAAATTCATTCGTCTACAACTCAGCACAGGCAAGAGGAATAGCAACAAATGGTAGGAGTTAGTTTATCAAGTGAACTAATAATTAATTGACAAATGGGGCTTTATTATTTAGGATCCTCTGGGAATACATGAGGGAAAAACTAAGCATGGGAATCAAGGTAAAAACTTACAAAGTGTTTATCTCCATAGGTAAATGCATCAGTCATCGTGTGACCCCCTTCAAGGCAAAGTTTAGGGATTATGAAAAATGGAGATCCAGTCAAAGTACTTCTTTGCTGTCATTTCTTATACATCTTTCACTTCAGGTATTTAAACTATTACAGTATCCTTTGGTCTTTAACTACAGAAATAGAGCTTGACCCACCCTTTGCATTAAAGGACCAAATTATATCCCCAGAAAAAGAATGTATATTAGGCAATACCTGAGATGCATTTCTTTCTTCCTATTAATACAAGATTCCCTGTGGTGGAACAATAATTTTATCATCTGAAGAAGTGAGTGTTGTGGAGTAGGAAATGGCAACCCACTCTAGCATTCTTGCCTGAAAAATCTCATGGACAGATGAGCCTGGTGGGCTAGTCTATGGCATTGCAGAGCCGTACACAACTTAGCAAATGAACAACAACCACACACAATCAGGCAGATTGTGATTTGGGGAAATAGTTCTTGATGGAAATGTGACATAAAATGAAGAGTGAAGTGACCTAGCAATATGGAATACAGAGTTTTGTAAGAAATTAACATTTGTGTATAGAATAATAATTGCAAATATTCAAACAATAAAGTCCATGGCTAAAGAAAAAAAAGAAAAGAAGTGAGTGTTGGTTAAATAAACTGTGTATCAGTGGTGTGATGGGCTGCCACACAGTTGCTCAAAATCAGGTATTTTTCAAAGATATTTCATGAATTGCAGAAATGTGTATGCTATAGTATTTTTTAAATGAATAATACTGTATGTACATTTCCTATTTGTAATATTTGTGTGTATATATATATATACATAAACATACATATATATGTATGCAAAAAAGATAGAAGTAATATAACAAAATATTAAGCATGGTGTTTGGTAAATTGTAAGATTATGTATGGTTTAGAAATTTAGGATATTTTTCCATTCCAACTATCCTATAATGGATTCATTTTATTTAAAATCGGGGGGGGGATCCACATTTTGAATATTTTAAAGAATTGTAACTCCCAGATTAAATAATATATTCTCTGGAACCACTAGCAAAGGTGATTAAAGTAGATGTCATTAAGGCCAAGAAGATAAATTTCATCATGTTGTGAACTGTTCTTGAAGAGATCTCTAGTCTTTCCCATTCTGTTGTTTTCCTCTATTTCTTTGCATTGATCACTGAAGAAGGCTTTCTTATCTCTTCTTGCTATTCTTTGGAACTCTGCATTCAGATGCTTATATCTTTCCTTTTCTCCTTCGCTTTTTGCCTCTCTTCTTTTCACAGCTATTTGCAAGGCCTCCCCAGACAGCCATTTTGCTTTTTTGCATTTCTTTTCCATGGGGATGGTCTTGATCCCTGTCTCCTGTACAATGTCACGAACCTCATTCCATAGTTCATCAGGCACTCTATCTATCAGGTCTAGACCCTTAAATCTATTTCTCACTTCCACTGTATAATCATAAGGGATTTGATTTAGGTCATACCTGAATGGTCTAGCGGTTTTCCCTACTTTCTTCAATTTAAGTCTGAATTTGGCAATAAGGAGTTCATGATCTGAGCCACAGTCAGCTCCTGGTCTGGTTTTTGCTGACTGTATGGAGCTTCTCCATCTTTGGCTGCAGAGAATATAATCAATCTGATTTCGGTG
>SJYQ01003616.1:61496-87632 GCA_006410935.1 Redunca redunca
AGCCCTGGGATTTCTTTGGAAGGAATGATGCTAAAGCTGAAACTCCAGTACTTTGGCCACCTCATGCAAAGAGTTGACTCACTGGAAAAGACTCTGATGCTGGGAGGGATTGGGGGCAGGAGGAGAAGGGGACGACCCAGGATGAGATGGCTGGATGGCATCACGGACTCGATGGACGTGAGTCTGAGTGAACTCCAGGAGTTGGTGATGGACAGGGAGGCCTGGCGTGCTGCGATTCATGGGGTCGAAGAGAGTCGGACACGACTGAGCAACTGAACTGAACTGAACTGAACTGAACTGAATCTTGATTCCAACTCGTGTTTCATCTAGCCTGGCATTTCACATGATATATTCTGCATATAAGTTAAATAAGCGGGGTGACAATATACACCCTGATGACTTTTCCTATTTGGAACTGGTCTGTTGTTCCATGTCCAGTTCTAACTGTTGCTTCCTGACCTGCATACGGATTTCTCAAGAGGCAGGTCAGGTGGTCTGATATTCCCATCTCTTTCAGAATTTTCCACAGTTTATTGTGATCCACACAGTCAAAGGCTTTGGCATACTCAGTAAAGCAGAAGTAGATGTTTTTCTGGAACTCTCCTGCTTTTTCGATGATCCAGTGGATGTTGGCAATTTGATCTCTGGTTCCTCTGCCTTTTCTAAAACCAGCTTGAACATCTGGAAGTTCATGGTTCCCATATTGTTGAAGCCTAGCTTGGAGAATTTTGAGCATTACTTTGCTAGTGTGTGAGATGAGTACAGTTATGTGGTAGTTTGAGCATTCTTTGGCATTGCCTTTCTTAGGGATTGGAATGAAAACTGACCTTTTCCCATCCTGTGGCCACTGCTGAGTTTTCCAAATTTGCTGGCATATTGAGTGCAGCACTTTCACAGCATCATCTTTCAGGATTTGAAACAGCTCCACTGGAATTCCATCACCTCCACTAGCTTTGTTTGTAATGATGTTTCCTAAGGCCCACTTGACTTTGCATTCCAGGATGTCTGGCTCTAGGTGAGTGATCACACTATCATGATTATCTGGGTCATGAAGATCTTTTTTGTATAGTTCTTCCATGTGTCCTTGCCACCTCTTCTTAATATCTTCTGCTGCTGTCAGGTCCATACCATTTCTGTCCTTTATCGAGCCCATCTTTGCATGAAATGTTCACTTGGTATCTCTAATTTTCGTGAAAAGATCTTTAGTCTTTCTCATTCTATTGTTTTCCTCTATTTCTTTGCACTGATCACTGAGGAAGGCTTTCTTATCTCTCCTTGCTATTCTTTGGAACTCTGCATTCAGATGCTTATATCTTGCCTTTTCTCCTTTGCTTTTCCCTTCTCTTCTTTTCACAGCTACTTGTAAGGCCTCCTCAGCTATTTTGCTTTTTTGCATTTCCTTTTCTTTGGGATGGTCTTGATCCCTGTCTCCTGTACAATGTCACGAACGTCAGTCCATAGTTCATCAGGCACTCTATCAGATCTAGTCCCTTAAATCTATTTCAAACTGTATAATCATTAGGGATTTGATTTAGGTCATACCTGAATGATCTAGTGGTTTTCCCTACTTTCTTCAATTTAAGTCTGAATTTGGCAATAAGGAGTTCATGATCTGAGCCACAGTCAGCTCCTGGTCTTGTTTTTGCTGACTGTATGGAGCCTCTCCATCTTTGGCTGCAAAGAATATAATCAGTCTGATTCAGTGTTGACCATCTGGTGATGTCCATGTGTAGAGTCTTCTCTTATGTTTTTGGAAGAGGGTGTTTGCTATGACCAGTGTGTTCTCTTGGAAAAACTCTGTTAGCCTTTGCCCTGCTTCATTCTGTACTCCAAGGCCAAATTTGCCTGTTACTCCAGGTGTTTCTTGACTCCCTATTTTTGCATTCCAGTCCCCTATAATGAAAAGGACATCTTTTTTGGGTATTAATTCTAGAAGGTCTTGTAGGTCTTCATAGAACTGCTGAGGTTCTATGAACCTTGAGGGACTCTCAAGAGTCTTCTCCAACACCATAGTTCAAAAGCATCAATTCTTTGGTGCTCAGCTTTCTTTATGGTCCAACTTTCACATCCATACATGGCTACTGAAAAAACCATAGCTTTGACTAGACAGACCTTTGTCGGCAAAGTAATGTCTCTGCTTTTCACATCATTTATACTCAATTGCTTTGTGTCATTGACACAGAACAACAGAACACAGTTCCTTTCCTAAAAGTATGTGGAAGAGGAAAAAATGTATTGAGTAATTACTATATTTAGCTGCTGAAACAAATGCTCCTTTGTTAAAAAAAAAAAAAAGACATTTATTGGGACCCATTACCACATTACCATGTCACTCATACATTTCAGCATAAAAGTCTGTGAAGAAAGATGATGTGGATTCACTGAGAGCGAAATGCCCTGAGGTCTGATGGATAGAGACCACACCAGTTGGGCTTTATGAGCTGTTAGATGGGAGGTGACTGGCTTTTTATGACAATGACTTGGGGAGAGAGAACAAGCCCACAGGGAAATCTGTGTTTCAGACAGATTATATGGTTTATGATTTCCATTTGGATTAGGGGGAAAAAAATCCATGGACAAAGGATAAATAGAAATGGCCCTTTTATCCCTCAAAGTATAATCTTTCTGATGCTTCCAGGAATTTTATTTTATTTATTTTTCCTAAGTATGGTTGATTTACAGTGTTGTGTTAGTTTTAGGTACACAGCAAAGTGATTCAGTTATATATAATATGTATCTATTCTTTTGCAGATTATTTTCCCTTTTAGGTTATTATAAAACCCCCAAGTGTAGTTTTACTCAAGGCAAAGAATACATTAAAATGGACACCCCCTTTTGTCCTTTTTCAACTGTATCAGTGGTGACCAAGGAAAATGTGCATACAGGTGTGTGTGTGTGTATGTGTGTCTATGTGGCTGGTGGAACAAACAGCTAACAAAGGTTTGGTTTAAAAAGCTAGCATTTACTAATTTCTTACAGTGATCAGAAACGGTACCACATATATCTTAAAACATTATCTCATCTAATATTCATAAAGACCTATACAATAGATATTTTATCCTCTTTTACAGATGGAGAAATTAAGTCATAATGAAATCATCAGCACTAAGAATCGACAACATTTTGAGTGTTTACTATATAAGATACTATAGCAAATATTCATATATGTATTTTAATCTTCATATTCACTGTTTTGAATCAGATACTCTTCTCACTGAGCACGCTTTATGAATAAGCAAATGGAAGCTTAGAGACAATGTCAAACATACATCATTTATAGTATTATTTTTTTATCCAATTAATAATAGGAACTTTATTATAAGATTCTTCCCACAAACTGAACTATTCCCAAGTGCAATTATAAGATTTTTATCTTATAAAATCTCATAATTATATCCCACAATTATAGATTTTATCATGTTATTTGCACTTTATGTTCATAACTACAATTCATTAAAAATTCAAAAGCTGAAGGCTGTGAATTCAACTTCACAGCTGCATCAAGTATAATTGAGTGTTGCTGTTCAGTTGCTCAGTCGTGTCTGACTCTGCGACCCCATGGACACGAGCACGCCAGGCTTCTCTGTCCTTCACCATCTCCCGGAGTTTGCTCAGCCTCATGTCCATTGAGTTGATGATGTCGTATAGTGTAGTATATACTATTGATTGCTCTGCGTCCTTGATTAAAAAAAAAAAAATTAGTCCCCTTTAGTCCCTGGCCTATCTCTGTGAAATACATTCCAAAACCAATAGACAAATTTGGGCAAGTTACTTTTCCATTGATGATCATCAGTGAATGGCTGGGATAAGGAAGATCCCATATCCTCAAACTGGCATCTCAGTCTCTTAAAGGTGTCCATTTTTCTGTAGTTTCCACAATAATGTGATGTACACTAGTGTTTGGCACACTGAGAAGCTCAGACTCTAGGAGTTAAGGAAAGTCTGACTGCACAGCAAGCCTTTGGGGGTTGAATCTTAAGGAATCTGAGTGTGGGGTGAAAACAGAGTGCAACTCTGGAGCATCAGAGAGGTCTGACCATCCCATGAATAGTTAGCTTCCCCACTCCAGACCTTGTGCTAAGATCCAGCTGTCTAATGCTATGTGCTAAATGGTTTTAGTATTAGGTCTGTTTTGCAAATAAGGGAAGTAAGGCTCAGAGAGAAGTATTTTGCTCAAGGCACATAGCTGTTAAGTGACAAAGAGGATGGGAACCTACAGATGTTTGCCTCTGAGCCCCAGCGCTAAACACCCCCTCAGCGTTTCCCAAAAAAACAGAAAGACTGCTGACTGAGGAAGAGAGACTGGGCTTAGATACCAACCCTGTTTCAACTTGTTCTTATTGTTAACTTCGAAAGGATTTAAGGAGGGAACCAAAAGTCATAAGGGGAAGATGAGGATTTATGGAAGAAACTAAAATGAATAAGGTGATTTGTTGAAGTCAGTGAATCAAATGTGTGACGTAAATTTTAGCTTGGAAAAAAGCAGTTAAAGTGATAAGAGATAAGACTTTCCTGATTAAGACTCTGTGCTTCCAACACAAGGGGGACTGGTTCAATCCCTGGTGGGGGAAGTTCTGCATATTACACGGTGCAGCCCAAAAAGAAAAATAAGTAATAAAGAATCATGATGCTACAGGGCTTCCAGAAATTATCTACCTTATTGTCCTATTTTTCCGATAGAGAAATCCAATGTACCATTGCACAAACCTTGGTCTTGCATTTTATTTAAAGACTTCTTCAGAACTACCACCTTCTAATATTAGTAAGTTCATCCTTACGTCTGATGGTGAATCACCTGCTGAAAAAAGTTTGAACAAAGCAAGATCATCACTCCAGCAGCTGGGAGGGTCCCATGACTCAAGCCATGCTGACGCCCCATCAGGGCTCTGTGCACTGAGAAGCGGTTTCTTTCCATCCTATGGCCTTTTTAGGGGGATTCTAAGAGCGCAACTGATTCCTCTTTTTTGTTCTGTCTCTCGTAAATCATGAGTTGGGAAAGGTCTGGTATTTTGCAATTGTCATGCAGCCATGAAATCTATGTGAAATGTAAGCCTTTGTGTGTGTGTGAGAGAGAGAGAGAGAGAGAGAGCACCTGGATCCATCTGAGTAGTCATTCACAATACCTTGTGAATCTCTAATAAATGAAAACCACAGCTGATACAAAAGACAGCTAAATTGTAGGTATTATTGAATATATTATTTCAAATACCATCATATCTTTTATGGTTAGTGCTTCTTATGTCCTGATTAGGTAGTCTTTGTTCACTTTCAAATCACGAAGGTGTTTATTCTTCCATGTGAGAGAGTGTCCCATGTGGCTTAGTGGCAAAGAATCCCCTACCAAAGGCAGCAGACACCAGAGAGGCAGATTTGATGCCTGGGTTGGGAAGATCCTAGGGAGTAGGAAGTGGCAATCCACTCCAGATATTCTTGCCTGGATAATCCCATGGACAGAGGGAGCCTGGTGGGCTACTGTCCATGGGGTCACAAGAGTCAGACACAACTGAACAACTGAGCACACAGGAATGCAAATAGGATTGAGCTGTTACCAAAGCATATTTGAGCCCTTCAATGACTGCTTTAGATAGGAAATAGAAAAGAGAAGAAGGCTTATCATGTGTTAAAGTAAATCTGTAGCCATTTACATTTGAGAAGAAAGAAAAAACAGAATCCCAAGCATATAAGCTGATGTGGAGAATTTGAGCTGCTTTTAGAATTAGGCCCATTGGCACTTGAACCAAACCCATATGGGCAAGGTAGCCTTCTTTCATGCATTTTCCAGGTAAGTGTGCTTAACTTCCCTTGTTCTCTTTCCAATAAAAGCAAATTAGTACATGTTTAAGTAAGTTTAGTGTAATTTTTTATAACTTTATAAATTCTCTGATTACAAATCAGAAAAAGTCATTTATCAGACAGTCTCTTAATACCATATTTAAAGGGATTGCAAACCTCTCTTGAACTCCCGACTATGCTTTTTTCCATCTTTTTTCCCCAGAAGTGTTATCTAATAGCCTATTATAATTGTGTTAGGGCAGCTCCTCTGAGGGCTCTGCTGCTGTGATATGATCCAAGGGATCCAAGACAGGAGCCTTCACTCATCAGAACAGTGAGAGCCGGTGCACATGTGTATCTGGGTTGATAGAGGTGAAGAGAGGTTAATTTGCACAATGGGATTCAATTCCCCTTGGTAGTGAGTTAAAAAAAAAAAATTGTGGTTACCTGGATACCCCTGAAAAAGTAGGCTGTGAACTTTTGGAGAGCATCTCCTTACATCCTAAGGAGTTAAGAGCATTCTAGAGCTGGAGAGAAGCACCCAGCGTCCTGCCTTTGAACTTAGGGCACTCCTTGGTCACCATCCTTTTGAATTAACCTAATAGGCTGGGGAAGGACTGATGTGTCATTATGTCAAGGAGATGCCCACAACCTGTTCCTAGGGCTCACTTCTGTCCTGTGTGCTGGAGAAGTGACTGAGGTTGAAAGTTTTATTTTTTGATAAGAATTAGCCATTTAGAGACTTGCCTGGTCCAGTGGCTAAGACTCTGAGCTCCCAATGCAGGGGGCCCAGGTTTGATCCCCGGCCAGAGAACTAGATCCCACATGCCTCAACTAAGACACAGCACAGCCAAATAAATATTTTTTTTATTTTAAAGATTTGTGACTCAGCTGGTAAAGAATCCACCTGCAATGTAGGAGACCTGGGTTCAATCCTTGGGTTGGGAAGATCCCCTGGAGAAGGGAAAGGCTACCCACTCCAGTATTCTGGCCTGGAGAATTTCATGGACTGTATAGTTCATGGGGTCGCAAAGAGTGGGACATGACTGAGAGACTTTCACTCACTTCATTTTAAAGATACAGCCATTTACTCTAGCACTCTTGGAGTAAGAATGCTGTATTCTGGTAAAACTACATTCAGTTCCACAAATGTTGGCTGAGCCCTCACTGTGTGACGGGCTCTGTGTCAAATACTGTGGAAGCCATGGTCAGTTGAGTAACTTGAAGTGGTGGTAAAAAGTGGTATTTGGAGAGGGGGGATTCTTGGGTGTAGATTCTGGGTGTAAATGAGTTGGAGGGGAGGGGGAAAGGAATTCAATGAAGTGGGGGTGGGGTAGAGAGTTATGAGAGGGATCACCTTTG
The DNA here is from genome assembly GCA_006410935.1 of Redunca redunca. Taxonomy (NCBI): domain Eukaryota; kingdom Metazoa; phylum Chordata; class Mammalia; order Artiodactyla; family Bovidae; genus Redunca; species Redunca redunca. Next base: position 68,631 of record SJYQ01003616.1, read on the forward strand.
ACCACACTCAAGAAACGCCAAGAAAGGGTTTGACTTGGGTTGTAATTGTTGGCTGTCAAAATGAGCTTAAGCATGTTACCTTACCTCCTTAAGTGCAAGCATTAATCGCTCAGTAGTGTCCGACTCTTTGCTAACCCATGGGCTGTAGCCTGGCCAGGCTCCTCTGTCCATGGAATTCTCCAGGCAAGAATACTAGACTGGGTGGCCATTCCCTTCTCCAGGGGGTCTTCCCAACCCACGGATGGAACCCAGGTATCCTACATTGCAGGCAGATTACCTCCTTAATCCTCCTGAAGTCTCATCATAGGAAGATGATTCTATTGAGAGAAAGGGAATGGAAGCTCATCATCGTTATACCCTCTTCCTCATTATCATCATCATATGATTATAACCAAGCAGGACCCTATGGTTGGATGGCATCAATGGAAGTGAACCTGAACAAAAACTCCGGTAAGTAGTGAAGGACAGGGAAGCATGGCCTGCTGCAGTTCATGGGGTTGCAAAAAGTTGGACAGGGCTTAGTGACTGAACAACAACAAGGACCCTATGGGGCCTTCCCAGGACAGACACTGCCCCCCCACCCCCCAGTACCCTCTGCTTTAGCTCCTCTCTGGAGTACCTAGATAAGTGTACCTGATGGACATTTCCTGAGCTGTTTTGCAGATGGGAACCCCCTCCCCCCTCAAATGGAGGAAGTACTTGCTGACCATGAGCACACAGCCTCAGGCCTCCTGGAGCCCAGGGACTGATAGCCCCTTTGATACCGCCTGACTGTCTCACCATCAGCCAATCAGAGAATCGTGCACGAGCCGATCACTATCTTGCGACCTTCTCCCCACCTGCCCTTTAAAAATGCTCTGCCAAAACCTTTCAGGGAGCTCAGGGCTTTTCAGGGCATGAGCCACCTCGTCTCCTTGTGAGACCTCGCAATAAACCTTTCTCTGCCCCAGACTCTGACGTTTCAGTTTGTCTGCTCTCACTGTGCACAGGGGCACACGAACTTGGGTATACATGATTGCTGTAGTGTGACTGGCATCTGCCATGTGCAATTCTAAGTGCTTTTCACATGTTACTTCCCTCTCACAGCTTGAAAAGTAAATATTTTGATAATAATAGCTGCTGTATATCGGATGCTTCCCGTGTGCTAGGTAGACACTGTGCTAAATACTTTACATTTATCATTTCATTTATACTATACAACGGTGTATATATGTCCTATATAGACAAAACAAAGGCTGGAAGAGTCCTGTGTTTGTCTCTGCACTATCAGTTTAAAGGAACCTGTTTATTTATTTGCAGCCTTCCTTCACATCCCTAAATTAACCAAACCACAACACAGTGATCATTTTTGAAGAATGTGAAGTTGTTGGTTTGGTGTCATCCTCAAGAGTTCTGGAGAAATCTGTCCTGCTCAAGACAGCAGGAAAAAAGAATTTCAATGCCTATTTGGTTACTAAGTACACAGAGAGCAAGACGAGACAGAGAGTTCTGAGCTCAAAGTGCAGAGAGTCCCAGTGATTGTCCAGAACAAATGAAGCGCTCAGAATGAATGACTAAGGACATTGCCACAATGTTCTCTGCTCAGGCTATTAGATCACCCCAGGAAAACACACAGCTATTTTTGAGGATGGAAAGGAGCTTTGTGTGTGCCCTCCAGCTGCTCCCTTGCCTTCTGGTAGGCTCTGAAAAAAATCCATGATGCATGCAGACAAGCGATTCTGTTCCAGCCTTTGCTATGAAAGCATGGTCCACGGCGCAGCAGCCCTGGCTTCACTCAGGAACTTTCTGCAGCCTCTGGGCCCCCACCTGAGAACTACTGGATTGGAATCTGCATTTTATGTAGATTCAAGGTAATTCCTACACACCTGAAAGTTGTTGTTCTGTCGCTCAGTCATGTCCGACTCTTTGCAACCCCATGAACTGCAGCACTCCAGGCTTCCCTATCCTTCGCTATCTCCCAGAGTTTGCTCAGACTCGTGTCCTTTGAGTCGATGACGTCATCCAGCTGTCTCGTCCTCTGTTGCCCCCTTTTCCTCCTGCCTTCAATCTTTTCCAGCATCAGGGTCTTTTCTAATGACTCGGCTCCTCACATCAGGTGGCCAAAGATTGGGAGCTTCGGCTTAAGCATCAGTCCTTCCAATGAACATTCAGGTCTGGTTTCCTTTAGGTTTGACTGGTTTGATCTTCTTGCTGCCCAAGAGACTCTCAAGAGTCTTCTCTAACACCATAGTTCGAAAGTGTCGATTCTTCAGTGCTCAGACTTCTTTGTGGTCCCACTCTCACATGTGTACATGACTACTAGAAAAACCATAGCTTTGACTATATGAACTTTTGTCAGCAAAGTACCAGTTAGGAATGATGAATATACAAAAGAGGTTTCCTAGCTCATAGGAGCCTGCTAAGTGTGAATGTGGTCAGGTTCAGGGCATTAGCTCTGCACACAACTCAGTCTGAGAAGCACATCTCTTCCCAGGAGGGCTCTTGAGTCAGCAACTTGCAACTGATGACATTTTCCAAGGGACCTTTTTTATTTACGGGCTTCCCTTGTGATTTGGGTGGTAAAGAATCTGCCTGCAATGTGGGAGACCTGGGTTCGATCCCTGGATTGGGACGATCCCCTGGTGAAGGGAAAGGCTACCCACTCCAGTATCCTGGCCTGGAGAATTCCATGGACTGTATAGTCCAGGGGGTTTCAAAGAGTCGGACACGACTGAGCGACTTTCACTTTTTTATTGCCACGTGGTTTGACTCTCTGACAGCAGCTTCTTCAGCTCCAGACAATGACTGCCGGACTCTTGGGAGCCCTTCTCAGCTGGCCAAGAGTCGTTATGACTCATTGATATGCTCTGCTTGCCTTTCCTCCTTCAAACAGGCCTAGTGCTTAGTGTTGGAGGTGATATGGTGTCAGCTGTGTTGACACGAATGCCACAAGCTCTTCCACCAGCCTGAAGAGCTTCCACACGCCTTGGAATAGAAATGAAGCTTCCTCTTGCAGAGGTGAATTACTGCTGGAGACAAAGACTAGGCATTGATTTTTTTAAACTGAATCCACATTTTCCCTGTAACTGGAAAAGAGAGCCAGTCATCACAAACTCTCTGTTACTTCAATTCTGTATAATTTAACTACAAAAGTTTTGATAGAGGAGGCATTCATACATAACTGGAGAGAAATAGGGGTAAGCCTTAAATTTTTTAGACTATCATCAAAAATACACCAGTTATGGCTCACAGTCTCTATATTTTGCCAAAAACTCATTGATTCACCACCTATTTTTAACAGGCTGTATTATGTTTAGAGGACTTTGATGATCAGAGAAGGGGGGGAAACATTGAGCTATCTTCAGGGGAGTCCAGGAACCAATTTGGCAGGGATACCATACTGTAACTCTAGGAATAGTGTTCATCAGTGTGAACAAAATCACTCAGTCCCTTGGGGTCTGTACTAGTTTCCGCCAGCTCAATCTAATAGTAATAGTTCCCTATCATAGAGCTGTAGCAGTCTCCTATTGCTGATTCACACCATTAATAATTTAGTGTCTTAAGGGACTACCCTGGTGGTCCACTGGGTGAGATTCAGCACTCTCAATGCAGGGGGCCCAGGTTCGATCCCTGTTGGGTATATGATACTGCACACTGCAATAAATACTGAAGATCCCACATGCCACCACTAAGACTTGGTGCAGCCAAAATAAACAAGTAAATACATAAACATTAGGGGGAAAAAAGAATTTAAAAGGATACAAATTTGCTGTTGCACAGTTTTGGAGGTCAGAAATCTAAAAGGAGTCTCACAGAGCCAAAATCAAGATAGCTCAGCCACGCTGCAGCACTCAGGCTCAGTAGCCGTGGGGCACGGGCTTAGTTGCTCCAAGGCATGTGGGATCTTCCCGGACCAGGGATTGAACTCATGCTGCCTGTATTGGCAGGTGAATTCTTATACCACTAGCCCACTAAGGAAGTCCTCTCGTTGGATAAGTCCAACCCACTCTATCTGCAACCTAAACTCCCCCTTGCTGTGCAATATAACGACATCCTAAGCCCTAACCTGGGGACTAGGATGTGGACATCTTTGGGGGACCGTCATTCTTCTGGGGCTTGCCTGATAGCTCAGTTGGTAAAGAATCCACTTGCAATGTGGGAGACCTGGGTTTGATCACCTGGGTTGGGAGATCCCCTAGAGAAGGGAAAAGCTACCCACTCCAATATTCTGGCCTGGAGAATTCCATGGGACTAAGCGTTGGACACAACTGAGAGACTTTCACTTTTCATGCTCCCTATCAGAGGATCTGATTTAATCTGAAGAAATTCCCTGGAGATTCATGTATAAGCAAGAATGATAATTTATTACTATTTACTGTGACACATACAACTTTGGGGGAGTGGAGTAGGTGGGAATGCCCATGCTGGCTGATCAGCATCTTCTTTCCCTGTAGGCAAATTGACACAGAGAATCTATTTTTAAATAAAGATAGCTTGAGGAGCATGAAATCAGAACATCAAATTAAGCTGAATGATTTTAAAGCCTATAGAAATGAATTGGTGAGAGAGAAGATGTTGGTTGCATCCATCTATGTTATAACAGAGATATAACTTCCACTCATCCATTGGTGTTCATTGTACTGGTACAACACATGTGTTTTAATTTTTAAATTTCATGTGGCAAAATATTGAGAAATTCAGTTGTTGTGTTCTTACTGCTTTGCAGAAAAACTTGAATGAATGAGATCACTTTTTTCTTACCTCCTTGAAAAGGATGGGCAGGGATTTGAGTCCCCCAGGGCAGAATTAAGAGGTTTTTATATTTGGTGTAATTGTGGTTTTGTCATATGATAAGCAGAAAGGCAGGAGTCACCTGAGTGGGAAGTAGCTTCCTCAAGAAGCAGCTAAGGAAGAGAGGTTTTGTTTTGTTTTCTTTTTTTTTTTTGAATGGAAAAGACATAGAGAGCCTGTGAGAGACAGGCAGATTCTCTGAAGGGGCATTTGGTTGCTAAGTAAATGCATCCCAGTGAGTTTGGTGAAGGAGCCTTGCACCAATGTTTGGCAGAGAGTGACGGAAATTTCCAAATTAATAGACTTCAGAACATGCAATGAGAGGACTTCCCTGGTGGTCTAGCGGTTAAGAATCTGCCTGCCAATGCAGGGACCAAGAGTTCAATCCCTGGTCCGGGAAGATCCCACATGTCTTGGAGCAACTAAGCCCGTGTACCACAGCTGCTGGGCCCAAGTGCTGAAATACTGAAGCCCTTGCACCTAGCGTCCGTGGTCTTCAACAAGAAAAGCCATTGCAGTGAGAAGCCTGTGCACTGCAACTAGAGAAAGCCCTCGAAAAGTAACAAAGGCCCAGGGCAACCAACAATTAAAGGGGAAAACGCAAACAAACATGCAATGGCCAGGATGCAACAAAGACCGGAAATCTTCCCTCGGATGTTACATAAGCATCTGGGCTCTTGAGACACTCTGGGAGGAAACAAGTCTCTCCACCACACAACAGATTTTTCTTCCCATTTATTCCAGTGGGAATACCAAGTCCAACTTACTTTAGAGAAAATTTTAGAAAAATAAGGTAACTTTGTTGTGGCAACAGAATTATGGAGAAAATTCAATACAAGCCATACAGGATTTTTTTTTTCTAGGTGTTTTAGCCTTCTTTTTAACCAAATAGTCCATGGGGAAATGACTTGAGAAATGGCAACCCACTCCAGTACCCTTGCCTGGAAAATCCCATGGACGGAGGAGCCTGGTAGGCTANCTAGAGCCCTTCTGTCATATTTTAACTTTTTATGATACCAAATAGGACCTCTGATTGGCTTTTGCATTTTAACTAAAAGGAGTTGAAAGATGACTCATTTAAGAGTTTGGGAAATACAACTGAGACTGTCTTACACAGAACTGTAAATCTTATAAAATAACCCTGATGGTGGTAATAAAGCCAACTTTTAGACTGTTGTGTGCCAGACTCAGATATGCATATTACAATCCATTTAGTTCTCACAACCATCTGTAAAGAAACTGAAGCACAGAGAGGCTGAGTGCCTTGCCCAAGGTCACACAGTGAGCAATGAGGAATTTCTCTTCGACTGGCGTAACAATTATATTTGATTGGCACACTTTTTTTTTTTTTTCTTCTTAGCATCTGCACTGGGTTTTCTCCCAGCTGGGGTGAGAGAGACTGAAGGCTTTGGAGCAGGGATCCAGGATGCTGAACTAGTTGCCACATTGGTGTGTGGTCTTTATTTTTTTTTTTTAATGTTATTTTTGGCTGTGCTGGGTCTTCGTTGCTGCTCCCCGGAACGGCTCTTCGATGCAGCGCGTAGGTTCTTGTGCTGGTGGCTTCTTTTGTTGCCGGGGCATGGGCTCTAGGGCTCACGCGCTTTCGTAGTTGTGGCTCTTGGGCCCAATAGTTGCGGCGCATGGGCCTGCCTAGTTGCTTCGGGGCTTGTGGCATCTTCCCAGATCAGGGGTCAAACCTGTGTCTGCAGCATTGGCAGGCGGATTCGATACCACTGAGCCAGCAGGGAAGCCCTGCTGTGTGGTCCTTACTTCCTTTTTCTGGTCCTCACTGTTCTCATGCACAAAACAGCGCTAATGATCCTATTTTGAGTGAATGCTTTCTCACTGGAACATGGAGTGTGAACTCGAAAGAAATACTTCTCGGGGTGTAAAGGGAAGTTTGAGAGTCCCGTTTTTGTCAGCTGTAACAAATGACTGGCAGATGGCAAATAAGTGAAACCTGGAGGAGACTACACATGGTGCGATTCGCCCAGCAATTATGTTTGAAAATTGTTTTTTAAAAAGTCTTTAGTTTCTTTTCTTAGATCCTTAGCATTACCGTCAGTAAAGGAGATAAATGCAAATTAGACCTCAAACCTTTTCTGGCAGGGAACATTGAATGGCACCCAGGGCCAACTCATGCTTTTCTGTGGTTGATTTCAGGTGATGAAAACTGGAGGGTGAAGGGTTTTACGTTTTTTAATCCTTATATTCATCTACATTCTTTTATTCCAACAAGCTATAGTGGGTCAGAGAACAACTAAGTCCTGAAAATATATATAAGTTACTCCTGTGTTCTCTGTTTGGAAATTGAGGACAGCCACTTTAAATCTGGTAGGTGAAGAAACTTGAACTTCTGAATATACTTACTTTTAAGGGCATTTTTTTTTGTTTGCTTTTTTTTTTTTTAATGTGGGCCATTTTTAAGGCCTTTATTGAATTTGTTACAATATTGTTTCTGTTTTATGTTTTGTTTTTTTGGCCTGGAGACATGTTGGATTTTAGCTCCCCAACCAGGGATGAACCCACATTTCCTGCATTGGAAGGTGAGGTCTTAACCACTGGGCACCCAGGGAAGTCCCAAGGGTACTTTAAACAATATGGTTCAACTGTCAAATCATCTGAACTGTCTATGACCTATATGGAGAAGGCAACGGCAACCCACTCCAGTACTCTTGCCTGGAAAATCCCATGGACGGAGGAGCCTGGTCGGCTGCAGTCCATGGGGTCACGAAGAGTCAGACACGACGGAGCGACTTCACTTTCACTTTTCACTTTCATGCATTGGAGAAGGAAATGGCAACCCACTCCAGTGTTCTTGCCTGGAGAATCCTAGGGATGGCGGAGCCTGGTGGACTGCTGTCTATGGGGTCTCACAGAGTCGGACACGACTGAAGTGACTTAGCAGCAGCAGCAGCGTGACCTATATAAAATCTTTTTCTGGGCCTGGGGTTCTCTGTTAATTTCGACTCTGGTCTGTATGGAGATTTGGGCTGGGGGAGGTCACCATGTCAGTGTTACCGATGTTACCGGGCTCCCAGCAGCTACCCCATGCTTGGTGACTGATGATCTTCTGGAGAGGTGGTTAAGTCCATGAGATTTAAAGGTCTTCCCTTCACCCCTGTGCTGTTGTGGGTAAGAGTGTGGACTTGGAGCAAGACTAGCCTGGGTGGGAAACTGGCTCCATTGACTGTGCCTCAGTTTCTCTTCTGTAAAACAAAGATGGTGTGGTCATATCTACCTCATAGGTTGTCAGAAGGACCGAGTGTGTGTGTATGTGTTTAGAAAGCTTAGAACCGTGTCAGGCATGTAGTAAACACCCTCCAAGAGTTAGTAATGAATGACTGCTGATGGGTAAGCAATCAGAGGCTAAGTGCTGTGGAACACAGTAGGTCAGTAAATGGGGAGCGTGTACACTTGGAGGGATGCAGCTTTTAAAAGGGTGATGAGGAATGTCTCAACCCAAAGGTAAACTTGAATAAGATCGGGACGGGGGTGGGAAGAGGAGGGTAGAAGGGTGTAGGGTGCAGAGGGGTATGGGGCATAGGTTGTAGAGGTGATAGGTAAGGAGGACAGACAGGCAACTCGGGGACACGGAAAGACACAGCACATGTTGGAGGTTGGTTGTTTGTCTTTAACTTAGGGATTGTCTTATGGAAAATTTCAAACATTAAGTAGAGAGAACAGTCCATGTGCCCTCCTCCCATCTTCAGCAGTGATCAGTGTGGCCCCTCGTGTTTCATCCATATCCCTCCCTGGACCTTCCCGCTGTATTATTTTAAAGCACATTCAATAAATTCTGTCAATTCTAAATCCTTCTGTATATGTTTCTGAAAGATAGGCACTTAACCGAACATGACCATGAAACCTAAGCTCTCTGACTTTGTCAGCCCGTCTATAAATTGGGACCAGCAGAAGCTCCCCTGCAGTGCTGGTGTGAAGAGAAGGGTGGACGCCTGGAACCCTCAGTGCAGACAAGCAGTGCCCTGAACTCCGCCATCACGCTGGTGGCGTTGTCGTTACCGGCCCTTGGGGTTTTTTCCTGCATAGTTCAGTCGTGGCGTTCTCACTTCTTCTTGCTCTCTCCCTTCTCCATACTTACTTTTGGCACCTTTATTCCTGCTCCCTGTGTCTAGTCTCTGTTTCCCCTTTTAACTTTCAGTTCCATTGTTCTCAGCCTGACTCTCCGCTCATGCTCCTTTGATGCCCGTGGTCCACAGAATAACAGCATCTCTTTCTAGACCTTTTGGAAGGGAGATGGCCTTGGCCCATTTCATTTTTTCAACAGCATTATTGAGATGCAGATAGAATTGACATCACATACATTCACCATTGGAAATGTACAATCCAGTGGTTTTCCTATCTTCACAGATATGTGACAGCATTAGCATAGTTGATTTGAAAACATTTAGAACCCCAGAAAGGTATTTTTACCTGTCGCCCCTATCTTCCCATCCCCCAAAGGAACTGCTAATGTACTTTCTGTCTCTATGGGTTTGCTTATTCTGGACAATTTCGTTCATTCATAAATAAATATTTTTTGTCAATGTCTTCTTTCACTTAGTAGGATGTTTTCAGGGCTCACTCATATTGTAGCATGTATTAGTACTTCCCTTCTTACTGTGGCTGAACGATGTTACACTGTATGGCTGTCTGTCTGTCCAGTTGCTCAGTTGTGTTCAACTCTTTGCGACCCCATGGACTACAGCATGCCAGGCTTCCTTGTCCTTCACCATCTCCCAGAGTTTGGTCAAACTGATGTCCATTGAGTCGGTAATGCCACCCAACCATCTCATCCTCTGTTGTCCCCTTCTCCTCCTGCCCTCAATCTTTCCGAGCATCAGGGTCTTTTCCACTGAATCGGCTCTTCACATCAGGTGGCCAGAGTAGCATCCTTTATTTATTGATTGATGGACATTTGGGTTGTTTCTGCTTTTTAACTGTTCTGGGCAATGCTGCCATTAACATTCATGTGTGTATAGAAATAACAAATCACTGTGTTGTGTAACAGGAACTAGCACAGTGTTGTAGGTCAACTATACTCCAAAGACAAACTTTAAAAGAGGAGATCAGACATTTGGTTGCCAGTGATGACAGAGGAGGGGGAGGGGAGGGAAAACTGGATAAAAGCCGGCGAAGGTACAGACTTCCAGCTCTAAGATAAATAAGTACTAGAGTTGTGATGTACAGCAGGATGAATGTAACTAACACTGCTGTGTGTTATGTATGAACATCATCAAGAGAGTGAATCCTGAGCGTTCTCATCACAAGGAAAAATATTTCTTTCTCTTTAATTTTGTGACTTTATGAGAGGATGGATATTCACTAAACTTACTGTGATAATGGCTTCATGATGTATGTAAATCAAATCATTATGCTGTACCCGTTAAACTCAAATATATCTCAATCTAAGATTATTTACATGTAAGTTTTTATGTTAACATATACTTTTGTTTCTCTTGGATATGTAGCCAGGAGTGGGATCGCTTGCCCAAATGGTAACTGTATGTTGAACCTTTTGAAAAACTGTCAAACTGTTTTCTAATATGGCTCCCCACTTTATTGAATTGGCCAAAAAGTTCATCTGGATTTTTCCAACCCAATATTTGGTCTAAACAAGATGGTCTGAAGATACCTAGACCAGATACCTAGCCTTACTTTGGGTAAATTTTTATCTTAATATTTTTCTAAGTCTTATTTAACTCTCTAATTATATTCATATATGTCTTTTTTTGTTATTGATTTTTGTATGTAAGATTTTGAGTAAAGCATTACTTGAGCAGTGGTTCCTAAAGTGGAAGTTATGCACCTTTAGGGTACAAGATGATTCATTGGAAAGCAAGAACAAAATGCTATGCTCCTGGATCTGTTTCAGTAATGCTTTATAATTACACAGTATATTAGAATATCTGTGCATATGTAAGATTTATAAGTGAATAGTCTTATACTGGAGATGTAAATGCAAAGATGTTTTTTCAAATAGGAAGTCATATCATAAAATTCTGGGGACAACTGTTCTGAAGGCATAGGATCAAATATATGCAGCTGGTTCTTAATCCCATGCTTTGTGACACATCTGATGGGGAAATTCTTAAAACTACTTTGCTAAGGAAATTGAAAATATCCTGCTAATTTCAGCCCACGTGGAACACGTAAATACCAGGGGAAGGAGCTTTGCATCAGGCGTCAGATTTTTATTTTTGTCCTACTTCTGCTGATTGCTGATAGACTTTGGGCTAGTCCCTTGATGGGCTGCATTTCAGTTCCCAGACTGGCCTAAGAACACCTGAAATATCATGAATGTTCATTGTGCAGAATGAGAGTGTTAAGTGTGACGTATGCAGTGACCACAGGGGAAGTCAGTCATTTGGGCATCTCGGGCAACCCTAAGTCTTCTTAGGCAAATATCTGGGGTTCCTTGACCTCTGCCCTGCCTGGGTCTTCCCCTTCCCACCCCACCCTGCTTTCTGTCCCTCCTCTGTGTTCTTCTGACAAATGACCTTCACGAGTAAGGGTCACTGCCAAGGTTAAGCCACCCAGAGAGGAGTCAGGTGGCACCGCCAGCCACCCCCGCAGGCTGGTACTGCTTCTTCCCTGTGCTGTCCTCTTGAGAATGCAGCACATGCACAGTGGAGGTGCAGCTGTCTGCAAACTGCAGTTGACTCTGATTCCTGGCCCCCAACACGGAAGCCAGGAAGTCTCTTTATTGGGCATCTTGATGATTTCTGGGTGAGCTGTGATCGCTGGAGTCTGCAGATGTCCTGCAGGGATATGAGCCTTTGTTTAAAGTCAAAACACGAAGGGAAGTGAATACGGAGAGATGGGAAGAGGTTCTGGGGAACTGTCTTAACCGAAGGGCTCACATGCCGTGGCGGGAACTGTCTTAACCGAAGGGCTCACATGCTGTGGCTCAAGATCAGTTCAGTCTCTGGTTGCTTCTGTCTCTTACTGGGCATGCTCACTAAGACACCACAAAGCTGCAAGGAATGAATGTGACCTTTGACGCTCAACTCCTGTGAGCGATTTCTCTTCTCTAACATCCTCTGTTCTAAGGAAATTGTTGGCAGCCGTCTTAGGTCGCGATCTCCAGTTTCTTCTACAGGGTGATGGCCTGTTCTTGGATTCCTTTCTTAGGCAACAGAAATAGCCAACATAACCATGCTTGGGTACTATTGGTGAGTTTGTACATTCTTTTATTCCTACACTCAACGTATTTGTTGGGCACCTATCTATTATGTGCCCCTGTTCTAGATACCAGGGGCAGAGCAGTGATCAAAATAAAAATTACATGGCTGATTCATTCATTGTACAGCAGAAACTAACACAGCATTGTAAAGCAATGCTTCTCCAATTAAAAAAACCCGACAACATGGGGACTTCTCTAGTGGCTAAGACTGCACTCCCAATGCAAGGGGCCCCAGTTCAATGCCTGGTCAGGGAACTAGGTCCTACACGCCCCAACAAAGGTCAAAGATCCTATGTGCTGCCACTGAAGCCCGGCGCAGCCAAATAAATAAATAAAAACCGCCCTCAAAGATTTTACATTCTAGTGGGTGTTAGTCATTGAGGTTAAACAAAATGATGATTAGTGGTGAGGAGTAAAGAGAAAAAAAATAGAGTTGCCAAGGGGGAGAGGAGCTATTAGAGAGGGACAGTTGCCATTATTTATAGGGTAACCAGGGAGGCCTATCTGGGAAGATAACATTTAAGATGAGCCTTTACTCTGATGCTCCCAGCAACGTATTCAGGTACCACTTAGTGCTGAGGCAGAGGAAACCCCAAATCCTAAACCTGACATACTTTGCCCATTCATCGAGTATCTTTAAGATTGTTAGGGGTATTAGCTGCTAAAGTTGTTTATCTACCATCAAAATGCTGGCTGCTTGGGCCTCCCTGGTGGCTCAGCTGGTAAAGAATCTGCCTGCAATGCAGAAGACCTGGGTTCCATCCCTGGGTTGGGAAGATCCCCTGCTGAAGGGAATGGCAACCCACTCCACATTCTTGCCTGGAGAATCCCATGGACAGAGGAACCTGGCGGGCTACAGTCCATGGGGTTGCAGAGAGTCGGACACAACTGAGCAACTAATACTGTGGTCTACTGGGCTTTTGTGAGGTCACTCTAGAGGTCACGGTGAGTCATCTTCCCCTCTTGCAAAGGTTGCATCTTTGGAGTGGATGTTGTACTCCAGCAGTGGCACTGGTGATGCAGTCATTCTCCATGGGACCACTGAGTCCAATGCACAGGGACCTTCCAGAATGATTTAGGGTGGGTGGGGGAAGTCCTGGAGTCTCTTCTTTGTCTAGGGCCTTTGCTGGTGCCCATGTGTTAACTAGTAATCTGGCCTGTGTTTACTCTCAAAAGGAAAATCCCAATAGAAATGACAGTAAGCTTTGGAACTAAATTTCTCTTCATTTAATATGTGGTTGGAGATTGATTTTTTATCTTTGCACATAAGCATCTCTGATCCAAAGGAGCTCATTTATGACAGTGGGAAGGACTTTGAGAAGATGCCAGTCATTCCTTAGATTCAGATTATCTTCTGCCAGTCAGTACCTGAGAGGTATCAATGTATGTGTTTAGTCCCTGTCCGTCCTCTGCCAGTATGTAGCCTACTGGAAGGCAGGAAGCTTATCTTAGTCACCACTGTTACCCTCGTGCTACCAAAACAAAAACAATGCCAGTCATGTAGTATGTGGTCAATAAATATCTGTTTAGTTGAATAACAGATTGTAAGCAGTGTGGCAATAAGCAACATAAGCAGCAACCATTTCTTGATAGCTCACGAATCATCTTTGCCCCAGAGATCAAGAGATGGAGATGATATCTTCTCACCAGGAACTGGACTTTGTTTCCAGTCATTGCTGTACCCTCTGTGTCCATGTGCCTCTCAGGGAAACTTCTGCTCCTTAATGAGTGTTCAGCCTGGCTTGCCATCCTTTCCCTGCCACTCCCCAGCTGTGACCTTAGATATAGCTTGAATTTCTGTGGTTCTATTCCCACTCTAAAAAGTTCTTATTTTATAACCTGGCAGAGCCAAGATCTGCAGGCTCTTTGTGTGAAACAAGAACATCTTTCTAGAAGGAAGTAGTACAAGCACCTGCTTCTGAAAATTACTTTTTTATGAGAAAGTCTGTTTTTGCTCAGTGCAGTTGTTTCCATATCTGAGAGGCTCATAAATAACATCATTCTCTTTGAATTATTAACTTTAATCTGTTTATAAAAACACAGGGATCACACTATTACTTACCATATGATTTCTCAGCTGTAGTTGTCTCTCACACAGAAAACTAAATATGATGTGTAGAAATATGAGAATAAAACATGGCTTACATAGCTTCATTCTTTTGGAAATAGTAAGATTATCATAGGCCATGGGCTCAGAACTAAAATTAGAAGTAGTAAAAGAAAAGGTATAATAAAAGAAAATCAACAAAGAGCAATATGAGGATCTTCATTGCTGTATATTTTTTATAGTAAAAAACGGAAGATAAATTTTCATTAATAGGAATATGACTAAGAAATTATGATACATTTATACCCTAAAAGTGGTAAGGTAGTTAAAAAAAAAAAAAGGGTATGTACCCTCAAGACACGTTATTGAGAGAAAAAGAAAGTATACTTAGCGTATGTCCCGTGTGATCACATGTATAAAAAAGAAAACATGACATACCTTCTGATCTGACATATGTGTGTGAGTTCATAGAAGATCTGGAAGGAATGGTTGACAGCGTTATTTCTGGGAAAGAATTGGGGTTGGTGGGGCTTGGTGTGATGAGAAGGCCTCATTTTTTACTCTAGACTTCTGTGTTTGGGGCATTTTATAAAACCATAGTCATGGTGGGCTCTTTTTTTTTTTTTATAATTATAACACTTGAAATTACTGGAGAGGAAAAGATGTGTGACAGAGAGAAATTGGGGCACAGGTGGGATTTGAGCTCAGGAGAAGGAAGATGAAACACTTCAGATAGTGAGAGCTGGCAGTTTATCACCAAATCCTGTGATATTTTGTGACTGGTGATCTAGAGCCTGTGTTCTCAAGATGGCATATATATATATACACATTCAGTCCAGTCCAGTCTCTCAGTCGTGTCCGACTCTTTGCTACTCCATGGACTGCAGCACGCCAGGCCTCCCTGTCCACCACCAACTCCCGGAGTTTACGCAAACTCATGTACATTGAGTTGGTGTACACACACACACAACACACCACACACACACACACACACGACTGTCTGTCTGTCTCTGGCATCAGTCTTCCTTGGTAGCTCAGTGGT
The DNA here is from genome assembly GCA_006410935.1 of Redunca redunca. Classification (NCBI taxonomy): domain Eukaryota; kingdom Metazoa; phylum Chordata; class Mammalia; order Artiodactyla; family Bovidae; genus Redunca; species Redunca redunca. The sequence continues at coordinate 83,676 of SJYQ01003616.1, forward strand.
AAAGAATCTGTCTGCCAATGCAGGAGACGTGGGTTTGATTCCTGGTCTGGAAAGATCTCCTGGAGAAGGAAATGGCGAGCCACTCCTGTATTCTTGCCTGGGAAATGCTATGGACAGAGGAGGCTGGCAGGCTACAGTCCACGCGGTCACAAAGAGTCGGACACGACTTAGAGACTGAACGTGTCTCCTGCATCACTCCAAATGCTCTGACCGAGAATGGAAGACCCCCAAATCAAGAAAACCCACAGAGTTTTTAGAATGATTTTCACATTGCCTTTTTGGGTCTATTTGTAAGCATTGGGTGAGAAAAATTTGGTATCTTTAGGAAACGGACTCACTTTCATCTCTGATGAGAAGGTCTGCCGTGACAGTGGAGCGGGTGTATCAGTCACAGAAGTCTTTTCTCTAGCCTGTAACTCTATGTTCATTTTGCTGGATTTGTTCATTCAGTCTGTAGCTCTTACTGAGCCCCCATCGGCCACTCTGAGACAAGGCCCCTGCTTTCCTGGAGCTTCTAGTCGGGGGTGGAGAGGTGGCCAAGGATGACAGTAAGCAGCCGGAAGTGAGAGCTGCTGTGCTGGAGATTAAGCAAAGTGGTGTGACAAGGTGTAACCAGGGAACTGTGTTAAGAGAGGTGGTTAGGAAAGACTTCTTTGAGGAAGTCATTCATAAACCCAGGAGGGCATAAAACAGGAAGGTGTCAGACGTGTGGGCATTTGAGGGGAGAGCGGTCCAAACAGAGGGACTGGAACAGAAGGCGAACAAGAGCTTGTGGGAGTCAAGAGCTTGCTTCGCAGCTGGGACTGACAGAGGGTGGACAGGCCAGAGGAGTCTGCTGTCGTGCCTGGGGAACAAGGTAACGATTTTGGATTTTATTCGGGATTTAATGGGAAGCTATGATGGGGTGGGAGTTCTTTTTAAAAATGCACAATGTGAGAGTTACAAGTTAAGTTTTATTTTATATCATTTTATTCATATTTATATTGATAAATTATATAATGATTAATATAATTATTGATATAATTTGTAATTATATAATGTTATTTATATATTTATTTTTGGCTGTGCTGGGTCTTGGTTGTGCACAGGTTTTCTCTAGTTGCGGCCCATGGGCTCAGTGGTTGAGTTCCTGGGCTGCAGAGCACCAGCTCAGTGGTTGTGGTGCACAGGCTCAGTTGCTCCTCAGCAGGTGGGATCTTCCCAGACTAGGGATCGAACTTGTGTCTCCTGCATTGGCAGGCGGATTCTTTACTACTGAGCCACCAGGGAAGCCCGTCAGTTAAGTTTTATTTGAGGTGAAATGAGGGGTCTCGCCTGGGACCTCAGATAGCTCGGAGAAACTGCTCCAAAGAGGCAGGGGCAAGCTCAGTATATATGTGATTTTAGTGATGGGAGAGTATATGCAGTCAAGCACATATTTTCCCAAAAGTTTTCTGCTAGCCTCGTGATGCTTTCTGCTAGTCACGAGGAGTAGTCATCACCATGAAGGATTCTAGGGCTTTTCTAGGTATGAGGAGATATACGAGTTGGCCCCTAAAATCAGCTCCTGAAAATATCTAACTATCTGAAGACCTGTCCTGCCAGTCCTGCTCATCCCCGGAGCACAGGGTGCCTCATTTCTGCTCTCCTCCCTGAACCCCTTCAGGGGGTGTTGAAAATCAGTAGCTTCAGTGGCACATGTTTAATCCTTGTAGAGGTAGACGGCAAGTGCCAGTTTGTAGTTGACAGGGTCAGATAGGGGATTGATTTGGATTTATAAAAGATATCTCTGAGTAACTTGATTGTAAACAGGTGCGAGAAGAATCAGGGAGACCACTGGGAAAATGGTGACTTAGACTAGGTGGTAGCTATAGAGGTACGCCTGCTGTGCTCAGCCACGTCCGACTCTTTGTGGCCCCATGGATGGTAACCTGCCAGGCTCCTCTGGCCATGGGACTTCCTAGGCAAGAATACTGGAGTGGGTTGCCATTTCCTCCTCCAGGGATCCTCCCCACCCAGAGATCGAACCTAAGTCTCCTGCGTCCCCTGCATCAGCAGGCAGATTCTTTACCTCTGAGCTACTGGGGAAGTTCAGGAATAAGCTTGCTGGTGGGTTAAAGATGGAGAGCTCTGGAAGATAGAGTCATGATGACTCCTAGATTTGAGACTTCAGCAACTAGGGGCAGGTATGTTTCCTGAGATGGGGAAAACCAGGAAGAAGCAGATTGGGGCAGGTTGGGGGTGGTGGTGCAGAAATCAGTGTTTCTTTGGATATATCAGGTGTGATGCCCCTAGACAAATGTCAAATAAGCAGTAGGATACACTCTTCTGGAGTTCAGGGAGGGGAGGAATACAGATCTATGTGGGAGTCACCTGTATACATAAAGATGATGTTTAAAGCCCTGGAACTTTATGAGGACCAGAGCCTCGGCTCATTGAAGTGTACCCATGGACTTCACCCTTCATTTAGGCTCAGTGTCCAAGCAGACAGCTTCATTGCTAAACCTTCCCCTTGCCAATCTTCCAGTGACTGTTGAAGGCTGAGCTTTACAATGTGAGGGACAGCGGCAGAGTGTTAGGAAGACACACATGCTGGGCTGTAATTAGTGACAAGAGTGCTTCTTGTCTGTGTCACTTGCTCTCAACATTGTAATCATTGCCTAATTTACTAACGCTAACAATGGAGCTAAAAGTGAGTGGACCATTTTAAAGACAGCATCTAGATCACAGTGTGTTCTTTAGATATTGTAAGCAAGTCATAAATTTCTATTGCTTTTATAATCTAAGTAAGTTTCATAAGCTCATGTAAAGTTATACAAAACCAAGTTTTTAGTGCTGTGGTTGTCCTGTTTCACATGCCATGGGTCCACTTTGTTGAAATACAACCACAAACTAAAGAAAAAGCAGAAACATACATATACTACCATATGTAAAAGAGATAGCTAGTGGGAGCCTACTGTAAAGGGCAGGCAGCTCAGCTCAGTGCTCTGTGATGACCTAGAAGGGTGGGGTGGGGGTTGGGAGGAATATCCAAGAGGGAGGGGATATATGTATACTTGTAGCTGATTCACTTCTTTTGTACAGCAGATACTAACCCAACATTTTAAAGCAAGTATACCCCAATAATAATAATAATAATTTAAAAAACTATAAAAACATGTCTTTACTCCTAGGCAGCATTCCCATTTTGGGTTTGACATTTAATTTTGAAATAATGCATGGGATGTTTTACATTTTGCTGCTGTTTTAGTTTTTTATCAGCAGTATCCTTATACGACTTTCAGTTCAGTTGCTTAGTCGTGTCCGACTCTTTGCGACCCCATGAATCGCAGCACGCCAGGTCTCCCTGTCCATCACCAACTCCCAGAGTTCACTCAAACTCATGTCCATCAAGTCAGTGATGCCATCCAGCCATCTCATCCTGGGTCGTCCCCTTCTCCTCCCGCCCCCAATCCCTCCCAGCACCAGAGTCTTTTCCAATGAGTCAACTCTTCGCATGACGTGGCCAAAGTATTGGAGTTTCAGCTTTGGTATCAGCCCTTCCAGTGAACATCCAGGCCTGATCTCCTTTAGAATGGACTGGTTGGATCTCCTTGCAGTCCAAGGGACTCTCCAGAGTCTTCTCCAACACCACAGTTCAAAAGCATCAATTTTTCAGCGCTCAGCTTTCTTCACAGTCCAATTCTCACATCCATACATGACCACTGGAAAAACCATAGCTTTGACTAGACGGACCTTTCTTGGCAAAGTAATGTCTCTGCTTTTTAATATGCTATCTAGGTTGGTCATAACTTTCCTTCCAAGGAGTAAGCGTCTTTTAATTTCATGGCTGCAATCACCATCTGCAGTGATTTTGGAGCCCCCCAAAATAAAGTCTGACACTGTTTCCACTGTTTCCCCATCTATTTCCCATGAAGTGATAGGCCCGGATGCCATGATCTTCGTTTTCTGAATGTTGAGCTTTAAGCCAACTTTTTC